>WEKY01018490.1:0-14088 GCA_013390045.1 Picathartes gymnocephalus | reverse complement strand
CCCGGGCCGCGATTGGGCCGCGGGCGGGGCGGGGTCGGGCCGCGGCCGGCGCGCGAGGCCCGGCGTGACCCGGTGGCGGCCCAAGGTGACTCGAGTGACCTTCGCCGCGGCTTCGGCCCCGGCCGCTTGGCTGGCGGCTCCTCCTTCGCCCCCAGTCCTTGCCTCTCTGGCTGGCAGCTCTGTCGCCCTAATGCGGCTCCCTCGGGCGACTCCCGCCCACAGGCCCCGCTCTGTCCGTAGAGGCTCTCGCCTCTAGGTAGGCCTGGTCGTGATGTATTTGTCTAATACTTGCACTTTTACCTGACACAATCGGGTTGGTAAAGACCTCAGAGAGATCATAAAGCCCAACCTAACGCCACCACTTAAACTAGACCGTGGCACTAAGTGCCACATCCAGTCTTAAACATCTCCAGGGGCGGTGGCTTCACGACCTCCCTGGGCAGTCCATTGTAATGTCTAATCACTTTATGTCTGAAGAAATTCCTGCTCTAATTTCCCCTAAACCTTCCTTGGCATACCTTGAGGCTGTATCTCTTGTCCTGTCACTGGTTGCCTGGGAGAAGAGGCTGGCCCCTGCCTTGCTACAGTCTCCCTTCAGGTAGTTGTAGAGGAATTGCTTGCGACTGTTCATTGCTATTTTGGCAAGTCCTGATCTCTGAGAGAACTTGGAAGCAATTTTAACCCTTTTTCTTAATAGTATCAACCTTGGCCACTCAGGATTAACAACTTTGTTTCATAGTAGAAGTAGGTCTAAGCCTAGCTGTAGCATAGACCTGTAATCAGTAATTTGTATCAGTATTTGTAATAGTCTTTGTATTTTTATTTTCAGGTGCAACATGCAAGTAAACAGATCGCTGCTGATAAGCAGTACAAGGGTATCATCGATTGTGTAGTGCGTATTCCAAGGGAACAAGGAGTGCTGTCTTTCTGGCGAGGAAACTTGGCAAATGTCATCAGATACTTCCCAACTCAAGCTCTCAATTTTGCCTTCAAGGATAAGTATAAGCAGGTGTTTTTGGGAGGTGTAGACAAGCACACTCAGTTCTGGAGGTATTTTGCTGGTAACCTGGCATCTGGTGGTGCAGCTGGAGCCACTTCCCTCTGCTTTGTCTACCCCTTGGATTTTGCAAGAACCCGTTTGGCTGCTGATGTTGGAAAAGCTGGTGCAGACAGAGAATTCTCTGGTCTTGGGGACTGTCTAGTCAAAATCACCAAGTCTGATGGTGTGCGTGGCTTGTACCAAGGGTTCAATGTTTCTGTCCAAGGAATCATCATCTATAGAGCTGCCTACTTTGGGATCTATGATACAGCAAAAGGTAATATTTCAGGGGGAGTCTGAAAAACCTGTTTTTAGAGTTGTATTGTTTGATTTTGAATACGTTAAGGTAAAGGGGGATGTCAGTGCCACATGTGTGACACTGGTGTATTCGAGGGAAAACTTGTGTACGTGTTGATGGCAGCAGCCTACTTGCAAGTACTGACTTAGTACTTAAAGCAGTTGCTGCTGATGCCAGGAGAGTATGTTAGTGACTATACACAATTAGAACTGAGTGCATTACTGTAGTTACATTGGACCAATCCAAGTGTATCTAGCAGAATGGGATTGAGCACTGCCTTTGCAAAGCAGTTGTTAAGCCTGACATTTGGGCATATAAGCCATTGATGGTAGTTTGTAGTGTAATTTTATCCACAGGGACAGTGACTTAAAGACATTTTTTTACTAAGAGAGTAGTGAAGAGTCAGGTCTGCTCATGCCAGCCTAAAAAGAGTACTTGTGTGTAAGTGGTAACGTATTTTTATTGCTGAGAAGAAAGTCTTCTAAATGTTGCTTCAGTACAGTTTGTGTTTTGCTGCAATTTTATTTAGAGTGTGGGTCTGTAGTGTTTCATACTAGTTCCTTTAGTAAAATAGCTGTCATGCAGTGAGCGAACCAGAAGAGGATGTGCAAGATAAAAAGCTAATTGCCTTTTTTGTTTTATTGCAGGCATGCTCCCAGATCCCAGAAATACTCACATTGTTATCAGTTGGATGATTGCCCAGACGGTGACTGCCGTGGCCGGCGTGGTCTCCTATCCTTTTGATACAGTGCGGCGTAGGATGATGATGCAGTCGGGACGCAAAGGAGGTAGGCTGTAAATCCACAGAGCTGTTAATGCTGTTAAAACAGCATTAACAAGATGAAGTTCTTTTTTACTAGTAGCCATCCTCAGCAGTTACAGTTCATTGCTCCATAAATATGGTTTTTTATATTACACTCAAATGAGGGAATGCAGTAAGGCTCAATTTGAGATTGTCAGGCTTTATGCTGAGGACTTTTCATTATGGAACCTGAAATTTAAAAAATGGACTGCCTGTTTGCATTGTCAAGATTAAATAAAGGTATTAAAAAGAAGACATAACATTTTTAATAAGTATTGTGTTCTAGTCATAAGTTGTGGTTTGGGACATCACAAAGCAGTTAAGTGAATTGGGACAGTTGTAACAATTATCTGAGATAAAATAGGAATTAAGAGTAACTTTTTGCTCTTCTCCTGCAGCTGATATCATGTACTCTGGAACAATTGACTGCTGGCGGAAGATTGCAAGGGACGAAGGAGGAAAGGCCTTCTTCAAGGGTGCATGGTCTAATGTTCTCAGAGGCATGGGGGGTGCTTTCGTGCTTGTGCTGTATGATGAATTCAAGAAAGTAATTTAAACAGCCTAAATAGAATTGGAAAATCAAGTTGAGCAGATCATGTAGAATAACTACCATTATGGACCATTGACCTTCAAGAAATTCCTGTGAGTCTTATTTATCGGAGCCAGATGATACTTGTAGATGGGGCTAGAAACTGACAGAGGACTGATCCGCTTCCCTGTAATATTCATGAAGACACTGAATCTGGCAATTCAGTGTGGCAACTTTTCTTTACAGCAGTGAGGAATGAGTGGTGTTGATTCTGGGTCCAAAGTAGCTAGGTCCAATTTGGGCAGAAAAAAATCATTTGCCTGTGGATCAGTCCCCAGTTTCAAGTTCTATCTTCTAGGACCATAAAATTGTATTTGAAAGTATTTGCTAACAAATCATGTTCTTTTCCACTTGTACTGAAGCACTATGTACCATTTTGCACAGCTGAACATCTAGCAATTTTGTTTTTAAATTGGGGCATTCTGCTGTAAAACAATAAACATACTTACTCGGTCTGTGTTGAAATTATTGCTTAAAAGCTGTGGGAAAGCCTCTTGTATTTGAAAACTTGTTTCAGATAATGGGTCATTTGATACCCTTACACTCTGTTGTGTAACAAAGTAAGCTTTTTTAAAAAAAATAATTGAATGTGAGCTCTTTAGAGGGAGGGGGTGGGGACGCATGGGTTGTCGGATTAGAAACCACTCCTATTCTTTATGCCTGATAGTGTATGATGGGCTGCTGCAAGTGGCTTTTTGCATGATTTTTAGAAATTGATTTACAGCTTCTATGATTAAAAATGGGGAGGAGGGGGTTCAGCTGTACTGCTAGGAAAACCCAAAGTACCAAGAACTGTCTAAAAGTCATGTTCTTGTCCTTGGGAAAAACAGCCTAAAATTTTTTTCTTGTTAAATCAATATGGAAAGCAACATGGCATTCGTGCAAAAACCCAGGAATCCAATAAATGCCTTCAACTTCTTGAGTGACCTATGTATTGTATTGTTGCTGCTGGTTGGAAATGTTGATTGTGCCATTCAAGATAGTGTTTGGCCTCATCTGGAGCAGTGGTCAGTAGCTCTGTGGAAGGTTGAATTTAATCTGGAATGAGTTGCAATCTAATAGAGGAAGTTGAAGGGGTGTGGGTGAGGGGATGTGTGTGCTTCTATATAGCTGTAAAATAATAGATCAAGGTAGGTCAGCCTTCAGTATTAACTGATTGATGTGTAGAGATGGTCAGAAGACTAGATTGAGTAATTTCTCATAACCACTCCTTAAAACAATGTAAAATCTATGTGCCATTCTTCATATGTATATAATCTTTTGTACATTGTAATCTGCAAAGACATGGTAGAGGGACTAGTAAAGGAAAACAAGGTGTTAACCTTCATGTTTTAAGAATTCTCCCTGTATCTTGAGAAAGGAAAAGTGTGTTATTGTATGACTTATTGAAGGCTGACTGAACTGTCTTGAGTTCTGTGTGCCTTCTGAGGTTGCTATTGAAGATGAAATATTTAAATTACCTGCTTGGCTTTGGCTGGTTATTACCTTCCTCTTGAGTATACTTTACCTTTTTCCTTTCACTGTTGTGCAAGCATTGCTTTCAACATCTGTGTGGAGGTAAGGACGTTACGCAGGTCCTTTGTACACAGGCTAATGGCAAACTTCATGTACCTACTACAAGTGGTTCTTACATCCTGTGTGGCAGTGGCAGCTCCCTGTGGTGCAGGCAGGTCATTTGGTGTTCACCCTGCCAATCAATTTGCTGGGGAGCAGGGGAAGACTTTTTGTCGATATAAACACATTGGTGATGTTTCTTTCTGTATCAGTGCCTTGCAAGGGTGGAGATAATGATGGGATAACTCCCTCTGAGGGTATGGTAGCACTTAGTGGGAGGGACCAAACAGTTATTCAGCAGCCCCTGACAGGGGCAGGAATTTTACACCCAATCTTTGCTTCAGAACAAGGTTTTAACCAAAAGAAATAGGAAAAGAAACAAATGCAAATGTAGGTGTTTAAGTGCAACTCCAATTTCCCTATGCTGTACATTCAACATGAATTAATTTGTGGTGTTCAGGTTTGTTCCTTTTTTAATATATGGCTTCCCTTAGTCATGCAGCAGCAATTTCCAATGTGTGATGCAGTTTAGGGATGTAAGGCAAACAATAAATGAGACTTCAAAAAAATCACTTTTGTTCTCTACCTTATTGAAACACTGAAATTTTTTCATTTTGAAAAATATGAACAGGAAAACATTCAGCATTTGTAAAAGAAAATACTGACATCTAAAGCCTATGTTATTTTTTAAAGGCATTGGAAATAGCATTTGCGCATTTGAAGGGAGAAACAAGTACATTTGTGAGGAAATTTTACATTTAAAATGTAGCTATGAAATAGTGGATTTTATTTCAGTTCTCACAACTGTTAGATTTTTTTTTGTAGGTTTTAGATGCTATCCGTGTGATTTAAGTACATACTAAAACTGCATAGGATCACAGTGTTATGGCGGTCTGTATTTGCAGTGGCAGTAAAGCTCATGAAATGGCTGACAGACCAGTATTAATAGTTATAATTGACAAGTATTTTATTTTCCATTTTTGTCTTGCATAAGGTAATTGCATATTTTGGGGTAGTTTGGTGTTGCTGGTTAGAAGATCAAAGAGCAAATTCTAAGTAGCTAGTTTCTTCTTTAGAAAATAACTGAGCATATAAAAATTACAGTAAAATTACTGTGGCATTATACAGTAAGCCTGTCAGCCTACAGGAGATCATTATAATGAGAGGAAAGAAGCTTCATAGCAATGATGACAAGAAATAACAACTTTATTCTGGGTAAGAGGCTTTGTCTCACATTGTAAAGAACCTCCTAGCCAGGTTTAAGCACATCTTCCAAGTAGTCACTTGCAGAAAACCTTAGTTGTCAGGCATTGTGGGTTTGAACAAAGGGAAAAGAAAAATTTTACTGATTTTTCTCTTTTTCATCTGCTCCATTTAAAGTGGACAAACAGTTTAAGGGGACAAACAGTTTTATAGGTGATTGTATTCTTTTATAGGCTGGTTTGAAGTACTTGTCAGCAGGAGCCATAATTTTCTTTCATGCTGGGGAATCAGATGTGTTTTTGGAAAGTTGGATCATTCTTCAACTGTAGTTATTTCCTCAGTATGACTTTTTGTTGGTAGATTGACGTAGTCTGTCTAAAAAGAAAGAAAATCCTGTACCATGCAGTAAGCTACAAGCTGCTGTTCGTATCGATCTAAACATTAGTTTCAGCAGTGCCAAAGGCATCCCATATTGCTCTTTTAATACTTAAGAAATGATTGCAAAGCAGGAGAAAACAGATTTAAGGACAGTTAAGGAGTGTTTCGGTATGTATGATCAGTACTAGTTGTCAGCAGGAGAAAGAACAGAAGTTGATTTAGATACTGGACAACCTTAGCTGAGACAATAAAAGGAATTTATTCAGTCTATTGCCTGAATTTTCCCTATGTAGGCATTGGCTAGATGTGTAGGTAAAATATTTTGGTTGCTAGCGCGCATTTTTTCGTTGGCTAACCTAGAGTTCTAGGAGAGTGCGTGCTGCTAGGTAAGATCGTAATACTCATAGAGCACTTGGAGTTTAAAGTAAATAATGAAAAAAAAATGGAGGGATAGTACTTAGGGGGTGAAAAAGGTTAAAAAAGCAAGCTTGCTGTCATACTGAGGGTATGTTGCAGAACATCAAACCAGGGTGTCTTGGGGACTTTCAGGTAATCTGAAGATTGGGTAAAGCGCTGCAGGGCTTTTGTGGTCATGGTGTTTTGTGCTACTTTACTGTTCTCTAAGGAAAATGTACAAAGAGTGTGTCTTGCAAGTTCTTGGAAAATATTTAACTCCAGGCAAGAGGTGATAAAGTTCAGTAATAGTATGGAGAGCATATGGGGAGAGAATGACTAAGAAAGTCGTTGGTCTGTAGTAAGATGAGTAAAATAAAATGGATTAGAATAGAGGAGTGCAAGTTGTTTGGTGCACTGAGTGATTTGGTTGGTAGGATCTTAAAGCAGATAAAATTGGCAGTTTTTTAACATGAGTGTTTTAAGGATACAGTGCAGGGTTTTTTAAGTCATGAGCTGTTTCACTGATCTAGGGAAAAGTATTGTGTAACAGGTGAAAAAGTGAGAAAATGTGGAAGGTTGTTTAGGAGATAGAGGCAAAATGAGGAAATGCAAGCTTTTAAAAGGTGTGATTAGCAAAGGACATTGCAGGTTTCAAAATAGATCGTAAATCCATTAGCACCAAATGTCTGGGAGAGTGGTATCCAGTGGAGGAGAGCTTTTCAAGTTGTACTTTTTGTACTTTATTATTATTTTAATAACTTCGAAGAATTAAAGCATTCAATCAGTGTTAAAGGTACTGAGTTTGGAGAGAGAAGGTAAAATAAGGTTTTAAGAGTAGATCAAACTGTTTAAACGTGTCAGAATCATATGAATTATCTTCACAGCACCTGTTGGCAAGTATGAGGGAGGCAACTTGATGCCTTCACTTAACTCTGCTGCTGCTGTTTGCTCCCTGCATGGAAGTGCCTGTGCCACAGTTTACAGACCTCATCCACAAAGGCCTCTGGGTTGTAGTGGAGTGATTTGAGTGTGTTTGGTAGTTTATGCACTGGAATTTGGAAGCCACTCAAGTTTAGGAAAAGGAAGCAATTAGTATGCAATTTTCCAAAAACTGCTTGTTACTTTCCTAGCTATTACTATTTAATATGATGGACTGTGGTCTGCTGCTGCTCTGTAGCCTTAGCTCTGGCAGCCTGGTAGGAAGTGAGATACCAAGTGACTGAAGGTGTATGAGGAAACCTATCCAAATTACATTTCTACCTGCTTTCTATGAAAGTCGAAGGTGGTAGGACCAGAGACAAATTAATCAGGACAACAAGCTAGTACATGGTTACCAAAATTAGAGGGTTTTAGCAGTCAGAGCTTTGGTGATTCTTTGTGAACAATTGAAAGAAAATTTACGTGCCACTTTTGGAAGCTTCATTGGAATGCATGGTGTTGCCCACTGAACTGTAGGCAATTAATGACTAATCTGATTTACTGACTTCAAGTACGTCTTTGCTTTAGGCAGCTGAGAGGAAGCATCCCCTTGCTATGCAGTCACCAAACAACTGCTCAAATGGACAGATTTGAGAAGCGTGAATGGTTTGAAGCCTGGTTGTCATGATGTGTGTAGAAAGACAGTGAGAGTTACTTGCTGTGTGCAGGTGTGTAACATACTGTAAACAGCAAAGGAATAAGGGTAAAAAGTAATTGGTTTTAAGTGCATTAAACCAAGCTATTAGAAAGGCTTTTTAAAAGTAAGGCTAAATAAACGTGCAGAATAGGCTGCACAGGGATGCTACAGTATATTGGTCAAATACAGTTTGCACAAAACACTGAAATCGCAAATCCCGTGTTGAAGCAAGAGGAAGGTTAGTTTAACTGTTAAGTCTGTCCAGCCCTGTTGATTTGCATTCAGTGTGACAGGATTTTTACGTGGGTATAGGTCAGGCTTATGAAATATATATTCACCTTATATTATGACCGTTGAAGTTTGAAAATGCTAATGGAAAATGCTTCCTCACTTAGGTTATTTTTAAAGTATGAAGAACAACCTTGCAAACATGGTACACATAGAAATTACTGGTCTCAGTAAAAGTGGAAACTCTGCTTAGATATTATGTCTGCAAATATCTACAGGGCAATCAATTTGTTCTAATGTTGGCATAGAGCATTTCAGGTTTCAAAGCAGCATAGTTTGCATGACAGAAATTAGTTCTGGATAAATGTAACACTTATTTTTATAAGTCAATTCTTCTAGGCTTTGGCCTGTTGTGGTTTGTAGTTAAAAAAATTAATTGAATTGAAAAGAAATCATACCTGGATATCTTCATCAGTTAATGCATTGAATTTGTCTCTTGGTTGTGGTATGGGAGGATATATGCCCTTGAAACTGCAATACCTTTGGGTAGAAAATGGGATTGTGAAGAAATTGGAAATACTGCTAATATAATTTATACAAACATTTTGTGTTATAACTTAAGGACATTTTTTACTTTCAAGATTAAATATCTTGAAAGCTCTACAAATTAAACGAGAAATAAAATATTTTGAGTGGGGTAACTGGTGGGTAACTGTTACTTGGGTTGTTAGAATTTATTTTGTGATTAGTATCACAGTAAACACATTATTAATCAATGACTTTCAATAAATCATGTGACATAACTTTCACCACTGAATGAGAATTTTTATCAAAATAACAATATGTTGATTTGGATTCCCTCTTGCCTCGTACTGTACGCAGCCAATGGCTTCAAAGCAACCTGGATGTTAAATGCTTAAAAACATTTACAGCATTTACAGAAAAGCTTTTGTAGGATCTGGTAGAATCAATCACTTAATAACTTCAACGTCCTTTCCCCCTTTTCCTCTTAGTGATTTTGCATGCCAAAGGGTCATCCACAGCAATCCTGGTAGTAATAGTTCATTAAATTGATAATCACATTATTTAAATTTGCAGGTAGGAAAGTAGGAGGTTGGAGAAACATGGTTCATACAGATAATACTCTATCAGTAGTGTCTACAGAAAAAAGGTTGATTTACCTTTTGAAAAGACAATAGAGGAGAAGTGTAACTGAGATTGTTCCAAGTGCAATCAGAAATAAAATCACGAAAATAAAGTAATCATTCCCTTGACCTGAAATATCCAAGAGAGAGAAATATTTTAGCATGGCAAAAAACTGCCTTTGTGACTGTATGATGTAATGGATGTGAATTTCACTACATTTTTTTAATGTCCTAAAGGACTTCAACTTGACTTATCCAAAAATGCAGATAGACTTGATGCATTTTAAAGCTTTTCAAATATTTAAAATGTATAGAACTAAAATTTAGAGATTTTTTTTTTTAAAATATGGAAAAGGAGAAGAATAAACAGAGTTACAGAACAATTAACAGAACAAAATTAGTGGAAAATGTGAAAAGAAAAATGCAGAAGGAAGGGGATGATATTCATGGTAAAAACTTAGAGAACTGAGAGGCAGCCCTATCACAGCAGACCAGAGTGGGTCTGTCTCAGTCTGTTTCTGTAGCCCTGGCATCTGAGTAACAGCTGCCTCCACAATCCCAGCTAATCAAAGGCTCTGCTGCTGGAGTATGGGAGCTTCTCCTCCATGTTAAGAAAATCCACCCAGTTCCTTCCATGTAATTGGGTAAAAATTAAGATGTTATTCACTTCTGTGACTCTGAGGAAGAAAGGGAAGCAAACAAGGCAATACTGAAAAAAAAATATTTCATAGTCTTACCAAACTCAATGGGTTCACTCCACTCGCCCCAGTCTGAGCTTATGAGACAGTTTGTTCCACGTGCTCTGATTTTCAGAGTGTATCTTTTTTTCTCATTGTAATTTTGGAATTCATATCTGTCATTCCTTACCTAGAAGCAAAGTGGTCAGACTCTGCATTTCACCTCATAGGCAAATATTAACAAAATTTGTGGGTTAATTTCCTGACACAGTTTCTATTAAAAAAAAATAATTTGTATGGTTTTTTTAGGTATGTACTAGTTAAACTGAAACTTTCTGGTTTTTGAAGGTTAAAAGTTTTGTGAAGTTTATTTTGTCTTTGATTTTTTTTATTATGCTTTATGGACACTTTTGTGTGTGTGTGTGTGTGTGTGTGTGTGTGTGTGTGTCCTTGTTTGTGGATCCCAAAGAAATCTGAAAGACACAAAGCAGAAACTGGAGAAACCCTGTAAACTCCCCTTGCAACCTTCATGGGGATTAAACAGGCATGGATCGTGTCTGTCTTTGCTAAAAAGATTTAATGTTCTTGAGACAATACAATAAAAGATATGTAATATTTGGCCTCATGATACTTTTATATAAAGTCTGGAATCTGTCAAGTCTCTTCCAAGGCTAAGAGAACCACTCATTTGTTGGGGGTAGACTGACATTATTTGTTAACTTCCCCAGGTTTTGGAGATTGTTGTACTCCCTTTGTCTAGCTGTCCTGAGCTATCAGTGGTATTATTCCACCAATGAGAAGGAGTGCTTCAGATTCTTAGTAAGCAAAATGTCACATCTGTCAGGAGCAAAATCTATTTGTGCAATAGATGGAATGTATGAAGTTTTGTGAAATGCATGGAAAATTTTGCCTACCCCATCGAAAAAGGCTGTATTAAGCTTACGCTTAAAGATATCACAAGAACACATTTTTCTGAATTCTCATTGTTGCATTGATACAAATTCTGTAGTTCTAGAAGTGTATTTTCTGTAATGGTATTTATATGCTTAAGTAGGCAAAAGCACAAATTTGTAAGTGACAAGTATACTTACACAAGGAAGCTTTTCCTCTTCTTTGGGTTTATCCTGCAAAACAAAGACAAATCTTCATTTTTATTATTTTCTTATCAAATAATCAAATATTTCTCTCTTTTGTTCTCATTTTCTTGCTTTTGAAGATCATAAGTTGTTTTAAACTGAAAAATCAACCGGATATTATTCTCCAGTAATGTCCCAGAATAACAGCACTTTATTCAGAGTTCTGTCTTCCTGCATTTCCTTTCAGAAAAGGAAGGAAACATTAATTATTTATCAGTAGATGTGAGAAGCTGTATTTGCCACTAAGGGTCTTTTTTATACACACTATGCATTCTCATCCATATCCAAATCATGCAAGCAATCACATCATCGTACAAACACAGCAGATCTGGAAGCTGTGATTTCACAATCGTTTGATAACCTGAGGCAGAAAATTGATGTGAATAGCAAATTTACACTCCTTCCAGTCAAAGTCTCTCTTAGGCATCTGACTTATCCATGCTCAGGGGCTTTCTGTGAAGAGCTACTTACACATCCTATGCAATCAAAATTTAATTAACTGGAATCAAACATTGACCTCGATCAATGAGCCTGAAAATTTTGAAGAAAAGGATATGTTCAAAAATGAGTGAACAGATTCAACAGCAGTGACTTTTAGCAATGATCTCAGAAAGCATTGAAGAGCTGAGGTCCTGGAAACATCTATCACGTGTAATACCAGGAGGATGGCCAGCATTATGGAAAAGTCAGAAAGGTATAACTGGAAGGAATGTCTCATTACAGAAAACACACCCACAGTGTATCTTGCGCTATAAAGCAGCCTAGCATTTCCCCATCACTCATCACTCAGCTGACTACTTTCAGCTTGGGACATGATGGAAGTCATCAGCCTGTGCTGTGAGTGAGCAGGGTGCAAACGAGCTGCTTAAACTTTAGATGTGCAGTTCTGCTTTAGCTGTCTTACCTCTGTTGGCCCCTCCTGAAAGGTGTGAGTTCTCTCTGCCATCTCTATGTCGGTACCTCTGGTACCTTCAGCACCTCAAGGGCCGTGAGGCACCTACTGCTCCACAGCAGGGAGCCCTGGCGTGCACTGACCCTTAGGGGACATTTGTGCTCCTCTGCAGACACCTACAGTAAGGTGTCTCAGTCTAGAAGATGAATTTCCCAAATTTCTACCCAAATGTTGAAATCTACGCTGAACCCCATCCATTCTGACTATGGCATAGGAAAGAAGAGTTAAAATGTATTTCTTTCAAACAAATGTTTTGATAATATTACTATGTTGTGATCTATATCTTAATGTAAAACTTTCTAAATATTTCAAACAAGATCTTACTGTCAAATTATACCAGCCTGCTGGAAAGCTGGGTGTACTGCAATTGCTCCTTGAAATAGGTACCAAGATAAATACTATTAATGCATAAAAGACAAAAAAGTCCAGATAATCCAAACAGCCTGCAAGCCGTTGGTCTTGTTTTTAATATATAAATGAGATTTAATGATGTGTTGCTTTATTGCAGTTATATATTTATGTTTAACCCTTAGCTGATCTTTCCTGTAATGGTCTTGTGGCTGAGGAATCACTACCATGGTAAGCTTCTGAGCTGCAGAAGTTCATGAGAGGTAGGATGTGAGACCAGCAGAGCTGGAGCAGGAGGACCCCACAGCTTATGAGAGAGAAGTTAACAAACAAAGGAGTCAGAACTTTACACATTATAGATATGCATGAGCATAGGTACTGTACCAAAGACAAACCAAGAAATTGTTTTTACCTTATTTTGGATACTAATTTCATACTGAAAGCACTTTGCTTTTTCCACATGACTTGTAAGGGGTGGATGCCACGTAATTATGCAACCTGCTGAACCTCTGGTACAATGGGCAGTGACATTTAATGGAGCAGTGAGTATTTCTGGGAAAAAAAATAGAATAATTAATATAGGCTTGGTCAGTAATGAGCTACAACTCATGCCTTCACAGCAAAATGCATGTGAAGGTGAGGCAGCTGATGTACAACTGTGTGCTGCTGATGCTAACTAAAGTTATCTGGTAAACAGCAGTAAAATACCTTACCAAAACTTAGGAATTTATCACTGCAATTTTTGGACATCTGAAGTAAATGGAGTTAGTGTAAAAAAAAGTTTGAAGGATTTTGTGTAATTCAGTAGTGCAATCAGCAGAGAGCTATTTTCTTCTACATCTGTTTTCCAACTTCAGATTGACAATGCAAGTTTCCATAGGAAAAAGGAAGTAAGTTTTTGTATACGTGGTATTATTCACAATGTATTCAAGGCATCTGAATTGGAGTGCTTATAATATAGTTGACTGAGTGTGACCTGAGTATCTAACCACTGTAGTCAGCAGAGACCTCAAAAGTAGTGCCCAGGATGTCTGCAGAGCTCTTTGGCTCACCATGGAGCAGGTGTGCTTCTCTGGATAGCTCTGAGCTTCACAGCCTGCGTCAGCTGCAGGCAGGAGTCACTCTCACATGAGTGTTTCGGTCCACATGGGACACTCAGAAGGACCCTGGTATCTCATAGGTCCCAGGCCACATCTGCAAGACTGGTGGATGCCTCAAATGTCTGAGTGTGTCTCAAATGGCGCTAGAAGCATCTCACTGAATCTCACCCCAGATTTCTCTTGGAGCTTAAACCCCTAGCTCACACAGAGGTACCCACATATTTAACTAACACAGTCCTAATTTGCAAGCTGAACCCTAACTCTGGTTTTGGGATGTGTAGCTCTTGTGGCTTTCAAAGAGGTGTGAGATTAAGGGATGGTAAAATAAGCCCTTAAGAAAGGTGGCCTTGAAAATCTAACCATTGTGTTTCATTACTTGGAATCCATGACTGTCCACACCACTTCTCAGAGCATTTTTTCAGGCTGCCTCTGCCTTTGCTTGTTTTAGTCAAATTTTGGGACTATATTCTGTCAGCTGTTGGAAGCAAAGTCTGTCCTGCAGTGTAGGATCCTGCAATGGCTACAGACTTTGTTTTAATCTGCTTTTCAGAGAAAAATTCACCACTTCCTTATTTTTTAAAACAGTAATAAAAGAAAATGTTCAATTACTTACCAATTTTATACAGGT
>WEKY01018488.1:0-19052 GCA_013390045.1 Picathartes gymnocephalus | reverse complement strand
GATTCAGCCACCAACTGCAGACAGAACCCAAACACATCATTTCATGTCTCTGGGCCTCAATTTTTCTCATCTGGAAAGCAGATACAGGCATCGAACTCTTGAACAAGCTGGGTTTTGAGATCTACCAATGAATGGCAGAGTGCGAGAGCTAAAAGTTACTATTTTGCTATTAAACAAGTGAATGCTTATGGCACAAACACCATAAATAGAAATTATTTAGTAGCTCCTTTTCTATTAATTTTTCTTAGATTACAAGATTTATTTCCTCAGCATTTTCTCCCAAGCCCTTCCCTCAGTCTTACCTTTCCTGGAACAGGTTAACCATAATTTTAACCTTTTGAGTACCTTTTGAATACCTTAGATTGCCAATGAAAGACAGAGTGTGAAGAACCTGGGGCAAACATGTTCCTATGTCCCAACACTTAAAGACTTCATCTCGAAAAAAATATATTTCATGCAAAACCTATCTTGAGAGAGGATCATTTGTCATAACTGAAAGACATGCAGAAGCTCAGTGTCTTAAGGAACAAAAAAGAAACACAAGAAAAAAGCAGCCCAAGCATAGCTCATTCTAGTAGGATCATAGGGTATGACTTATGTTGGTGTTGGTTCTTGCCAAAGCCAAACCAGGTGCCACATTAAGTCAAATAATTCT
The DNA here is from genome assembly GCA_013390045.1 of Picathartes gymnocephalus. Taxonomy (NCBI): domain Eukaryota; kingdom Metazoa; phylum Chordata; class Aves; order Passeriformes; family Picathartidae; genus Picathartes; species Picathartes gymnocephalus. The sequence continues at coordinate 18,397 of WEKY01018488.1, read as the reverse complement.
GTCACAATGCACATTAGCTACAGATGGCATCCCTTTATTTTTGAACAAAGACAGGCATGAATACGAACAGCATGGAATAAACCAAAGAAGTTCAAAGGGGAAAAAAAAAAAATCAATATTTATAAAAGAAAACAGATGCACTTCATGTGCAAGCCAAAACCACAACTGATTTTATCAAATACTGCAACCCTATATTCAAGCCATATCCCCTTTGCTGTTTGATGTATATATTCATAATATCTGAAGGCAAAGCTGAAAGCCAGGTTCTGTCCTCAGTTCCCACTCTGAAAATGTGCTGTAAGAACTCAGTGTAAATTCAGTGCAGATTCAGAATTAATAATCAAAGATTCGTGATGAATATGTGAAGAGTAAAACCAAAATTTGAGCAGATTTCTACAAATCATTAGAACTCACAAATCTATGTTGAGTTCATTTGTTACACCCTAATAACAAGAAGACTGCTCCATGCAGCCTGTGAGGGATTAGACCTGAGCTTGTGTAACCTGGCAGGTCTACTGGAGCTATGCAAAGTATTATTTCATAAGAAGATCTCCAAATGTTTTAAATTATTTTTTTTCTTACTTATACTAGAGATATGCTGTTATGAAAACTTCCCACATGCCATATAAAACAGGTTCTCTAAGACATCTGATGTGTACATTAAAAAGTCACACAGTAATACTGTGTGATAATGTACAACACAGATGTCAGAAAAAAGTATAAAATACTATACATAAACAGTGAGGGGAGCTGAAAGCTACCCATGTATTCAAGAAATACTGCAGAATCAGAGTCAGCTTTATGAAAATTTTATAAACAACTCTGCACAGTAAATTATTACATTCTACAATGTATAAAGTTACATTTAACTAATGCTTTATACTAATCTGTATAAGGAAAACGTTTTTCTATAACAAAAATATTTTGATTTTTAATTGCTTATCTGTCATCAACTTTTCTCAATCTCAAAACAGAGCATTATATGAAGGAACAAAATGCTTAACATCATGCAAAAATGTCCATTACGAACATTCATGTCACCAATGGGAACAGGCTGATTGATACAGGGGATCTTTCACCATAGGTGATGTGAGTAACGTTCTCTACATCAAGATAAAAATAAGTATGTAAGGAATAGTCCATTGCATTCAATACTTCTATGACTATTTCTCAAAATAAAATGTTGTTTTAAGTGAAAAGTTGGATGCCCACAAGGGTTTACTGCAATTCCAAGTGATATATATGTTTGAAACTTAGGCAGCTTTTCTTGAAAGACAAAATCTTGTTTTACGTAAAGAAAGTGATAAAAATATAAATATGTATTATTTTAAATTGACTGACATTTTTTAGAATTGGTGTCAATCACTTTTATGAATTGATTACATACTGGGTTACTTAGAAGTAGACTCATTTCCTTTCTTCACAAAGAATGCACTGACTATGGGCAAAATTAGATACTTATGGTGTACTTGTAGTATTGCCAGAATACAAACTTCCATCTGGGTTACAGAAGTCACAGGCAGTACACAGAATACAATTTTGTGTTTTCAGTGAAAGAGGATCATTTTAACTGTGTAAAAGAATTTCATGATCTTTACTACCGAAAGGAAATTTGACTTTAGGAATGAAAAATACAAATATGTACAATACAACACCCCTCTGAAGAGCACGAGTCAACTTGCAGAATTATCTTGAGCGATAATATTTATTTGCTTTGTCAAAGGTGTTGTGGGGTCAGCTGGTTTTGGCACACTTCAGAGAGAATGTATACTATATACAGATGATCCCACGGAAGAAACAATTGCTTTCTGCATGCTATAAGAAGCTGTGTTTCATGTAAAAGTTGTGGACAAAGCTGCTCTCATGTTGACATGCTGTGTTATGTGCATTATGAAGCCATAAGATTACCCAGAACATCTATTCCATTCCCCATGCAGAATTTCCAAGCCCTGCACATTTTTTGGCTCTTCACAAACCACACAGTTAATGTCGTGCCAAGTTAAAATGCAGAGAAAATTGCTGCACATCGTGAAATGAAGAGAAATACAGACTGTGACAGACTGAGCAGGCAACGTGAAAGGAAATATAGACACATATCCGTCATCACAAGGGCTCATAGAGTAATATCCCTTTATAGGCAAACAGGCACATATTAAAATAAAGAAGATTAAAAAAAATAAGTTAACAGAAATAAATCACAGAGAAATGCACAGTTCTTAAAAAAAACCTAATAGAAATTAGCTAAAAATTAACAGACTATTAGCTTTGAAAAGTATAAAACACATTCTCCCAATCCTCATACTCGTATGAGAACTGAAATTGCTGTGTCTCTTGTGATATATTTGGAAGTTCTCTCAACACCTGCCAAACACACCTAGGCTGCACATTGTTCCACACTGTCACTGTCAAAACAGCTACACACAAAGCACTGACAAAATTACAGGAATATATGACCTGTACTGCTCACTCCACTGAGGCAGCTAAGAGAGATACCCTGAACATGGCCTGGATCAGAAGACCTCAGCTTCTGAGAAAGCACCTGCCACTATTCTCCACACTTGCTTTGACTGGAGTGTCTGACTAGCACATACAAAGGCTGAGAGAGACAATTTAAGGTGTTCCAGCAATGTTGTCAGTTCCTCATCCCAAAAGGTTCCAGGGATAGACTAAGAAAGTCTCTGGAAGAAACCTAGGATTTAGTTACTAAAATAAAGAATGGTGCTAATTCATGGTTTGAGTAGTTTAGTACAAAATATGCCATGTTCTCTTTAATTAGACTAAAATACTTAGAACAGCTTTGCATCTAAAAAGAACAGTCTTAATTAAAAATAAAAGTACACAGTTCAACACAATGAAATAAGACCAACATTAATTACTCTGCTCCCAATCTTTTTGTGCGAACCTGCCAGTACTTACTTTAGAAGACATATTTGTACAGATGAATAAGCACATAAACACCCTATTTAGTCGGCTGCTCTTTAACAGACATATACAGCCTTACACAGAAGACATTAGAAACTTGTCACTCTTCACTGTGAGCAGAAAATAAAGTTCCTTTTATTCTTTAACTGATTTTGAAAATCTGACATTCTTCTTTTTATTACTATGACACTTAGAATTCCCTGATGTGAATGATATTTTAACTTTCATGGTGCTATACACACATACAGACAGTACCTGGCAAAGACAATTTAAAATTAAATTTAAAACGAAAGACAACATTGACAGAGACAAATAAATGAGCAAAAGAACCCAGGAGAGAACTCGTATCATGATGAGGGACATTTCAACACATGCATGATCTGAGCCAGTGAAAATGGATGTAGGCATCAAGACAAAATATGACATTAAAGGAAAGTTTTAACATTAAAGAAAACCATAAAAGGTTGGACCAGATAACCTTTCAAAGTCCCTTCCAAACTGGACTATTCTATGATTTGAGGACAGTAACAGGAAAAGTTTGTGGAAACCCCTACTGAAGGCAACACCTTACCCTTAAAGAGTTCATATAAACAAAAAACCTTGTAGCAACTTGTGAAAAGGACATTATATACCGTATCAGCAGTGAGAAAATGAACTCCTTGCTTACATGAAGAGGTAGGCTTGTTTCTTCTTTTCCATACATAAATGGGAACATATAAAAATCATCCCATAGACAGAGATGCAGAAAACTGATTATGTCATCCAAAGAAAAGCTCACTTAGGGTAGATGCCGTTTGCTGCAATGTGCACTTTATTTTTAAATGAAAGAGCAAACATGCACATAACAATGCCTGGTGAATCCACTCTGAATGGTTTAGAGAGTGATTAAAAAAACCAAACTAAAAACCTCCTGTTACCCTGATCCTAGGTTTCATGTGATCTGCTGGTGCAGAAATTTCACAAGTAAGAAACTGAATACTTGCCTCCAACTATTACAGCTTGATGGCAAGTGCATAATTGCAGTAAAAAGCATGTTTGAGGAAAAAAGCACAAAGTACAAAAANAAAGTACAAAAAAAGGAGTCCATGGTAGTCATTACAGCTATCCCAAAAACAATTAAAAAAATTTCTTACTTGTTCACAGTTTGTAAATGATAGTTTAACTTTACAAAGGAGCTGGTAATTTTGTCCAGTGACAGAACATAAAAAATCCACCCCACTACTTTTCCACACCTTCAAGAAAGACCCAAAACTTGCAAGGGACATTAATTCACCTAATTGTAGCTATAGGTAAATATAATCAGACTGAATAGCAGTAAAAACATAATGGGCATTTATTCGTATTCCACCTCTGTCATGGAATAATGTAAACAACTTTACAGCTGTCAGGTCACAGAAAGATTCTCCAGTGGTTAACACCCATCTCTACTATTGTCAGAAATTGCACATCTGAAGAAGCAGTTCCTGGTTTGCCTGTAATCCAAAATTTAGAGAATCTTATTACTTTATCCCTAATCCAAAATACTCCAGGAAGGTGTACACCTTACTTCAACCCAAAAAAACCTATTTGTGAGTTTCAGACTTGAGCCTGTGCTACTTTTCATGGAGTGTAAATGTACTGTGTTTGTGATAAAAAGCCTCTTGGCTTCATGATGTGTATTGAACAGAAAACTGCAGGCATCAAAAACTACAAACCCTGTTTCTTATCCACCAGACAAATCACTAGTAGAAAAAGAAAATGGTAAAAAAAAAGAAGTAAAACTTATCTCAAGAGTGTTAAAAATATAAGGGACAGTGATAGTCGTGTAATAGATTACTGTAGTTGAAACTATACTTTTCAAATTTACCACTACCCACATCAGTTTGGTATCCAAATGAACACTAAAAAGTCAGGAGTCAATTAAATCTTCAAATAAATGTTTCCTCAGCTTGTCAGACCTGCTGCTCTGACCTTCTATTCTTAAATCACACCTTCTGCTCTGACAGTTATCTCAGGTTTCTTATCTCCCAGTTCAGGACCACACATGTCAAATGACATGATGGAAGGTGGCGATAACATTCAAGTGCAGCTAAGAGAAAAACCTTATGGTAAAACAGGGCTTCAGAGAGGCCTTGGAAGTGTCTCCCAACTGTAACACAGCAGTGTGGCCTCTCTCCCACTGCAAACAGCAGATGCATCCTGTTAATGGATTGTAGATCAGGCTCACAAGCTGACCCAGGAGGTCACAGAGCTGGCAAGAGACACGGAGTTGCTCTTCAAAAGAATGAGATCCAATCCAGCTCACCAGAGAACACAAAGCTGACACTAGAGCCCTTGCTAAGTAAGATCTCAGGGTATGATTACAATGGAAAACTCTTTTGACTGTTACTGCCTCAGGTCTTAAAGTCAGCTCAGTAAGACTTGCCTCTGGGATTTATCCTCCTGATACAAATTTCTTCCAGTTTGAAAGGACAGGCCTTCAGCTATGGTGGGGGGCAAGCCAGGAAGCTGATGTTTGCACATTAACAACTGATACAGGTCACCTTTATTGTAATTTCAAAGCCTGAGACCTCACAGTCTTCTACTACACAATACGACTTTCTCCAACGTTAAAAGTTGAGCACAATGTACTGGGAACAAAATCAAGTTTCCATACAAATAATGCTACCAAGGATATAATCCAAGGTATACTCTTTAATTTCCTTGGGCAATACTTCATTTTGGTTACAGTACTCAAATAATCCTCCTTCCCAGTGTAACTAAAAACTACCAGTGCAGCTGGTTTAACAAAACACACTGTAAACCTCAAGTAAGATCTCAGAGAATGATGCAGTTTTACCATTTTCTGCTCTCAGGACCTGACCCAAAACCTGGATTATCCACTGAGTTGCATCAGTATAACTGGTTGTGAACTCAAGCACCTCTTCTTTCCAAACTATGTAATGTACGTCCACTCATACCCTAAATAACAGAGGTAGGAATTTAAGGCTGCATGGAATTTAAGCACAACAAAAAAAGTAATTTCCTTGCTAATGATTTCTTTTTCTGCTCATTTATTTAGAGATATTGATCCAGCAGAACCAATTTATTTCAGGGTCTTGTCCTGACATTGGTGATGTCAGTGAGATAGGATCATCCTGAACAGTCAAGGTGAAGTGGGAAAAAAAAAACCAACAACCAACAAACCACCATATTTAATGCCTGATAAACTCTTTAGACAATGACTGGTTTTTTTAAGCCTCTCACTTATCTTGCCTACAGAGAGAGGTAAGATGATGGTAATGTAAGGATGAACAAAGTAGCTGCCCCTCTACTAGCCTCTTCCCTCTGCAATTATGCAGGTGGCTGCCCCTTACAGCAGGAGGAGGCTTGTGAAATGGAGTAGCCGGAAAGACCACACTCTAGTGCCTCTAAGTGGTTATGGGCAAAAAGTGAGGGAACCTTCCAACACAAATCCAACACAGATGCTGTGAACTCGTGCTACTACTTAGTCTGGGTCACGGTGCCTCCAGCTTTATTCAAAAACTTATGCAAAAACCTGAAACCACTTAAGGGTAGAACAATAACATCTGAGTGTATAACAATGAAGTACTTGAATCCTTGAAGCAAAAGTAATGGCATGCCTGAGTGGCCTAGTGGCAAACAGTCAGAATTTTAGTCCATTTCATCTGACTTCCTGCATCAACAAAGCCAGGGAGTGGTTAGAAATATTTTGGGATGAGAAAGGAGTCTCATTTTTCTTTTCATAAGATAATCTCTATTTTTTCTTCTAACATTTATTTGTGTTTCTACATGTTTGCTATTCATGTATAAAACCAGAGCTCTTTATATGGGAAATAAACAAGAAAATATGATCAATCAAAAGGGAACAAAAAGATAAGATGAGGAAATCTGATTATGATGCAGTTAACATCTATATGCAAAGACTGTGATTAGCCCTCCAAAACTTGGCTAATGCCTCAGACAGCCTGTGTGGATCTGCTTATAGAAACAACATTAGAGTTCAACCACAGTAGCTGCTAGAACCTCTATGTCAAGGTGTGACCTAAACCAGTCAAGAAACCCTTAATCTAAACAGTCTCAGAGCTATAACTGGACTGGTCCTTCACTAGAGAGCTTGGCTGTCACAGCAACTACCTCAAATAGTGTGGATAAATAAGCCACGAAGTCACATAGAAATAGTTCTGCTAGCAAAGTATAAAAATAGATACAACTGTACCAGGAGAACACAGCTTTACTCAGGTTAACTAGTTAAGGGAGACAAAAATTTACTTTCAGAAGGGAAAAAAAATCCACCACCAACATATACTCTTTCTCTGACCTAGCTGCATAGCTGGAAATTGTGCCAAAGCGGCCACAGTGCCGTAAGTATAGTGGCAAAGGCACATTTGGTGCTTTTAGAGACACTTTTAGGGAAGCAGAAATCAGAACCTTGCATAAGGGCAACACTCTTCCCTCTGCCCCTTTCCTAAAAGGGTTCAAGAGATTGGGGGATCAACATATGATAAGAAGAATAGAAATAATGAGCAAAACCCTGGGCAAATGGAGCACCTTGAAAGCACAGGAGAAGAAGAGATGTCTTGATGCAAGCAGAGAGCGGTAACAGAGAAAAGAGGGCATGTGACTGTATAGAATGGATGATCTCAGTACAGGGAAGGAGAAACACACACAACCTCAGCATCAGATGGCAAAAATACAGAAGACTCCTGGGGTACCTAAAGAATTATCTCAAAAACCCTCTGTCAAGGAAAGAGGAAAGACCTCTGAAAGTTGTTGTTAGGAGAAACATGGGCAGGAGGAGGGACATTACAGGATAGGAGATGACATATGCTATGGATATGATATAAATCTGAGGAGAGGGCAGCAACAGACAGCACCTAATATTGAGGTAGCAGACAAACAGATCCTGGTTCCTTCCTGAAACCCTTTTGCAGGCTGCATAAGAGTGCACCTCCTAAACTCATGGCAGGTCAGAGAAAGGAGTTCTGACCATTAACAGGAAAGTGAGGGCATTTAAAACAGCTTGAAGAGCAACGAGGAATAATACTTACCTCTGAAAATATTAGCACATAGAAAAGAAAAGGAAGCATTTTTATTATCTCCTTATCTTTCTGTAGCAAATTTTCAAGATGAACAAAATGTACCCATAGCATCGTTTTTAAAAACCTTGGGCTAGAACAAGGAGCAGGAATTTTATTTTCTTCTGCTTTTCCTTTGACACTTCACTAAGTTCTCCTGCTACAAAGTTAAGTACACATGAATTCCTGCCATGGCGAAAACAATAAGCACAGTTCATGATTTTGGCTTGTCTTTGTAAAGCAGTGGTACACAATATTTTCTTAGTAAAACGTTTTGATGTAGCTTTAAGATTATTAAGATGCTTATTTGAAAAACTTGAACAAGCGAGGTATTAAAAGAAGTTGTAACACTGAACAGCTCTTATACTATCATTAAGTCATTTAAAATCTCACAGGAATAGTTTCATAAACACTAAAAACTATCCTAAGCTGGTTCTGCTACTGAAAAATAACCCCAAAATTCTCTCCCCATTTAGGCAGAAGAGATTGAACAGAACATAAATGAGCCAGGTGTAATGCAGTCATCTGAAAAGAAACCAGAGAATGGTCAAGTGGGCAAAAACCAACTCTAGGGATCCTGAGCTGCTTATTAATAAGATCAAATTTTCTTAGATAGAATGTTAAAAGACCATCACATAAATCAGTAAGGTAGCTTAGGTGTATCAGCTAACTGCTCATCTAAAACTGGCTTTTCCTCCTCTTTTCCATATTTGTTCTCATGATCCTGTGTGATCCTTCTCCTTCAGCTGGCTAAGCCCATTCTCTGTAGAGTTATAGGAGCACCACTGACAACAGAAAGGTACAGAACATGAGTCCAAAGCTGAGCAACATCACTCCCTTTTTAAGCTAAACTAAACTGGCTAATATGTGCCATCAAACCACACTCAGAACATTAGTTTTAGGATTTGGTTTGGGGTTTTTTAAAGCATTTTGTTCGCATTTTAACAGATATAAATCTTACTGTCCTCAAAATAACAGAATTAACCATACTTAAGCAGGTATAACTGCACTGACCAGCATCTGAGATCAACAAAACAATGTATTGCCATATTCTTATACAAGCTTGAACACGTTATGTTTTGTCTTTCCTATTAGAGAACATTTATTGTTCTATATACAGCTTAAGTAGTATTGTCTTTTAAGATAGTTACTGTAAAAATCCCAAACATTTATACTTACAGTTCCAGGCCTTGTGAAGTCAATGTGTGCTACAGTTTGTTTCAAATGATTGCTAAACAAGCAAGCACAAATATTTTGAAGATATACTCTGGTGTAATCTGAAAATTAGGAAACAAAGTGAGAACAGGATTACATAAAACTTACATTTTCTACCAGACAAGTGTTTCTATATTAAAGGCTGTTTGTTTGGTTTTTTTGAAGAGTAAGAAATCACACATCTGAGGCTTACTGTCTCAAGCACAAGGTATATACTGCAATTACCATTCTGTTCAGAAATTTAAAAAACTAAATTCTCTTTATCTGGGAATTGTTATGCTATTCACAAGACTAGTGGTAAACACTTTCAGAGAGTTTAGAAGAAAACCAGATTTTGTCACACCTCTATTTGCATACAGATTCTTGTAAATCAAAAGATTCAAAATCAAATTAAAAAATGAAGCAGTTTTGAGCTTTAAACAATGCTGATGTGTTGTTTACCTAAAGAGCAGAACTTACACAGCTGTCTTGTACAGCAGAGAGAATAAATATGAATTACACAGTACAGCACTTAGTTTTTCAATGCAAAATATCTCAGTGGGTTTAGTTTTTTTGTTTTGGGAAATGTACCTAACAAAAGAACAGCTTAATTTCAGGAGAGTTAGTACCTTCCTGAAGAGAGAAGGAAGAGGAGAGAAGAGAGGACCTAGATTGTAGAAATGCAACTGGGGACGCTTCTGATACTCCCAAACCTTCAGCAGGACAATGAACCCCTTCAAATTCAGAACGCTGTAACTTCAATATCACTTTATTCAGTACCCAACTCCACTTTGGATTGAGAAATGACAGAATCCAGGATCCATAACAGAAGAGCACCCTCAGCTGGACACACTTGGGAAGCATCAAATGAGTGCCCCACACAAGGCTCACAAAGGAAACTGAACAACATCTGCAACAGAGGAGAACCAGCATCTGGTTCCCAAGCACCGAGGGTGATTGGATGCCTGGAGAGCACGGAGGTGTGAAATGGGAGGCAGCAAATGATTGACTGTGATTTTATTCCCTAATCTGCTGTAAAGCATAACACACCCCTACAGGCAAATTCTTCCCTAAAGTAATACTGAGCAGTGATCCCAGATGCAGAGTAACAAACCACAAGGTGTTCATGCTGATGACAGGAGGGAGGTACATATTGACTTTTCAGCAGGCAGCACAGGAAATGCCAGGTCATTCTCCCTGCTAACAATTCACAGTTTTAAAAGCACCTAGAGGCCACTAACATTTGCCATAAGAACAGCTTTCAGGTTACACAGAAGTTATGCTCCCAGAGGAGACAGCACAACACATGAAACAATCAACTTCATATAAAAAATACTCCTAAGAAAGTTGTACCTTCTCCAGTCACATACATGTGGCCCATTTCACATGATGAATAACGCATTCACTCCTATCCCTGTTCACTTTATCAATTAAATTAACAAGTCCAGATTAGCAGAACAGAGAGTAAAGCTTTTCCTCACCAAAATTTTGGATAAGATTGTTTCCACTACCATGGAATTTAAAACAGACCTGACTGAAGTTTTATATACACAACTACTGTTGATGGGCTGGACTGCAGTTTTGGATCACAGAAATGCTCTCTAATCACTGCTGATGCCAAAGCTCAAAAGGGGACTCTCACAAGAGATCTGAGATGCCGTGTGAGATGGTGATAATTTTTTCAAGATTTCCGAGCCAGCACAATTCAACCCATTTTTTGCACTTCTTTTATCCTCCTTCACCAGGGCAATGGCAGAACTGCTCATCCAAAGTGCTGTGTTTCATTAGTAAAGAGCCACAGTTTTGACAGAAATGCTCATAACTGCGAAGCTTAGTTTGCCTGCTGGTCTCCATTTTCTGGGGGATGTGGAAGCAAGTGCACATCTGAGTCATCTCTTACCATCTTGCCAGTGACTGTGGCCTCCAGAGAATCCACCAGTTCTGCAGTGACTCCAAGGAGATTACGGTAGTCCACCTGCAATTTGCGAAATCGTTTAAGGTTGGTCATGTACATGAGCACAGGTGTGCTCATGCTTCACTAACTGTTGATGAAGATCTTGTATCATTTCTATCAAGAGAATAATGAAAAAAGAAATAGCATCACCTATTCAAGCAAAAGGACAAAAGAACCCACAAGCACTTTTACTGCTCTGAAGGGACAACCTCAATTTCTGAGGTGTGGAATTTGCCTACAAGGATAATTTCACACCTCTAGCATGGTTCCACTTTATTGCAACACCTATGAGTATTTATTAAGCCTTAATTATCCAAGAACCAACTGCTTCACAGTTACAGTAGCAACACAACTATAAGGCAGTAAACATCACTGAATACATTTGTGAAGAGGATAATCCACTATTTAATGGTTGATGGTAAACTGTATCCTTTATTTTTAATATCTTCAGTTTCTGAAATAACTCTAATTTGCCTTTCATTTCTATCTGAATAACAAAAAGTTACATTTCTGATACATTTTGTTCCTTCCCCTTCAACTACTTTAGAAACAAGCAAACTGAGTACCAGAATCTGTGTCCTCCACCCCAGTCTCAGACCCAGCCAAGCCAGTGTTCTGCAGGGAACTGGGCACAGAACCTGGAGCTGTGGTCCACAGTGCACATCCCTGTGACCACACAAAACCATGAAGGGAGGCACAATAATTCTATTGTTACAGCTGATGTTTTGTATTTTGCTAGAACATTATGTTTTAAATTAGTTTGCTGAGAAGCCAGTACTGTTTTAGTGTAGTGAAAATGGCATCGGGCCCATCTGCAAACACATGCAACATTTACCATAGGACGTTTTGTTAAACAGTGGGAAGGAATCAGCTTGACTGTGGAGTTCCAGACAAAAGTAGGATTCCCTCTCACAGATGTAAAATCTTTCTGGGTTAAAGTAAAGCATTCTAAACAGCCCAATATGACACAGTTTATCTCACTGATATTTAAAGCAGTAGGTGGCAGAACAGCCTATTTTTGCTTTCAGAAAATATAACAAAATTATCTTTTTAATGGGCTCTTCCAGAGAAAACGTGCATTGGTAGACTTTAGTTATAAACCAGCTATAAACTGACAGTCTTAAAACATGGAGTACAAGAAGGTATATTTTTGTACAAGTTAAGAGAAAAAATAAAAAAATACAAGACAGTTATTTTATTCTCACAGCCTCCTCCCCTCTAAGGATGGCTGCTTTCTGAGAACCATTCCTGAATCACAGCATTTTGCACCTGCAGGGTTTATGACTGACACCTCATACCAGACAGCAAATCAAACCACCCTAATATTTCTCACACTTCCTAGGAAGGAGCTAGACTTGGTGTGAAATAAAAACAGAAGCTGTGACAAGCCACAGATCCTGTTCAAATCCAGTAAAATGCACTTAAAAAACCCCCCAGACCGATAAACAAGACACCACTAGAACAGTAACATTAAGCAACCCTGCTGAAACTTCTAAGCTTTTTGCAATCCTGTAAGCTGTTAATATCATCTCAGCTCCAATCAATATTAATTTAAAAATCAGAAGAGTTAAGATAACTTCCAAAGACAACCAAATTATTCAGCCTTGATGATAATAATTCAACTTTGATTTTGTTTTTATTTCACAGCCATTACTGTTAAACTGCTACCACAGCTTTAATATGATACAGCTTCAAAAAAAGAACATTTTTCTAAACTAACAAAGATTCTGAGAGCAACCATTGCACAAAACTAGCTACTCCAGCAATTTCTTCTGTTGCCTAGATGAGCAAATGGGAATATATTTTTATTTAAATGTGACACAACACATTCAATTCAAAAATTTCCAATGGATTTATCTAGAGCGTGACTTTCACTCAGAGGAAAGTTGGAAGCACCAAATCACAAAACGTAAACCTTCACAGAGTTTGCTTACTTTTCCCCAGTGGGGAAAATTTCCAGTGATGAAAATGTGTCTTCCAACAGCAGTTAGCAGGAAAAAACTACATAACCAAAACTCAATGCAGCTCATGAACACTAGTCTTGGAAATGCAGAAATGGGATCCAATTTTACCTTTTCGCTGTTAAATCCAGGGATTATCAATAACAAACTGAGAAAAGGGTGTCAGAGACGAATCACAAAGTCTTGGCATATCTTGTATTTTTTATATCACTCTCTTCTTACACATAAGTAATTTTACTGAAAAGGGGAAAGTCTTTCATGACAGCTGCTTTTGCCACAAGAGCAAGAAGTTCTCAGCACTGGCAAACAGCTGTTCCAAGTTCAGACAGCTGCTGGAAGAGCTGGTCCTGTGCTGCCCCATTCCCTCCTTGCATTTCTGCCATGTCCCCATAACAGCATTCATTCTGACAAATCAGGGAGCTATGAGCCCAGGTAAAAATTAGTATTAAATTCCTTGTTTAAAATGTTAAATCATTACCATCCCAGTCCAGATTTGGTAAAAGGAAATGGTACCTTTCAGAGGCATTTCAGTTGACATTTATGTCACCTTGCAGCAGTGATGAAACTGCATCATTACAGGAGTCAAAGAGTAACACTGTGGCTTCTCTCAGACACAACTCCCAACACTGACAAATGCTTTGCACATATGATAAGCTTATTGAGGAGGAAAAAAAGGCTCTGGACCAAACACGTACCAGAAACATTATTCATATGTGGAGGAAAAGAGGGAAAAATACAGCACAGAGGACTAACCTATGTAGGAAGATACATGATAGAGTAAAGCTTGTGATTCTGCCAAATGAAGATGCTGGCACAAGGCATCACCTGAACTACTGCATGTTTCTACCAGAATTCTTGGCTGCTCTCTCATGTGTGTAATTGTCAAGTCTTCTAACTCCAGTTCTTACAAGCAACCAAAGAGTTACACATATGCACTTAATTCGTGATAACCTTTTCTCTCTAAGTGAGAGATTGGTTGTTTTCCTTTACAGCAATTTACCTACACCTGAAATACTTCCTGAACTTGTGCTTGCTCTATCTCTTTCTCTCTAATCTCAGCCCATCCTCATGTACTTGTCCAGAAGCACAGACTCAAGCCACTTGAGTTCCTGCACACAGTGCAGCAGAGCTCTGAGCAGAGGAGCTGCTGTCGGACACTGAATCTTGCTCTTAGGAGAAGCAGGAGTCTCCTTCTTACTTAAAAATTACTATCCTATTTTAAACTGACATTTTTCCACACAAATAGTCATTTAGACTTTAGCAAATCTTGACAGACAGGTAGGTCACACTCCACCTTCTCTAGTGCAGCAGCCTCACACACTTCTTCCACTCTCCTCCTCCCCAAAATGGTGGAAGAGTGGCTGTGAACTCATCCATGGATTTGTAATGACCCAGTGAAAGGAACAGCAGCTGAACACACTTCCAAATACTTCCTTCCCTCAGTTCCTGTTAGCAGAGAGGACACAAAGAAGGTCTGAAGCTCTCTGTGCAAGATGCCAACCACTGTGCAATTTTTTCCTTTCCAGCCAAACTGAAAACATATGGGAGAACTGTAAGTTAAGCACAACTGCCACACAAATAGCTTTGGAAGTCATACAGGAACTGAAATTCTTCAGCAAAAAAAAAGCCGGACTGGGTAAAAAACCAGACTGTAGCAGGTAAATCATGGAAGGCAAATACACTGAACACTCCAGGACACCCTCAAGAGCATTTACACCACCCCACCCAAACCTGAAGTACTTCAGCATGTCAGACTGATGACTGGCAACTAATCACAAAAGGCTGTTTTCAGGACTCTGCCATACTGCTCTTCATTCATTCATTGCCTATAAATTTTCTTTGCATTTCCCCCTCACTGATAAATAAATATTCTCCAGCAGCAAGTAAGTGCTGTGGATCCCATGTGATGTGAGCAGGATATTGCAAAAATAACCTCTTGGATACAAGACCTTCATATGAGACAGTCCTCAAGTAACCTTTTAAAAAATCCAAACTGACTCAACCTCCAAGGCACATAACAGATTTGCAAATCAAGGCTGACCTGCATGAATTGAATTCCATGACAGCCCCTGTACAAAGCACAGAACTTGCCCAAATTAAAAGTAATTCGGCCCCAAATAAGTCAAGCCCAATTACGTAGTTATTTCTTTTTAATAAGAGCTTGGGATTACTGCCTTCAGGAAAGTCCTCCACAAGGAAAAGTGTAACTTCTGGAAAATAAAAATCTGAAAGACCCTTCTATTATTCAGTGAAAGTCTAATGCAATAGCACAAAGCACAAAATAAAAAGAAAATACGTGGAACTCACACTGGGAGAAAACCTAACTTTCTCCTTAATTCAATCTACAAAGAGTAAATCCTCAGGGTAAACCTACAGATTAAAATAACTCAACAGGAAAAGTAATTTTAAGAATCCAACTGGTCTCATATAGCTCTCTAACTAGAAAGTGTATGCAGAAAGTCAAGTGAAAAAATGAATGCAAGGTCGTTGGAAACCTAAGTTCTATTTATTGAACTGATTTTTTAAAGGCACATGTTTCAAGTGTTATCAGCATCTAACAGGATTCTGTGCTGAAATTATTCTTTCTAAAGGGCCCCAAGTCACACACACACTTAAGTGTGTATAAGCAGCTTATCTCAAAATGCATCAAATCAGCCAGTCACACTTAAATGAACACATTCTTATTCAGGAGATACTAATATGCACTATCTTAGGAGGTACTACTTAAACAGAATGAGTAAATAGGAGCAAAAATCAACTTTGTCTAAGGTCATCAGACAATCATCAGAACAACTGAATAAGACTTGAAACCTGGAAGTAAGGGAATGAATCTGAGGCAACTTACTTTCAACAGAACTAGAAAAGGAGAGCTGGTATGCACTTTGTATGGAGTTCCTGACTTGTTTTTACCATGTTTCAGGACAGAATAGATGTTTAATACAAATCCCACTACTAAGAGCTTTCCTATTTCTAGTCCATACTTCCTTACTGAGCTCGAAAAGTCTATCAATAGCTATCACCAAAGCTGGGGTCTGGATTTCCAAGGACTTTCTGCCATGCATCATTTGGTTTCCCCACTCCTGCAGGTCAACCTCCCACTACTTTCACAGCCCCTGACAATCTTACAGAACATCCTTACCGCAGCCCAATATTTACCTTTGTTGCACTGTCCGCTCTCCTTCTGTTGCACAAGTAGGAGCAGTTCAGGAAAATGTACATTTTCTTAGTGTTTGTTCCAGAGACTCAGAATGAGAAACTCAACCAAGCCAGATATTCCTACTGTCCCAGCCAATAGCCAGTGCCTGATGCTCCACAGAATACATAAATCAACAATAAATACATAAAAATCTCGTAAGTGCACAACTCACAATGTTGCATAGGGACTTGAGATCTTTTGCTGACCTTTGAGTGACCAAATAATTTCTAGAACCCTTAAAAGCCCTGGAAAACTTTCAGCTAGTCCCTGAAATGGCTAATTTAAGACTAACAGCTTTAGAAACACTAAGAAAGAAGTCAGGTCATGTTGGAGCCTTTGGGTATCCTCTACTTTATACATGGAAGCGAAGAATGATCATATGATAAACATGTAGGTTCATATGGATCTGTACTTTGTCTTTATACAACTTTTTCAAAAGTTTATTTTTGAGTGTGGAATATAAGCAATGTTTCCTATCATAAAAACACTGAACAGCAATGTTACTGCAGTTCTGCAATAAATCTTAGCAACACACTCTTGCAATAAATTATACTGCTTCTTTACAATATTTCTAATTATCTGCAAAGTGTTTTCTTAGAAAGATACAAATATAGTGAGAAGCCGAGGAGTCTGTCTGGCTTTGAGAGTCAGAGACAGGAACTTTTCCAATCTTGTCCTTAAATCCAATGTCCAAGAATCCTTGAAAAGAAAAACAAATAATGTCAGTTGTTCACCAAATATGTACACTCTGCAGAAAGTACTGCTTGGATTACAGCAACTTCCCACTAGTAAACAAGGCAGCCAGCATTGGATTGAAAAGATTTTCTTTTCACTGTTACTGAAGTGAATGTGTTCGCTCACTCCCCATAAAAGCATACAGAAGTCAGAGGGGAGTTCAGTATTATTTCTAGACAAGAGTTCTAGAAACACAGTGTAGCTTTATTTAAAGTACAAAACTATCACAAGATCTGGGAATTGTAAGTTTTGTCAATAACTACTGCATGTGTCATGACATGACACTGGTGATCAGGGTACAATGTTTCTAAAATAAGGACTTGGAGAAAAACAGCTCATGTGGGAAAAACAGACCAGCAGAAGAGACCAATAGCCTTAACTGGAATGCTGTCCTCTGCCTAATGTAGTGTCTTATATGCACAAGAAAATACCAGTTAAAGAAAAAAGTCAAACTACACCTAGGAATCCACCAAATACTTGTGTCTTGTATTTTACGCCTTCAGTGAAGCTGGTTTCTGCTTGAGGAGAAGCCAGCCAACAAAAGAAAAAGCTATGTCTTCCAACAAGTAGCAGGAGCTTCCTAAATTTACTGCTGTATACATATATGTTGCAAGCTGTTCTCACAGCTCAGATTTGCCCTTATTTCACCATGCTGGAAAGTGTACAGAATTCACTTGTTGCATTTACCAACTCAGTATCCAGACAGTGGTGTACCACAGCATGCTGTATATTACCAAAGGAACCTTGTCTCCTACACAGAGGAGTGCACATGATTTTTCAAGATGTATTACACAAACTGATAGGAACTCCAGCTATATAAAGCATCAGATGCCTGAGAAAAATATATTCCATAAGAACTCTTCTTAGTAAACTAGTGACTCACTGCTGCTCTTTCTCAAACATACAACAATCTGTGTTTCAACACTAACATGGAATGAGCTGTGCAATTCCCACAAGAAAATATGAGTATGGACTAAAAGCATGGACACTGGGTTACTCTGAATAAACCTGAGGATCTCCTCTTAGATAAGGCTTTAAAAAATGCTGCTAAGTATTATTAAAAAAGAGTAGTCATATTCCATCTCTGAGGTCAACCAGTCTATCTCATTATTTATAGCTAGTCCCAAAGGAAAATTGCAGGATATGCCTGTTTTTGGTGTTTAATTGGAGCTCCTCATCAGCTGGTACTTCCAAAGTCAGCCCTAGGGCAAGTATCACTTAAGCTTTGATTTGATATCAAAAGCGGTGTGGCAGCAGTGTGGGCTGAAGGCATCTCTGTGCACCAGAGTGGCTGCCCACAGCTGCTCAGCCAGGCCAGCACAACTGTCCACGTGGTCAGACAGGGAAGCATTCAGAGCAAATATCTCTAAAAAATACT
>WEKY01018483.1:13782-42808 GCA_013390045.1 Picathartes gymnocephalus | reverse complement strand
GTCCTTCAAACCAGGACATGACCCTACTTACAAAACCTTCTCCCAAAAAGTGTTTAGATTGAGTCTAGGCATATTGGTTCTGAATTAGATCCCAAATCAAGAGTTATCCAGCTCTGGAGAGTTCTGTCCTCACTAGCTGTTATCCTGTTTCAACTACATTTTCCTTATATCTTGATTTCTGCTATCCAGCTCTGCTTACGCAACCTGTGTGTGAAGGTGACTGGTGCCAAAAGAGGAAAGAGGAGCGTGGCTGAATCCTCTGGTTCAGCTGGATCTTGGAGGAGTTTTCAGCCTGCTCACTGAAAGCAATCAGGCTCCTCTCAAATTATGATTTTGTAGACATGGTTATTGGGGGGAAAATGGTTCAGGGATTGAATTGCGGCCTTGACAGGAGTCAATTATTTTTTCAATAGGGTCTTCACTTTTGAGCTATCTCTCTCCTTCTCACTGAAAGGGAAAAACTAATTAAAATTTAGGTTTTTAAACCTAATTAAACCAATCAGAAATTCAACCTGATTGGTACTCAAGAGCCTAGATTAAGACCTAAGTGAGTCTTCACTGACTTCACACAATTTATTAAGTGAAACTCCATAGCTTTCTAACTTGGACTTTTAGCTAGGAGAGGGTTCTGATTTATTATTTTTTTGATAAAAATGAATAAGTACACAAAATAACCACCACATAACATAATATTCAGCAGCAACACTCCTTACACCTTTGAAGACCAGAGCTGGAGAAATGTTATACATTTTGATTAACAACATGATCAGGGACACGTTTGGTTATCTGACTGCATTTAACACTTCAGTGTAGAAGTGTGTCATTTAAAAAAAGATAAAGAACAAATTCTTACAAGGAAAATTTAAGATTTCATCTTAAGAAATAAAAAAGAGGTATTGTATGGTTATGGTACAGCAATATCTGAAGCCAACTGTGTAACCAAGGTGACTTCACTGGTTTTTACATAGGCTAAATGGGAGTTTGGTGATCACCCTTTTAATGTCCTTTCTGCATTCAAATGAATGAAGAATTTTCTTCAAGAACAATACTTACCCACCATCCAGTCCATCTCCTCTATGTTATCTCCATACAGGCCATGCCTGCTTCTTCCCTGAAATTTCTCTGTGGTAATGAGAGGGGTGTGAACATGTAAAAGGGAAACAAAGAGAAGAAATGGTCTATGCTTGTTTCTGAAATAGAAGAGAACAATAGTCATTTTTCTTCACACTGTCACTCAACCCAAAATATAACAGTGGTATTGCAGTTACTATCTCAATTAATTATTATTATTGTGGTCTAACCGAACAGATTTTGGTTTTTTGACATCTTTTCAGTGTTGAGGTTTTGAGAGACAGGGGATTAAAACATATTCCTCAAAGATGTTTTTTCTATATTAGGACCAAAACAGTAATGGGCAGGCCCTTTCTTTTTCCAGTTCCAAATTAGACATGTGTAGAACATTGAATAAACAACTAGAAGAGGTCATAACCAAAAGACTGACACATCCTTGAAAGCAAGGAGAACAGGAATCACTTGCCTAAATTTAAACATGGATGTGCATCACTGAGCATCTGAGGTGTCCTCATGTAAGAGGCAGATATCACCCACAGTGAAACTGCATCGCTTCAACATCAAACTGGGTAGGATATCCTAGGAACCTGAAATGACCTATGCTCAAAGTTTTAGAGAAGGTATTTATATTACCTCAAATTTCCTTTAAAAAACAAACACACAACCCCTAAACCCTGACAGAAATATGGATATGGCCAGACTTAACACATGAATACTTTTAAAGACTAGTACTGTTTTCAATTCCAATTGAGGTTACTGATAGTAAAAATGAAGGACACCTTTGGGGGAAAAAGAAGAAACAAAGCCACAAAATTAACAAAACTCATTATCACTCTCCTGTTTGTAAAATATTAACTTCATATGACACTTTCTATGACAGTCCATTCAACACCCTAAGATCATTTTTATGTTCCTGCTGGCAGAAGGCACAGTATTTGGTCAGGACCCCTTTGTGTTGCTCACTTGCCCCTCATCTGCTCCTCACCTCTGCTGATTACCTTTCAATGAATGTAATTGCCTCTTTCAGCATATTAGAAGTAGTTTTTTGTAGGTTCATCGGTTGTTCGGTGATATCATGGTTTCTCATCAGGATACAGTTCCAGTACTTTGTGAAACCATAGCTGGAGAACCAGGAGATGAAATGAAGGAGACCACAGATGGCCAGACAGATGATTATTTTCCATTTTATTGGGAATAAATTGGTGAGTTTTCCAATCACAAGAGTCAGTACTGCAAGGATGATCATCTGAGTGTAAAACCAATATGTATCTTGCAAAGACTTGGCCAATTCAGGGTCACCTGTGCCTTGACACTCATTTACAAGGGTAAAAGGCATGCCATAAAAATAATCAAACCCATGATTTAAAGGATGGTGGCAGTGATCACAGCGGGTTTTGCAGTTCACACCCATATGCCACTTCCCTGGAAATAAAAAAAAAAAAAAAACCTCTTAAATCCTATATTATAACTCTAGGGTGTGTCTGCCTGTATTTCTCAGTTAAGGTGCAGCCAAGGGAGGAGCTGGTGTGGAATGGGACTCAGGGAACAACACTGCATTGGCACTTTATCAGTCTAGAATAGCTGCTTTTCCTCACCTATCTGCTTAAATTCCACGGCAGTGGTCCAGCTCGGACACCTCCCAGAATAAGAACAAATACAGTTGCAATAGTTGGTGCTTATAATTTTTACCACGATGAAGTAGCCATGCATTAATGTGTAAGCTGATAGGGAGAAACCAGAGAAAGCCTTGTGCCAAATGAAAGAGCGAAGTGCAAAAACATGACCTATTTTACACACGAGTTCTGTCTGACCGTCACAGCCCAGGAACAACTTTCAGGAAAAAGGTGCACATATTAACTCTGTGTGACCATATTCATCCTATAATGAGTAGCAGAAATGGGCTATTACAATTATCCAGTACAATTGGACATACCAGAATATGTTATACACTAAAAATGTACCTTACTGAAGTCATATTACAGAGCAGTGTAGTTATCATGACAATGAAGGACAGTCTATAACCATTGGCTTAGGGCTCTTACCTGGACAAGTAACTTCTCAGAAGACTGTCCTGGACTTCACTTGTGTATATGAATGTGGTTTTACACTGTAAGCTGCATCAGACTGCAGTGAGCAGTGTGTGAAGTTAGTGCCTTACTGAGACTTGCTTCAATTTAGGAACTAAATGCACACCTCAGTGTGTGGAGGGGAGCAGAGGTTTGAAAAGTACAGTAATTACAATTAAGCACATTACACTTTTAACTATATAAAAAAGAATGTAAAAATGACAGGTGCTTTAACTACACAGACTTTAATCACTGTTCCAGCAAAATTAGCAATGAGTTACCAGGATTTTCTTTCTTTTGGACATGTATTTTGATACAAAATCCACTGAAGTCAATGTGACTCTTTCAGCTTTTTGACAATATCCTTTTGCAGAAATTAAGGGACATCATAACTGTGATAATCAGCAGAATGCTTAAATAAGAGAAAATACAGCCACCAGTTTGGGTAAGGTTGGAAGGGACTACAGTGTGTCATCTGGTCCAACCTCCCTTCTCAGGCAGGCTCATCCCAGAGCACTTTGTTCAGGATTGTGTCCAGACTGTTCTTGAATATCTCCAGTGAGGGAGATTCCACAGACCATCTGTTCCAATGTGCAGTCACCTGCACAGTAAAGAAGTTCTTCCTTATGTTCAGGTGGAACTTCCTGTGCATCTGTCTCTGCCTGTTGCCTCTTGTCCTTCTGCTTGGCACCACCAAGAAGAACCTGGCACCTTCCCTTCAGACGCTGACAGACATTGACAAGGTCCCCTCTCAGCCACCTCTCCTCAAGGCTGAACAGGCCCAGCTCCCTCAGCCTTTCCTCATAAGAGAGATGCTTTAGTCCCTTAATTGTCTTCATTACTGATGAATAAGTTAAACAATACTGGGATCAGTGTTGACCATTGGGGACACCTCTGGTGACAACTAGACCCTCTGCCACCGATTACAACCCTCCGGGATCTGCTGTTCACCCAGTTCTCAACCCACTTCCCTGTCCACTCACCCAGTCCACTTCCAGTGTTTGCCTATGAGGATGCTGTGAGAGACAGTGTTAAAAACCTTGCTGAAGTCAATGTCATTAAGACCATTGTGCTGAAATTGATATAATTAAGGCCACTGTGGTGCCTCAGCACTAACTGGCAGATGATATTTTTCTGCTCTAATACATCAGTGAATATCTCTCTTCGTTCATCCTAAAGCAATCTGTACTGGGCAAACAAGATTATTTCCTTTGAATTTACTTCCATTTGCAGTGTGTATTTATGTATTCCATACACCTCATTTTGGATTCACCAGATACGCTGTACCGACATTGGACTTGTGGATAGTGTTCTAAAAACCCTGCTGATTTTGAAAGTTATGCATACAAGAAAATCTAGTTTAACTGATCCTGGACATTTTGACAAAAAAAAAAATATTTACAGAAGCAGCCTAATTAGAATAACAAACAATGAAAAGGCAGTAAGTTTCTTTGTCTCATACCTACAAGTGCTGTAGAATAACCTTGCTGCTGGAGTATTCTGGCAAAAGTTGTTTCATTTGGTGGGAGTCCCCCGGAACCACCGTTCCAAAAAAGAACCTGCCGTTGAGTGCTGGATGCCATGCCTAGAGAGGAATAATAGTCTTTTAAACAAAACAAGCCAGATTTCAGATTTTCAGTCTTCTCAGATTGTGCTCTCTAATGAATGGGGCTCAGTTGCCTAAGCCTAATGCCTTTTTATAAGCCATTTCCTATGCCCTAGGACATTCTGCTTAACCTCCAAAATGATGCCTTTTCCAGGTTCCATGTCATTATATGCTAGTCCAATGCAGATGCCTCAGCTATGGTGGGGTGTCTACAAATAGCAGGAAGACACCTATGTTTGGATATAAGGCAACTTCTGACAATCAAAGTTCAATCAAAATACGGTATTACCAAAAAAAAAAAGCAAATAAGTTTTATCTAGAAGAAAAGGCTTACAGAATTAGGGGAACACACTTCTGAAATGTACAGCTCATGACTATATTTCTCTTTAAGTGAGTCAGAACCACATCAGAAGCTAGACTGATTATTACTGCTCTCTGCAGTGGCTGAAGTCTTCTGTCATAAATTTATACGGCTGAAGCAAATCTGTTTTAAGACATAATTTCTGAGAACTGTTTACAGTCTGACCGTTTTGCTGTGAATTTCACATTTCACCTGTTTGCCAGGATATTAAAAATTTTACATTTTTACATTTATGAAAATATTACATTTAATATAATCCTAGTGCCACTGAACGTATATCACACAATTTTCTTCTTTCTTTATCTACCTCTGGTTGCTTTGTACTGTTTGGATTTTCATCCACTTCTCTGTTGTCATTTAACCACATTAAATGTGTGTTACATGGGGATTTTCCCATGGAAATCAATCATTAGTCATCTATTTTTTTTGCCCATCTCACTGAGACTCCAAATTTCACGATTAACTGTTCTTTAAAATGGTTTATTTAAGGCGATTTTTAATGTCAATACAGACTAGACTAACTGCAGCAAACCATTGGAGAGAGGCCCAACCTGATCTGATGGGGTATCTGCCAGTCAGGAAAGCGGCTCTGCTTGGAGTACAGACAGCTGCTGCAGCAATGTGCTGAGTAAGTCTCACTCCATCCTTTGCCAGGCCATCAATGTTAGGGGTCCTAAACAGAAAAATCCCATCTCTGATAAAAACGTATTACACAGACATTCATGGCATACTGCTCTTCCTAGTTTTGTTGAGAATATCATGATCAAATTTACAAAAATCTGTTTACCTACAACTCAGCTGGAAAAGATCTGTGTTTTATATATATGTTTGAGATACCTTGACTCCTTAGAAATGAGTTTTCCATGGGTATATGTGTTTTTACAGATAATTTTTAAAAAGAGTAGGGGGGAAAGACAAGGTATCTCAGGTATATCCCATACCAAAATCCCACATAGCACATAAGGAAAACGAGTCTGTCCACAACACAACATCCAGGACAATAATAGGCTAGAACAAAGACATCATTCTCTCAATCTATATACAGATTGCTAACTGCACTAGGGATAAATATAACACACAGACAGATCTCTCATTTCATAGTAAGTCTACTAGTGTTGTTAACTGAATCTAATCTCATTCCTTCATATTTCAACCCTGGAATTGTGGAAATTTATATATTATACTCATGCCTAACAGGTATAGTGCACAGACACATTTGCAAAGTTGTAAGTCCCAGAAAGTTTCTCAAGCATGCCTATATGACTCCAGCAGGTATTATTGTAGAACACTCATTTTGTACATAGCTTGAAAAGAAGTATATCTAGATAAACTAATAAATTAATAATTAATTTTTAATGCTAAGTATCATCAGTGTTTTTTTTACTGCAGTTCACCAGGAAGGGATAATTTATTTCATACCTTATTGTATCATTGCCGTAGCAACCCACATCTCCAATACCAAGATCATCAGCCAGTATCAGCAAAAAGTTAGGTTTTGAAAGATTTGATACACAGGTTCTTGGAAACAGGCACAGAATTAGCCAAATGTTTAGGTAGCTCCTAAAAGCAAAAGTAAAGAGGTAACATCACAAAAAACAACTGTAAATTTTACAATAGACTTTGAAGTACTATTCTTAAAGTTTTATGGGACTCAGTATAGGTGCAAACAGCAACCAAAGAGTGCCAGCAGATGGAGCTCCTGAATACGTACAGAAGTCCTTGAGTTTTCCAACATTAGCATTATTTCCTGGGGATTTTTAAAATTCTTATTATTTTTGTATTATTATTATTTATTCACACATAGGAATTTCGTGTCTGCATTTCTTTATTGACATTTACACTGATGTCTGCAGATGTTCCCAGTAGAAGGAGTGGTTAGATACTTACAAATGTCCCGAGGTACTCCCTGTATGGGGCTGTAGGATGCTCCTGTGAAGGCTCCTGGAATGAGTAGGACAGGAGCACAAAGGTGATTGGTGTGGATTCACGCTGGTCATTATGGCAATGTCTTGACTGTGGCATCCACTGCACCCACTGCTACACATAGTGCCTGCAAAGTGCTCCTCCAGCCTTGGGACCATCTGCAAAGTCAAGGTGCAGCAACAGGCTTAAACTTGATTATCTTCCTAGAAGACCCTAGGAGTATTTCTGCACATGTTTTAGTCACTCAAGGTGTTTGCAATGAAAGCTTAGAGATGTAAAATACATACACAAGAACACAAATTCTGATTGCTAGTTCATAGATACTACAATGTTGTAAATGCATAGTAAGTGTACTATACTATATATTATATATACCCCTAGACCTCCATGTCTTATAAAAGTAGGGTAAAAGGTCTTGAAATACCAATAGATCCAAACTTGTATTAGCTACTCTTATATTCTCATTAAGTTGGGGTAGTGGTAGGGAGGAAAAGGTGGTATTATCTCCTTACATTTTCTTAAGCACAACACCTAAAATCCAGAAAGAGCCTGTCAATGTCTTTCTTATCACTGTTTTCCCTAGTAAACTTCATAGTTTTCAGTTTTATGAAACAGGTACATAGTTGGTCATATAAATTCGATGAAAAAGGAAAATAAAGAAATCAGAGGCCAGCAGTTCTGGTGATTTTGCATGTAGTTTTGCAAGGTCTGGCCTGTTTCCAGCTGCTGCTAACTCCAGGGGAACTTGTCAGAATTTGGAAAGAAGACAAAATGTTAATGGCTTTTAAAAAGTGCTAGAGGTGCCTATTACTCAATACATGCATAGAACTGTTGGTGTTCATTGAAAGGAATGTTTTTGCCATTTTACAAATGAGGTAAAACTATTAACTCACTTTTTACTTAACCTCAGATCAACTTAAAGGAAAATAATCTAACCTTTACTGTGAGCTTATAAACCAGAAAAAATACCTCAAATAAAAGCCATCCTGGAAACTAATATTTGCACTGTTATTCTTAGGAAAGGGACATACTGTTCTTGGTTTTAGATGCCATCTAGTATGTTCAAGAAGGTGCTTCTGTCTGAATTGTTACCAAAATCTTCCAAAAATATAAATATCTTTATGATTATTTCCTTAAAGGACTCTAAAGCTTAATGTCATTTATAAATTTAAAAAGACATTTTTTCTACATGCCAACTCTATGAAGTCAACCTGGACTTTTAAAATCTAGAAATAATCTTTTTGTTTCTTAAATATTTATTTTCATCTGGCAAGGCAAATTTCATGAGTGGAAGTGATTTTCTCTGCTTGCTGAAATAGAGTCACTTTGTAAAATGAATGGCTTGGGAAACACACTCCTTTTCCTTGTGAATGACCTAAGAGATCTACAGAAAAGTTGCACTGGACTTGTGCAAACAGTCCTGCAGAAGTACACGGCAAACTGGCTCAAGTGGGACTGGCACATGCTCAGCTTTGTGGTGTACACTGAGCTAAATTAGAGATTCCATTCATTCCATCACTGAATAGAGAGAAAAAAAATGGAAATATCCCATCCATGCACTATCCCTCCTTTTCCACACTTCTTTCTGTTCCAAAGCAGCACAAGAAAAAAAGATGTTATTGGATTTACCAAGGAACAGCTTGAAAATAATAAGAACATTTAGTTTTTATAACAACTCAAGACACGTTTGTAAACACAGTCACTTCTAAACACAGATAACTGAAAAGTTCCATCTTGACTAATGAAAGACTTAGGTTTTGTTCTGGTGTTTTTGTTTTTTTTTTTCAAAAATGAAAATACAGCATATTCTGAGAGGTTTTTTCCTGCCTTATTAGTTCCCAACAGTTTACTTGGAATGTCTGAGAAATACTAAACTGGCCAGAGCAGAGGATAATCCTGCCTTATGCATTTCAGAGGATGAGCCATAAGACAAAAAAATTGCAGATACTGTTATTCTGACCAGAAAAACAGTAATAAAAGAGCCAGAACCTGGGATGCATTGATGATTTCTCCAAGCAACATCAAGATGCTTGTTTGGCTAAGGCTGAGACAATATGGGAAATAAAAAAAAAACTAAAAAAAACCAAAACCCCCACTACCACCAAAAGAAATAAACAAATCCCCCAGCAAAACAATAATAAGCCCCTCAAACAAACAAAAAATCCCCAAGAACAACAACAAAACAAACAAAAAAACCCAACAAACTTCATCACTGTTAGTTATGGAATTTTCTACAGTGTTTCCTTTTGCTGTTGGCAAGGTCCTGAAAGGCAGCACTGAAAGCTCATCCTCCCTGCCCGGTAGGTGAGTCAGAGATTAAGGGGAAGGCAGCAAAGTCTCTCTGACTTTATGCAGTGACTGTTTGAAGCAAGACACTGCTGTGAATGCAGATGCCAGAAGCCCAATACCAAAACAGCAGGCTGTATTAATATGAAGCAAAGGGTCTCAAATCTTTCTGAGATGGCAGTGTAGTGGTGTTTCATTGTCACAGCCTGGATGTGGTTCTCCCTAGGCCCCAATGGTCCCATAGGACAGAGCTGGGGCTATGATGAGGCAAGTGCATGAAGCCATTAATCTATGACAACAAAGAATGACTGACGGCTCTGGTCATCAGCTGTAATGGCAATATCTTCATGGTGCTTTAACAACAGCGGCAGAGCTCTGCCTTCCCAGCAACTGTTCAGCAGCATTACATTTGAAGAGCTTGTGGCACACGATTAAGCCAAAACTATCACAATGAAAATCTTCAGTCTACACCAAGTAGCTGAGGATCAGCCCTTGTGCGCTGTAGTGGAGCAAAAGAACCAGACAGATCTGAACATCTAAGAAACCCTAGGGTGTTGATCAGCTTTACAACATACAACAACTCTGCTGTCTTCTACTTTCTCCCCGTAAGTTCTTGCACCACAGCCAGCTGGCCGCAGCAGGCACATCAGTATTTAGACAGAAACTTAAGTAGAGTCCCTCAGGAAAACTGTGAACTTGAACCAAGGAGGCATACTGGTGTTATTAAAAAGACCTAAATACCACTGGCTGTAGTGATATCTGATTTACCGCAAATCATTTTAGGAGCACTACTCTTACTTACTGAAGGACTACAGGAATGACCACACTTACCAAAAGAAACCTATTAAAAAAAACAATTTAAATGTGCATATTCACATTTCTCTGTTAGGGTCTGATTCCTTCTGAAAGCAGAGCTCTCACTCACAGCACTAGGATGTGATGAACCCACTACTGGGCCCTAGGGCTTGTCCAATTTCCTGCGCTGTTAAATGAGAAAACCCAACACGATTTATAAATCTAACAGCAGCCTCTAAAAATCAGCAATCTCTTACAGAAATCCAAGAATACATCAGATAGTAATACCTTCTGTAAGACAATAATATGATCATCAGGACTAATAAGAAAGGTCAACCCCTTTTAACAATGTGGAAAACAAACCGTCTTCTCGGTTATTCTTGTTCCAAAAACCCTCTTGCTCCTGGATGTGCTGAGCAGTCCTGATTCTCTAAAAGCTGCGTGCGTGAAAGCAGGCAGGAACTCACTCCTACTCTTCCTGCTCTCCCTTCCCCCTCTCTACAGTATGGACACACTGGGATCCCTGCCAGCAACAGCCAGCAAACTGGAACAGCCATCAAATGGGAACAGCTATGCAGGTTTTACATGAATTTCAGGCAGAGTACAAAGTCCTTATTGTTGAAATACTAGCACAACATGGCTACTAACTTTTCTAGATTCCCCATTCAGTTAATTCTGTGAAAACTTGTATAAAGTCTGTCACCACTATTTCAGTGCTTCATAAGGGCTGCTATAAATAATAACAGGATATGCTACAAACGGTTTTGTTTCTCCCACACAGCTTTTCCAGCCTTCCAGATGAGATAAAAGGACTTGCTTGTCCTCCTTTTCTTCTGTCATGTTGTTTTTTCTGTCTTCATTGCATTTTCTGGAAAGATAGGCATACCTGTGCTAAAGATGTGTTTATTTGTAGTGTTTACTATCCATCCCCTTCTTTCAGATCTTAACTCTGGTGTAATACATTTTACAATTCAGAAGGTCTTGAGAAATGACTTGGAGAAGCCCTATTTATTTGCTGACACTTTGGTTCTTCATGTTACTTGAATGCAGCAATTGCTGAATTTAAGATAGTGTACTAGAGAAGTCAGTAGGAGTCAGTAAGGTAGAAAAGAGGAAGCAGCTAAAACTAACAGATTCATATAATCCAGTGGCAGGGAGAATCAGGTTTGGAGACAGTATTTTATTTTTTTACCTCCTTGCACTTATGACTGTATTCAGTTATTTTTATGTTGTGACACTGGGCTACTTTGATTCATATCTATTTGACTATAATATTTATTTTGTATGACTGCTTAACAGCCTGTGATGCTTCCGGTGCAAAGACTTTTCTTGAAAAAGTTATATATCTCAAAAATTACATCATGCTTTGGGAAGGGCAAATCTTTGAAAACTGCCAATAACATAAGCTTTAACTTTCACTGGCTTTCATCCAAATTATGACTCAACTTCTCTTAGACTATTTACCTCTTTCTCACCATGCAGTCACTACTGAAGATGGGCCTATGCTGCTGCTGGCATGACTTAAAAATGAAAACTGAAACAAACTGCATGGCCTCTGCCACTTCCCACCCACCAAATAAAAAACAAAACAAAACAAACAAAAAAACCCCCTGAAAAACCACACCTTCACATTTTTCCCTGCTAGCAAAACTCTATCTGAAAGCAAAGACCTCACATTCTGTTTCTCACCACTACATTAGTGACCTAACACAGAGTTAACAGCCATGATTACTTATTGTCTCCAACAGAATTAAATTTTAAACAAATAGTTTTTCTAACAACAACAACAAAAAAGTAAAGTAAACAAGTAACAGAAAAGCAGAAGGGAGATAATTTTTATCTCTGCAGTTGGAGTCCTGCAGTATTTTCTCCTCTTCAGCTAACTAGTTTTTCACTGCACCTGAGCAC
This sequence comes from Picathartes gymnocephalus, assembly GCA_013390045.1. Lineage (NCBI taxonomy): Eukaryota > Metazoa > Chordata > Aves > Passeriformes > Picathartidae > Picathartes > Picathartes gymnocephalus. The sequence goes on along the minus strand of WEKY01018483.1, from coordinate 30,792 downwards.
AAAAAGCTGCTGTTTACTCCCTGCTGGTGAACAAAAATATTGAAATGACACATACAAAATTTTCATAAAATCATTCTATGTCAGATCTCATGAAAAAATAATCCCTAGGAGACAAGAAGAAAAGTGTTAACCAACTAAACTGGCTGAACAAGTGAAGTCTTTGCAGGGATATTCAAAGGGGGGGAAGCCAAACAACAAACTACACAAACCTTTTTCCATTTACTAAAATCAACAAGCAATTTTTCTAGAGTTCTAGCAGGATGCTTATAATGAATTCTGACTTCATTCACTATTAAAAATAATACAGCCATTAAGACAGTTCAAAGCCCTAAAATCTGTGCAATTCCATTACAAAATGCACAGCAAAGTCATGTCTCCTTAGAAAGTCAGCCTAAGGTCACACCACTGATGGTTTTCACCCTGTTGGTTTGGGTTTACGGTTTTTTTAGTACTGGCATGATCCCTTTATACAAGTTGTAGTTTGCAAAAATACATGTATAGCTACCAAATATTTTTTACCCCAATATGACTCTCAAATGAGCCTTGTTTTTCTACAACTGACATTGAAACAGTGTAAACTATTAATTAAAAACACTTTTATTAGCATCTTATGTGAAGTAAAATCACTTTTGCCAAAATTAGTAGGCAGCAGGACCTCTTTCTGAATGGCAACATGTTTCTCTCTCTTATATAACAGTTGCAGAGGTATACTGCACATCAATATTTTATACCTCATATTGTCTGTGACATAGGTTCTTTTTACCCAGATAAAGCTTCAGATGACAAGTTCACAACTCGAGGACAATCCCTCACTAAATCAGATTTGCTCTACCTCAGGTGATGTTCAGCATCTCAACAGAAATAACAAAGCAGTACAGGAAGCAGTAATGACTCCAACTACTACGTTTGAATAGAGTACAACTGCGGACTACAGAGGCACAACTGCAAACATTTAGACTTTTATTTTTATTTCTTATTGCTGCCTGCTCAGTTGGCTCTCTACAGCATTTTTCAACTGTATTCCTTGAGCAGGCATAAATTAGTCAGATATCAGGAATATACCTCTACAGTTTTCTCTTATACTCAAGTCTGCAAAATCAGACCTCAAACCTTTGGCTAGCAGCAAAGAACGAAGGGGGAAACTTCTGACTGACACTCCTTTTCCTTTTCTTTATTTTCCACTTTGCTTCCCAGGAGAAGAAAAGACAAAATTATCATCTGAGATCTTTGTCAGCAGAGTACTCAGTGCCACAGGACACGTCATTAGACCTGCATCTCACAAAATCTGTGTGCTGTCACCTTCCTTATCGCACCAACAGAGTAGCCATGCCCCACAGCATGGCTGCAGCCATGGCTTCCACACCACATTGGACACAGAGAGCTGCTCCGGGACTGGAGCCAGTGTCCTGCGATGGTCCTCTATGGCCCTGCCAATCTTCCTTATGACAGTGTCAAACAGGGGCTCTGTGTCAGCCGAGAGAGGTTTGGTTTCAGAAGGGTCTTGAGAGAGCTCAAACAGCAATATAGGTTCACGGTGGGTCACGCCTCCCCCAAAGCCTGGGCAAATTCTTTTTCCATAGCAAGCTCCAGCCCCAGGTGGATGAAAGACTGGGGTCACATAATGAGCCTTCCAAACAGCTCCACCTGGCAGGAAGGAGAACTTATGGCACAACTACAAGGCCATAGAGAAAAACGGGAAGTTCCTTGAAGCAATAGCAGTACAGCTATTGACTAAGGAGACCTCTCTTCACACACCCTGGCATCCCCAACACCACAAATCAGATTTTATATGTAGACTATCAACTTTGAAGATGGAAAATGCTAGAATATGTAGAAAACCACATTAAATTTCCAGTGCAGTAGTAAACAGCCTATATTCTCATCCCTCTTCCTATAATGCCCTTTTTTACTCACAAAAATTTCTTTGCTGCAAGACATTTCTGCTAGCTAGAGTCACTGATAAGTCACTGTAATGGTTTCAGTTCGCCCCTCACATGGGGCACGAATTTAATGTAGTGGGTTAAGTACTCTGGCCAAACACCAGTGCACCCACTAAACTTACTTACTCACTGTCTGTTGTGAGATAAGGATTAGGAGAAATGCAAAGCAGGCTTAAAAACCTTACAAGGTATAAAGACAGTTTGATTAACAGAAAAGAAAATAATAAGAACCAGAATAAATCTTCAGGGACTTCTCCTCCCCCCAACCTCATTTCCCACCAATAACGTAAAGAGACAAAACCTGAGACTTTTAGTCAGTTTACCACCTTTAAAATGGTCTGTCTTTAGTTCAGTTAGGGAGAGGAGCCTCTCCTGCCATGCCATGGAGACTTTTCCACAAGAAAACAGCTTTCTTGTGGCTTCAATATCACAGCAAATCAGCCACCTGCAAAAGAAATCTGTTCCCAATGTGAAAGTCCCTTCCGTCGACCTACAGTTCTTCCCACAACTGCTTTCAAGGGCTCATCTTTATTTACTGGGGTACTGTTTTAAGGATGAGCTGTTCTGGTAGAAAAGCAAAGGGTCTTCTCTCTCGAGACCTCTAGAAGCAAGGTTTCTCCTATCCCTGGAGCAAGGGTTCTCTTTTATTTCTGGGAGTATAAATTGTCTCTGTGGTAAGGTTCCCCACTAGACCACAGTTATTTTAACATCTGCTTGCTTCAGCACGGGTGCCTTTGCTCAGGCTGCAGTTAGAACATTGCATCCCCCCAACTGCATATGTGAGTTACAGGGAAAAGTCTAATATCATAGTCCACTACCATGGCCTTACAGAAGAATTTCAGCTTAAAGAACTTCCTTTTTCTCCCATCTCTGTGGTATGGTTATCCATCACCACAGAATTCTCATCTCTCTGGGCTTTTGGCCCCTTCTTCACGGACCTCAGTGTCTCCATGTTGGTTTCATCTGTGCACTGAGAGAATTCTCATCTCTCTCGGGCTCTGTTGTTGGTCACATGATCTCTGCTGGGCAGCAGCTGCTGCTGCTGCATTCTTTTCCCAGGAAACTGAGGGAAGCGGGGGCTGCAGGATCTCAGCAGCCAGGCCAGGACTCAGCTGCGGCAGGATCTCAGCTGTGCCCGGCCCCTGCAGAGTGGGCCTTGCCCGGCCCGGCCCTGCGGAGCCGCTGGGGCCTGATCGAGCGGGCCCGGCCTGGCCATGCGGGCCCTCTGCTGCCTCTTCGGACACTGGAAGCAAGAGAGCAATTCCCGGGCTTCTCCTTTCTTAAATGCTGAATCACAGAGGTGTACTCAGCTTCTTAAGTGGCTAAACAGTGTCCATCTTAGAACTAGCCAGCCAATTGGCTCTCTCGTATCTGCAGGAAGCAGTCAAGTTCCTTATGGGTAAAAAATTACTTTTTAAACCCATGACAGTCATACACAACAAGTTCAAGAATCTCAGAAACCAGTACTAAAAAACACCAGTCATGCAAAAAACTTGACAATTAGCAAGAGGAAAAAACTCACGTTTTGCAGTTACCATGGAACAAACATTTATACTTACTATCCTTCTGGTGCCACCACACTGTGTGCAAGTAGGACCCACAATAGTGAAAGAAAAACTCATAGTCTGACTTTTGAGCTCTCCCTTGCAGTAAAGGCATCAATTTTCACCCATCAGTCACCCTAATGTAATGGAGAGAAACATAGGCAGGGGCAAACCTGACAGTGAACTGCATTTGTAGCATTGCCTTTGCATTGGCTGCATCAGCGCTTGAGACAGCTCACAGAGTAATTTTCTCATAGATTCAGAGCAGCCACCAGACTGCCAAGCCAACATTTACATACCTAGATCTTTTTTAGTTGTTCGGGGTTTTGTTTATTTTAAATATATAATATCTGGCTCAACTCATTCTGTCTAGCAAACATAAATAATATTTAGAGCTTGGTCTAGCAGAAAAAAAAGTAATTTATTCATTAAATGATCTCATAACAGTTAACATTTATTTTCTGACTTTCAAAGGAACTTAAAGAAATCTGTTGGGCAAGCAGGGGATTACCAAAGTTGAGAGGTACTTGTAAGGGACTGTAAGTCAAGTCAGTTGGCGCCAAAATAACCTCAGCCACCAATTTTTGTCTTGAATCAGTGTCATAGATTTCAAAATGTATCAAGAACTTCCAGGAGTTGAGAAGAATTGGTGTTTTCAAGTTCCATAAATTGTATGAAAATCCAGGTTATGTTCCACTGTCTTGCTGGGATTTTTGAGTGCCATTCTAAGATGCCAACCAGGCCCCACACCTGCATCAGCTACAATAAATACCTGCTGCAAAAACCATCAGAATTTGTATTTTTAGACATACATATCAGAATTTTCAAAAATATGCCTAGTAAATACTGCTCATCCATAGCCTTAAAACCAGATTCTAGATTGATATTTTCAGATGGACACACATCACTGCAATATGTACTAATTTTCCAAGCCATGAGGCAATAGCAAATCTCTAGCATGGACTGAGAGCTCCTGCAAATCCTTTTAGGATGCAAAGATCCTAAGTACAGAAACATGGTTTTGAATGAATAAGTAACCATCACCTCTAACAAGCAAACCCCACACACAGGACTGTCTATAAACATGACTGTGAACTCCCAATTGTAAATAATTAACCAGTCCCTATGGGAATTTAACTATCCAGGAGCAAAGTTCCAGTTGTTTGGGGTTTTTTTGTACACTGTACTACTAAGTTACAACAGTGACAAACAGACTTGTGGTGAAACCTTGCTTTAGAAACACTGCGGGCTATTTCCATCTCTTACACTTGGAATACTCATTTTAAGGAAATGAGACTTTTCTATTTGCCAGTGTTTTAACTCTTAAGAGTTTCAGGGCATTGCAGCGGCACAACGAATCCTTTCAGGGCACTAATGCATTCAGGTAGAGTTGCAGGGGGAAGATCTCCAAAAGGACCTTGGAAGTAAGCAGTCCCTGACAGCCCCTTTCGCTCACTCAGGCGTTCTTTCCGAGATGGGAATAGGAGGACTGCTCTCCACCCCTGCCTGTCTCACCTTTAAAAAAAAAAAAAAAAAAAGGCAAATTATGAAATCTGCTTTTTCCTGTGTCTTCAGCCCTATCCTAGCACTTTATTTTCTCATGGTATTAAATGCTGTATATTTGCTGATCCCTGTGGTGATCCTGCTTGCGGATTAAATAGGGTCAAGGACAAATTCCATCTCAGGTAACATACTGCTTACAGTTCCAATGCCATATTCTAAGTTGTTATGTGTCAGAATTGTACACTATAAAATAACCATGCTTAAAGCTCCAACTGATTATTTTTCAGCAATCCATGGAGGAAGACTGCAAGTATGTTTAGTTCCTAAACACCAATAAACTTTGAAAGCAATAGGGAAAGAAAGAGTATAAAACGTACATATGACACATACACATATTCATATGTAAACCTTTTCAAAATTCCCTAGAATTGTTTTTCTGGAAATTATCATGCCAGAGGCGTTGCCAGAGACTTCCACTTGAGAAACCTATGTCATTGCTTAAAAACATGAAAACATTCAAAGAAAAAAAATCATTTGGCAGCTAGTATTACTAAGTGACTGTACAACATCTGCTTAATGAATCGGGTAAGTGCAAAACATCAGAAAAATACAGGCAACTATTATGTAACTTTTGTTTACAAGACTCAATATGGACTTACACCATAACTGAACTCACATAGCCTTATTAACAATGATCTTGAGGACAGATCAGAAGCCATTGGCAAAGGCAATCAAATGTTGAAGAAGAACGTACTAAACTATAAAATTTGGTGCCTATGATTTCCCTAGAATTATTTTCTAAGTTGACACTGCTGTGCTCAATGTACATCTAGAGAATGACAGCATTATAAATTAGAGCATCCTCCTATTCAAGAAATCTGCTCCTTCAAGATTTCACAGGGAAGCTGTATCTGTGCAAGAGCCTCATGCCTTAGATGATTTCTGTGAGGGCTTGTACAAAGGAAGACACAATTTTAGTACTGTGGTGCTGCTCACAGTCAGGGAGGGATTAAAACAAAGGGTGGGGGAAACAATAACATGATTTTTAAAGGAGTTTAATTTCCTAAATGAGAGGAAGGAAAGGAACAACAAAAAGTTAAAGCAAATGAAGGATCAGAGAAAGTGAATCATTTGAGTGCAGGGTCCTTGAAAAGAAAAAAAAAAAAAAAAAGGTGGGTCAATTCAAACAACACAAATTTAATTTGTACAAACAAATGCATTCAGGGAGGAGCCAGAAACTTGCCAACCTGAATAGAATGGCAGCAACGGTTCTGTAATGTAGCAATGCAATCCTGAAAACAAGCTTATAGAAAGCAACAGATTGGGCACAGTCACCAATGTGATGTCAGAGGTAAAAGAGGAATTCAATCAATCCTTCTAACTTTTTAAAAGGGAGATGTGATTGCTCTCTACAGCTACCTGAAAGGAGGTTGTAGTGAAGCGGGGGTCAGTCTCTTTTCCCAAGTAACAAGTGGTAGAACAAGGGGAAATGGCTTCAAGTTGTGCCATTGGAAGTTTAGACTGGATATTAGGAAAAAATTCTTCATAGAAAGGGTTCTAAAGCACTGAAACAAGATGCTTAGGAAAGTATTTTGAAGGTAAAACAGGAAATGCAGAGCATCGGCTATTCAGTCTAGAACCTGTACATAAGAGGTCATAGGACTTTAATAATCCAGCCTAAACATTTCTGCAAAATGAGATCAAACCCCACAGAGGCACAAACAGCAGAAACTGTTGGGGACACATGAGCCTTAGTTAAACAATTTTGATTATCTGCAAACCTTATCCAAAACTTATTTTCTTTAGCAGCTGTACTACACATAACTGCTCTATATTTCTTTCTCCAAATTTGTGAACCATAAATGAAGGCTTACTCAGCTTGCAATATACTTCATTCCAGCTGTCAGGAATCTCACCAAGTCTGCAGCTGCCTTAACAGGCACTTGAAGAGATTTAGCCCAAAAAGTTTGCTTAGTTTATTACAGGGCTGAAGGAAGTCGACCTAACTCAACATGGATTGGTAACAACTTTCTCTAGCCAGCAGCCTCGTGTAGTCTCAGGTTTGGTAGGTTTTTTCTTTCGTTTTGTTTTCGTTTTTTTTCTTTCTTTTTTTTTTTTGGCGGGGGGGTGTTAGCTTTACAGAAAGCAAGCTTCAAGCCTGAAACTACTAGAAAACTAGTCCCTTGTTCCCCAGCTGTAGCTTAGCATCAGGTAGTTCCCCATCCTCCAATTACTTCGCTTGTTGAATATGTTCCTTGATTAATCACTCTTGATACGTTGAATTGAAGAGAAAAAGAGATAAATTTACAGAGAATAAAAAAATACAAATCCCCACTTCAAAAATATCTCCTCATTACCAGAATATTTATTGAAGCCAGGCACATGCCATGTTTCACCCTGATCCCCAAAAGCCTGGCAACACCACCACTCACTGGGAATCCACCAGAGTGAAAGGAACTTCTCATTCTTAAAAAATGGTAAGAGATCCAATTCCAACAGAAAAATTTGGAATAAATTCTTGTCACTTAAGCTAAAAGCCTATAATTACACATAGCAAAAGAATCTGCCTTCTTGTTTTCTTTGTCTAACCAGATAGTGAAAGAAATAATTTGTACACTGCTACAAAACCAGAGCAAAACTCCAAATTCCTTAACACTTATTTAAATATTTAAAAAGTGAATTACAATTACTACATTTATAGAAATATTTACTGGTGATGTACAAAAGTCTCTCTCTGCTTAGCTGTTGGCTGAAAATAAACACTTGATTTCCACCTTGTATAAAAGCACGCTACTGAACAGCTTCATCTCAGTAGACAGTACATTAAAACGTAATTAAAAACGCTACCTTCATATTGCATTATGGCTCTGGAAGAAGCACATTCAACATACCATATATCATATGCTGTTCCACCACGTTAACCCCTTTCTTCCACAGCTTCTAGGTATACAGGTGTTCAGAAGAAGAGAGGCAATAAGCAAGGAAAGAGAGAGAGAAGAAATTAAAAACTCCCAGCTGGTGTGAGCACTGTCAGTTTCTCAGCACTTGCAGCTGGTGAGCCAGAAACAGGTGCTGCTCATTAACCAAAATACAAGGGATGCCATTGCAAGGATGCCAAATCCAGGAGATTATCAGTAGCCTCTCTTTTTTTTTTTTTTCCTTTTCATTCAGTACTTTCAAGGAACCAGCTTCAACAGTGCTCACTGTGGGGATACAGATTTTAGTAGCCTGGAAAATATCAATCCTTGCTATTTGGTACCACGATTATATTACCACTTAGCTTTGTGCGTTGTCAGTAAGTAATCCTTTTGAGGCAAATAACCCAAATGTTTTAATTTATTACGGCCATCTGTTGTGCCTAGGCTGCTGCACAGCAGCACCCTGCATTCAGAGCAACAGGAGTAAGGGGTGGTGTGGCCCTAGGCTGTAAATTATTGCATGCATTTTCACATTATGATTGGCAGTCCCTGGTCTAAATGATCTTTTGGCTTCAAACTACTGACCTAGGAACACAGAGCTTTCCTTCCAGTCAGGACAAGAGCAGCACACAACTGGAAAATCAGACACAGAAAGAGGGCAGAGAAATGAGATTAAAAGAGCAGCAACTAGGGGCATGGCTGCTGGAGGAAGTGTAAGGAACACAGGGAAGCAAACTGAAAGTAAATCATGCTTTGTGTTCATCCCTGTGACATAATAATGATAATAACCTCCAAAAACTGGAGTTCGGTTTGAAACGCCTAAAAGGGAAGGAAAGCACAGCTCGTTAATTAATGTACTCTGCTGATTCTCTCTACCGCACTGCTGCAACCCTTATCACACGTTGTTTTCACTATTTACGACCTGCTGGATCACCGACAGGTGGAGGCTGACAGCTTGGCAGAGGATAATGGATGGCAATCAGTAAGAGCAGAGGCTGGAGGCCGCCACCCAAAGAAGAGCACAGCTCTGCAGGCCAGAGTTCGCTGTTCCAGCACAACTTCCCACCACTCTCATGGGAAGTGGAGTGGAATCTGCCTGGGAAAGCGCCGGCTTTAGTGGCCACTCCCATCCGGAGCCCCAGGGTCCCAGGACTCGGTGGCAATGGATGGCAAGTTCACCACTTGCCAAAGACAGCTTAGCCCTGTTCAAAGAAGGAAAAAAAAGTTGTCTCCAAAGGAAACACATAGGCAAAGGTGGGGTTTTTTTGGGAGGTGAGGTATTTTTTTGATTTTTCTTTTTTAACAGAATAAAACAACCCAACAAACAGGGGAAAAAAAAAAAAAAAAGAAAAAAAAGAAATCCAAACAACCCAAAATCCAAACCAACTCCCAATCTTTTACTTACTCCATAGTCACTCACTGCAGGAACTTTGTTGCTTTGCTCTCACTGCCCTCGTCACTTCAGGCTTTCTGATATTTTCTTCCAAGGAGGGGTTATCAAAACCACGGCTCATTTCGTCCTATCAGAGTAACTGGCAGGTGTCAGTCTCCTTTTAGAAAGTGTGCAGAGGCATTTCCTTCATCCTGCCTCCTGCAGGGGACGGCTTCCCTGCCTTCCCCTGGTAACACGTGTTGAGTGAGGAAGAGCTGTTCCATAGTGGATGCTGGAAATCCAGCTGCTGTAGCTGCCAAGGGAAACAGAAGAGCTTGAGCAGTAACTGAGGAAAAGCTCGTAAATCTCAGGCAGTGACACTGTCGGCTACAGCACACCGTGTGGAGAACCACCCTGTGGATGGAGGAGCCCTGCCTAATGCAGAATGAGCCAACCAGCTCCCTTGAGATCAAATAAAATCCAGCATGGTATTGTCACGTTGGTGTGCGCACGGCAGTCCTGGCAGCCTGGCTAATTCCCGCGTATGTTATTATAGTTCCTCTCTTCGTGAGTTCTGTCCTGTGCCAGCACTACTACTCATGTGCTTGCACAGTCTGGCTTGCCATGCATATTTCCAGTTCCACGGGGGCACTGGACTCCTCTTTTTACTGGTTGTGTGTGCTTGTACTGGTTTAAAAAGGGTATAAATGTGTTTATGCTGTAATACACAGATTCAAAGAAAGGCAGAAAACAGGAGAGAGGTCCTTGCTGTAGACATATTCTTGCTCAAAGGCCAAAATAAATATTAATAGAAAATACTACGGCAAGAAGGAGAAAACAGAATTTACTAACTAGTCCTTGTTAATTACAATGGTATTCACAACATCATCAGTGGGTGTGGTGTACAAGAATCAAGGGGAGCATTAAGGTCTTAAAATATTACTGGCATATAGCAGTAGTTGCTGCAACTTTTTCCCTAAAAACTTCTACCTCAAAAAGTAATTGGTAGCTGGGAAAAGCCCATGGAGTGGGACAAAGAAATAAGAGTGCAGGGAATGAGGTTTCAGCTCAAGTTAACTACTGTTGAGCAGAGGAGGGTACTTGCATGCACTAGGGAGGAGATATTAAACGAAAGCTTCAGAAATATGAAGAGAAAGATTTTATTTTCTTTTTCTTTTTTTGAAGGACTTGGAAAGAACTAGGTAGAAATGGTACAATTCAGATGGCAGAGGAAAATTCCTGGATTCCAAACCAAAATTCAAGGGAAGGATCCACACTGCAAAGACTCAGTGAACGAAGTAAGGATTAGGGTTTGGCCCTTTTATTCCAGTGTAGGTCTGATCACACCTTTTCCAACACTCACATCTGTGGAAATTCGCTCTCTCCAGCTAGAAAGGCTCTTCCATCTTGTGTCTCTGGCCATCTGCCATAATCAGAAGCAGAGTAAGGTGATGTTATGCTTTTAAAGCACTCTTTGTTACCAGCATCTTTACTTTGGCCTCCAGAGAGAGACTGAAATAGGGTGAAATAAATCAACTTCCATATCTCCTGGCTATCAACATTTTTTCTTGATTTCTCAACTTCTTTCATATAGATTTAACACCTATTTTTAAAAATACTTGCAATTTTGTGTTTTAAATAATTCATCAATTGTAGCAATGACTAGTAAGAAATAAATTAACTCTGTAACTGGCTCACGTTTGAATTTGAAAGCATCCCAGTCTTCTGCTGAGATTAGTAAAATCCTTTATTACAAAAATCATCAACAGACCATGAAATGTGCAAGAACAAAACAGTGAAGCCCCAGTGAGAAAACAATGCAAACTGAAGTGAAATCCTGAAAAGCAGGACAAGTTCTTTATATAATACTAGTAATTTACAATAATAACTTTTAATTGGATCTTTTAGATAGGATAAAAATGCTTAGTTGTAAAATACTATGTGATGATATGACACATAGTGGAAATTATGAGGCAACATTGCGTCCCTTCAGTTTCACAGTACTGACAGATGTGTGTGAGTTTTTTAATTTATAATCCTGATTTAGGTGTTTCCAGGTACTGCCATTGATAACTGATATTTTGGTTTACCACTGAGATGCTATTTAACAACACAGACAGTATTGTTGAGATAGTGTTCAAGTGTAGACATCACAGATACCAACTCGCATGTTCAGGGACAAAACTATTAATCTGTGATGCCTGACAAATTATCAGAATATTCTATCAGGATGTCCGCAGAAATTTAACTTGAAATACTGAAAACTGTGATCTTTTTGATGATTACATGCTGAAATCAAGCTGAAGCACTTGACCAATGTGTGTCCAGGACAGTTCAAATCCAGCTTAAAAATATTGCTCTTATTCCAATGGAAAAAAAACCCCAAAACCAAAACAACCCCCCCCCAAAACAAACCACCAAAAAAACCAACCCAGAACAAAACCAATAAAACCCAACAGAAACAAAAAACCATAAAAGACCAAATACTACTTAGAGAATTATTCCTTTCTTTTTATTTCTTCTTCTGCTTCACAGATTTCCTTGCAGTAAAACACAAAAATATTTTATGCCCAATTTTCAAATGAAAAGAGATAATTATGTTTTTAACAGCTTAATTTTCATGCTCAAATGTTGCTTTCTACTGTGTTTGAAAACATTTTCAGTATCCAGATTTAGATCTTAGGAGTTTTATACGAAGCTCTTCAAATCCTGTCTTGAACACTATCTACGTCATCTTAGGCCATGACCAGCATAAATCAATAAGATGGAAACTGTGTTGTGACTAAGCAGAAAACGTCAGTCTGAGCAAATGATTTGCACTGAAATAGTAGCCCATCAATCTTGCAGGGGGAAAAAAAAAAAATTGAGCATGCATGTGAGCAAGCTGATTAGTATTTGCTAGTTAGGATATTTCCAAGTATGTTATTGTCAAGGCAGCCTTTATCATTGCCTGGCATCATTCCAAGCATTATGTCCATTCTACCCTGAATGGCTGTTGATCCCGTGGCACTTTGGAGATCAGCAGGGGATGATCACTGTGCTGTCATGTGCAAACACTAGTGTCGAGGACAAACCCTAGCTCAGAGGTTTTCCGGTACCCTCTAGTCCTAATGGATATCCTACAGTGCTATGAAGTATTTCAGTGGAAGAGAAATTGGTTCACTCATATTCACAGGTATTACACCTGTACATTTCTAAAGGTGTTGAAAAGTTGAGATGATATAAAATCCCACATACTAAACTGGCTTGAGAATGGAAGTGATGTCTTGGAAAATGATTGAGAAAATTGAAAAATTCCAGTCTGATTACAGTAATTTCAGGTAAAGAAAACACTTCATATTGAATATGAAAAGACCTTTAAATCTCTCCAGGAAAGAACCGGTTAAATATAATACACTCAAATGAGGAAAAAAAACCAGACATTCCTAACAATGGAGGAAGTAGCAGCAATCAGGACATGCAAAAGTGATGGATTTACTGAATGTCTGAATTTTTGACACTAAGACTGAGCACCTTTCTCATCAATAGCTCTGATGGAGCGTCTGGTTGAGTTATAATAGTCTGTGAAATGCATGAAGTCACAGCATAAAATAAAACTTTGCTTTTAAGCTGTAGGGCTTTGTTTACCTGTAGATTTCCTGGTGACTGAATTGTGGGAAACAAAAGGGGAAATAAGACCAAAATAAACCAAATGTTTACAAAAGAAGATGAACAAGATAAATTGGTCCTAGCACAGTAGTTAAAGAACAGTTAAAAACAGTGAAGTAAAACAAATGGGCAGATTATGTTCTCAGATGCCTACCTATTCAGATACACCAGTGTAAACATGTTAACAGATGTATTTACAGCCCTACAAAGAAAAGCATTACCTGCAAGGCCACTTAATTAGAACAAGTGTTTCAACACAAAGAAGGAACGAACTGCAGCAAAAAAAAAGCACAAAAGCAAAGAGATAGACCTAAGTAATTCTAGCTCTTTGGTGGAGTGAAAATGTAGCTTGTGAAGCAAAAATACCTTAATTCTCCATTTCCTTTTCTCGTAGGAAATTATTTCTTGTTTTCATAATTAGTGTTTGGCATCTTTCAAATGGTCTTTTCTGAATGCGCTACTTGCCAGCAGGAAGTAGTTATGACTGAGGTCTGGGCAGCCGGGTAACTTGTGCAGTCCTGAGCCCAAACGACTGAACTGATTACCAGTGTGGCACTACTGTGGCCATCAATGCCAAAAGGCCCTTGCCAGTGCTGTTTAGGGAGCTGGGTGCAAACAGAGCTTTGGAAAAGGAAAATTCTTTCATTTTTTTCTTCTCCATCGAAAGAAGCTGACTCCAACCAGAGGAGTCCCACCCTTCTCAGAGAGCTCAGACAGCCACTGCCCAGCTTGTCACATTTCCAAGCTCTACGCCTTGCCCAGGCCAATCAGCTGCCATCATCACTGCTGCTGGAGTCACTAGCTACAAGGAAGGAAGAAAGCCTCTCCTAAGAAAGATTCTGTGGCGGGCAAGATTATTCTCTAATTATTTTGGAAGCAATAGTCTGCAAAAATTTATTATGGCGCCACCTTATGCATTGCCAGGATAACAAAAGGATAGGGAGATAAGGATAACAAAATTAAAGGAGGCCTCAGTCCAGGAATCACTTAAAAATTCAGCACAAAAAGCCAAAGCAAAACTTCTGAATATACATTCAGAGTCATCAAAACATAAGTTATATCATTACTTGTACAGCTCTAATCTTGGCCTGCTTCAGTGCATTTGAGCTATTCATTCAGTTGTTAGCAGATGCAAGTTAAAACATGGTCTTCAGGTCATCTATCTTATCCCTCCCTGAGAGTGTCCAGCTTAAAGCTGCCTTTACTAAATGCTGTGCCATTTACTGGAACAATTATTTTATAAAGGCTCAATTTAAAGAAACAAATGACCCATGGGTCAGCATCCCCAAAGGAAATGCTCTTAATCTAAATACATTTTTGAGGAAGTATCAGGTTCTGTCATTTACAAATCAACAAGTTTATTATCACCTTCCTTATCACACCAACAGAGTGGGAATGTCCCACAGCATGGCTGCAGCCATGGCTTCCACACCACATTGGACACAGAGAGCTGCTCCGGGACTGGAGCCAGTGTCCTGCGATGGTCCTCTATGGCCCTGCCAATCTTCCTTATGACAGTGTCAAACAGGGGCTCTGTGTCAGCCGAGAGAGGTTTGGTTTCAGAAGGGTCTTGAGAGAGCTCAAACAGCAATGGAGGGTCATGGTGGGTCACACCTTCCCCAAAGCATGGGCAAAATCCTCTGTCATAACAAGCCCCAGCTCCAGGAGGACTGAAGATGGGAGTCACATAATGAGCCTTCCAAACAGCCCCAGCTGTCAGGAAAGAAAGAATCACAGAAGGCTGGTTATAACAATGTCAGTTATCACAAGGAAGAGTGAATGTTTTTCTAGAATTCATTTCTGCATACTCTTCAGCTCTACACCTATTAGTTAATGTAGTATTGTAATTTCCCCTGGTGCTGTACAATACAGGCAAGGCTAGTAAGTTCTTTACCACGTTACACCTGGAACTGCTTGGAAAGATACAACCCCAGAAAAAAGTGTGTTAGAACAATGTGCCGTCCTGTAGACTGAATATAATTCTTTGGAAAGAAGCTGTGTACTCACTGTCCTTCTGGTGCCAGCGTGCAGCATGTAAGTGAGTGCCACAGTAATGAAACAGGAACTGGTGCTCCGAGTGCGACACCGTTCCTCGCAGTAAAGGCAGCAGATCCCGGCCGTCCATTACCCTAGCAGGAGAAACAGAGAGCACAGGGCTGAGCTGAGCTGGACAGCACTGTGCTGCTTCTGCACACCTCTCGCTGGAACTGGCAGCTCTGGACAAGAAAGAGGATTGCAGAGGGGGTAGGGGCTGAATCTCAAAGGTAGAGAAGGGGTGACTGAGCTTGTAGACATTGATGTGTCTAGAAAAGCAGCAGGAATGAAAAAGAAAACATCACATTCTTAGAATGTGTTTCCAAGCTAGATTTTCCATTGTTTTGGGAAAGAAGGAGGAATAAAGATACTTTTGTTTATACCTGTCCTCAGGCATTGCCCCTCCAGCCAAATTAACTACTGTAGGATAAATATCCATGAGGCTTGTAGGTTCATCAATAACTGTCCCTGCAGGTAACACTCCTGGCCATCTAAATATCCCTGGGACACGGATTCCTCCTTCCCAGCCTCCCATAGCTTTTCCACCTTTCATTAAAAAAAAAGAAAAATAAAACATTTTAAAAAGTTTGGTTTAAAATAAAGAGAAATTTTACACAAATTTTATTGTATTATCATGTGACCTTGATGTGCTTTCTTTACTCTTTGGTTTTTGCTAAGCTCCTACCGAGGATCAGTGAAAGTGTGTTTGTTCACTGGACCAGCCCTCGGACAATTTGAGAATTCTTGCTTACAAAGGACACCTGCCCAGGTTAGAATTTACTACATTGTTAAATGCCTAATTAGAACGAGACATATTTGCTTCTTGATAATAAACCAATGTTACTCCTTGAGTATACAGTCTTCCTTGAGCCTTAGGGATGTCCTAAGTTCTTTTCTAGTTGTTGCTGGGTTGTCAATGTCCCTGACATCTCTTACCTTTGTATATTCCATTCCAGCCACCCAGCTGCCTTTCACCTTCTTGTCTTTCCAGCCATCCACCATGATCAGAGGCAAAGTAAACTAGTGTAGTGTCTGTCAAGCCTTCCTTGTCAATAGTATCCAGAACCTGGCCTGTAAACACAAGAATATGTGTATATTAAAAACCAAAAATATCTCTCATACTACATAAATTTTAACCTCTGACTTGTAAATATTTACCAATGTAATTTCTTACCTACTTGAGGCTGCTCATTGTTTAATATTTTTTAGGATTGAAATTTGTAGTTAGGATTTGTCTCTAAATCACAGAAAATTTGTGATGTGTTGTAACCACTTTATTTTTAACAATAAGTGTAAGAACCTCACTCACAGACAAGAAGCCTATATTGTCAAGGGCAAAAACTACTGTGAACTGTAAAAATATGGAAAGAAATTATGATCTAAGGTCCCCAAAAGTTAGATTCTGCATCAGTGATGGCCATCATGAAA
Organism: Picathartes gymnocephalus; assembly: GCA_013390045.1. NCBI lineage: Eukaryota > Metazoa > Chordata > Aves > Passeriformes > Picathartidae > Picathartes > Picathartes gymnocephalus. Next base: position 14,405 of record WEKY01018483.1, on the reverse strand, counting down.
AATATGGAAAAAATATAAGGTTACCTTCATATTATCTAGACCACAGTTAGGATTTGCGTTACATTACTGCATGGATATAATATGCATCAATTATAAAGTTCCTTTAAATTTAAAAGTCATTCTTGTGCTGTTTCTGACATATTTAATTATGTTTGTGGTGTGTAAATATTTGACAGGTTTGAAACCAAATTCTTGGTTTCAAATTCAGGTATATGTACCTGACTTTTCTCTCTTTTGCAAATGTGGGTACTTTTACAAGTTCAGTCCTGAATTTCTTAATTCTCCTTCCCCTCCAGAAAAACAGGCTGAAAAATAACATAAATCTTATTGTGGGGGGCATACCAGTTAACATTGATGAACATTTTTGGATTTATGATTGTGGCTGAAAAATGTTCAGTACTCTGCTTAATGCAGCAGCCACAAATAAGTAGCCTGCTGTTTTTCATCTGGAATTAATTTGCTTATTGATTTTATCATCTTCCGATGTGTCCTACTTGGGAATGACCATAAGAGGCTGAAATGACCTAGTCTTTACTAATCACAGAAAACTAAATAATTCTCATATATTTGGTAAGAAGAACAGGGGAGCTTCTTGACAGGAGCTAAGGGGATGTGGTTAAAAC
>WEKY01018473.1:2218-36218 GCA_013390045.1 Picathartes gymnocephalus | reverse complement strand
AGATGTTCCAGTCCCTTCATCATATTTGTCACCCTTTGCTGGACCCATTCCATGTCTCTTTTGTCCTGAGGAGCCCAGAACTGGACACAGCACTTCACGTATGGCCTCACCAGAGCTGAGCAGAGGAACAGGATCAGCTCCCTCATCCTGCTGGCAATGTTCTTCCTAATGCACCCCAGGACACTGTTGGCCTCTTGGCCACAAGGTCACACTGCTGGCTCATGGACAGCTTGTTGTCCATCAGGATCCCCAGGTCCTTCTCTGCAGAGCTGCTTTCCAGCAGGTCAACCCCTAGCCTGTCCTGGTGCAGGGGTTATTCATCCCCAGGTGGAGGACCCTGCATTTGCTTTTGTTGAAATTCAGTTGGTTTTCTCTGCCCATCTCTCCAACCTGTTGAGGTCCTTCTGAAAGACATCAAATGTAGAGAGGCCTGCTTTCACCTAACATCCATCTGTGCTCTGCTTTACTCTTGCCTGCCACTTGGAATTTCTGCCATCTGCTGTAGTTTTTGAAATTCTTGCTTCTTTTCAGAAGGCTCATGTTACACAGAGGCTAATGCAATATTTCTTCTCTTAGCCAATAATGTTAAATAAGGTCAGTTTTTGGCACAAATATCTATCACTTGGGCTAAGATTGCCTAGTTTTAAAATCTAGCCCTGCATTTAAATATGTATATTATACATACATAAATATATACATGTATTTAAGGGATTGCTACACTGGATACTCTTTACAGTGATCTGCCAGGTTTTTCTGACCATATGAAGGTGGTCAACAGTTTCCACTTTGGAAAAAAGTCAAAGACAAGTAGTACAAATGGTTAGTGATAGCAAAGCAAAAATAGAAAGCAATCCAAGAATGAACCTCTGGAAACCTATAACAGCTGTCACAGAATGGCTGTAAATGGACAAAACCTACACTGGAAAGAAGATACAGTGATAATGTTTTTTGGGTCTGCAAGAGGACTCCATACAACATAAATCTAGTCAGAGAAAACTTCCAAATATTAATAGCTATTTGGAATACCAGGTAGGTAGTAGGGAATTTTTTGGGTATCTAAACCTGGAAATGACACCTTTCAAACTAACCCCTAACTATAAAATTGTAATTGTCTTCTTTTTCACATGTATTTTTATGCCTTTACTTTTTCCACAGTTCAAAGACTGATTTATTACCAGAGGAAACCCTGTGAGAAAGGCAAAAAACAAATGCAGGATTCATTCAGGCTCTGCTCCAGTTCCAGTCTTGAGATCCCCTATCTCACTAAAATTATTCTGTATGTTTGAGCTTTAGTGGTTCTGGAGATTTTAACTTGGAATAGATAAAAGAAGAGAGCAAACTCAAGGTCTGACATAGGGAACATTACACTGACTTCAGATTTTTAAATGCTGATTCAGTGCTTGCCAGTTCAACTTACTAAATAATTTCTAGCAAGAATCTAACCTATCCATATACTGCTCCAGAGTGCTTCCGTCCCATCAGAAGGTGAACGAGCTATGTGAACTACAATGACATCTTTCATCCTCCTCACACTACACTGAAATGCCTGTTTTGAAGACCTATCTTGAAGCTGGCCCAGTAATAAGTAAATAAAGAGATGCTCTGTTGCTTCCCAACAGTATGACTATTCATGTGGTGTTTCTGTCCATCACATATATTTTGCGCTTATTCTCTATAGGGTCAAAATGTGATCCAATACATGGTTCCCTGGTTGAAGTACCTTAATGATACTTTAAGGAAATGCTAAAGACAATACTGAAATACACGTTCATATGTCTGCAATATAAGAGACTGTCCTGATACAGTGTTTGGATTACAATTTAGATAAGCATTAGTAAAGATAGTATTACAGTTGGCAGAACATTTGCTCCACAAAAAAAGTACTTTGAATCAGAATATGCAAGAAATTATACTGAATTATACTGGAAACAAACTCTATGGGACTATTGGTATAGCACAGCCACAGGAATGAAAGTACATTTGTATTTCCTGCTTGACTAATTTTGGACAAATTGAACAACTATATGTTTATAGATAAAATATACTGTCCAACAGTAGTGATTCATGGTAGCACATAGAATCTACTAATGAGGATATACATTACTGCATTTAATTTAACAACTTTATTGCATGCTGCTTTAAATTATGTTTCTGTTTACTAAAGATGTACAAATTTTTGAACTATTTGAACTATTGGTAAAAGAGGTTGTACAGATGATAAAGCAAATTATCATGGAAAGGTAGCAGTTAATTTTAACAAAAAGGTATAAATTTTTTAGAGTTCCACAACTTATAATAGCATTAGAGCATTCTGGGTCCAAGTCTTAAGGCAGCAAGAAGTGCTTACAAGCTGTCCCTAAATTGTAGAAAGGAGTCACGTGCATGCTCTGTGATGGCAAGCATGCATATCTGAACTATAACCTAGTTTTACTAATTTTTTCCTGTTTTTTTCTAGGCTAAATATAGTATATATTCTCTCTGATATTCACCATCCCTCTCTGTCGTTTCCAATTCATGCAGCAAGCTGCCAACTATCTATCACTTTTCTACCCCACCTCTGTCATATGTTGTGGCCTGGCTCTCCCACTCTGCTCACAGAGACAGCAAGATTGGCTGACTTCTTTACTTGACAGACTCAATTTACACTTTTTTTCTTTAATAATATAAATATCTTTGACTCAAGACACCAGTGTCTCTGAATGTATCAGAACATCACGGCATTGAAGGGTTCTTATATGGTACAGAGAAGTAATAGACCAAACTGGAACTACTACAGAGATGCACTTTTTGGCAACACTTCTAAACTGAGCAATTTTCTAAGCTTTCTTTGACATTGTTAATGTGGAGGGCAGGGGGTGGTGGGGGGAAGAGGAAGACAGAAATTGCTCCTCTGTCTCAAATCTAATTCTATGACATCCTGAAACAACTGTGCCTATTTCTTTCCTAGAATATTTGTTTCCCAGCAAAAAATTGATATATTTCCATCCCCACCTGTTTGACAGGTACATGCACTTGAATAGGGTAAAAGTACAGGAGGGATTCAAAAGCCACGAAATGGCAATCAAATACATTTTCATCCTCTGTGTAACTTTATCTGTATGAGGAGAGGAGGAGAGGAGAGAGAGGAAAAGGAACAGAAAACACCAAATAAACCAAAAACAAGCCCTCCCAGTTTTTCTGAAGAGTGATAAAAGCAATGAGATCAACAGTGGGGTTTCTGAGAAATAATCTGGCATTTCAAAATAATCCCTCCTTTGTTCTCCACAGGACATTGGTCCTCCTTGCAACAGCAGAATATAGAAGGACACACCTTTTCTGGGCTGAGAACCTTCCAGTTTTTTCCAGAACCACAGCCTGCTTCATTCCTATGTAGAAGTCATTGTGGTAATTGAATGCAAACTGGTTTCTTTTACAATGCCTCAAGAACAAGAAATTAATGTAGCACCAACCACTGGATTATCCCTAATGTAACTCCAATTATGTTCCTTTCACTGGTATTCGGTTTTCCCACTCCCCATAAAACTCACTATAATCTTCGAGCCATTCCATGCAAATCCAGGCTCCATGCTTAGGTCACCAGTGATAATCCAATCTGATACAAAGCAGTTCTGCCTCGGACAGCCTTTCTTTGCTCTTCTCTGAACTCTTTCCTCTTTTCTTCTTTTGCCCACGCTCAGTTCAGGAAGCACAGTGCACTACCATCTCACTGACTAGTACAGAAGGAGGTTTGGAAAGGCTGTACGTGGCACCAGGCAAACATTGACTGGTATACCCACAGCCTGGCTGGAAAGAGAAAGCAACACTCAAGGAAATTAACTCAGTCTGCCCAGCTATGTAAGCGCCTGTTGCTCTCTACGTGAATCACATTCTGTCCTGTCTTTTTTTGCGGCTAGCACTGATTAAAATTCCTTTCCAACTCTTCTTCATCCTTCTTTCGAATCAAAGTCATCTCATAATAACCTCAGCGAATGCTACCATCACACTGCAGCTATTTTTTCTTCAGACAAAGCTATTTGCCCATTTCATTCCAAGTAGTTTCACAGTAATATAAACGCCATTCAGAGATGAATAACTTAATCCTTTCTCTTAACAGCTTTCCCTATCTCTTTCATTTGATTTGGTGTCTTTGCCAGCTCAGTATATGTTTAACAGATATTTCTTGGTGTAAAGACCTTATTTTCTAAAATATTTGTACAGTAGTTAGGCAAAATTATGCTTTTTTAACTGCTTTCATTTCAAGGATAGTGCTGTGGACAAGAAGATAATTTAAATCATTACAGCCTGTCAACCAAGATCTGTTCACTTTGACTTTTCAGGTAATTACACTTTTTTAATATTTATAATGTAAAGTATATAGAGAAACAAATGGGATTAACAACATAGAGCAACTGCTGATTTTCTAAGCTCTAAAGCAATGAGTCTAGAGGACAAGAATTAGATAGTTTATTTGAAGACTATAAATATATTACCATTTACTGGACAGCTTCATCTAATTCACATTAAGCTTTCATAAAAAGGCATTACTATTTTGGAATTTAGTCCTCCTGAAAAAGGACAGACTGGTATGATACCTATATCACTCACATATGTGTCTGCCTTGTGCACACTAGAATTTAGAAATCTAATTCAAGGAGAGATCTGCTCCATTCGGTGTCACTTCTAACACAACTCTGTTCAACACAAGTGGGCATACAACAATCAGCAGCTTGCTCCAGAAACTCCTAGGGGGACAGTTGGCTTTGTCTTACCTTCCCATGCAACTGTAACAAGAAATAACTACCAGTATATGCCACATATTTATCTGAATGCCAGAAATATACAGATATACATGTTCACTTAAAAGGAATGTTAAGGTGTCTTTGTGGATAACTTCATTCTTGTGATCTTCTTGTCATAAGGGCACCACAGTTACGAGGTGATATCAAGGTAATTAAATGCACAAATAATGCTATTCATTTGTCAGGCCAGCTAATTTGTATCCCCTAGCTTTTTTTCTTCTGGAACCTGCAGAAACTGTTATTTTCAAATATGGGACTGTCTGGAATGACAATCTCACTCAATCCAATGGCCACATCTCGAGACACTCCTGCTGTTCATAGCCTTTCTTTTCTATTGCCGGTGGTACTTGCCTCATTTTTATGGCTTAAGGGTAGTGACCACAATCCCAAAAAATACTAAGGTTTGGCTTGATTTGCCTTCATTGCCTCAATCTATATCTGCAGTTCTCTGCTCACCCAGGCATTTATTGTTTTCTTTGTTTTTTGGTTTTGGTTTTTTGGGGTTTTTTTTTTTAGGAGCCATTTTTTGGTTTCAATTTCAATTTGAACAAATATCACAGATGATAAACCACACTTCACTGTCCCCATCCTGTATTTAGCAGAGTTAAGAAGGGATCACAGGTTGAACCTACATACTCCTTTAGTAGGCAGTCAAGTATTTTGATGTCCTTTTCCACCAAATTTTTATGTATAAACTCATAGACTTTACATGCTACACCATTACTTCACTGCAACCTCATAGACTCCTGACTGGTGCATTCTCTGATACTACTACAGTTCTTTCCCATGAGTGGCCCAATTTTTTGGAAACAACTTGGCAAACTTTAAAAGCTTCCATAATGTCATTCTTTAGTTGTAGGAAGGACATAGATTCATGACAATTCGGTCATATTGCTTTCAGTCTTAATGGTCCTTCCTGCATTCTTTTTTACCTCAGCATTACCAGATTTAGCAATCACAAATAAATTTTCATATAAATACATCTTTTGCTTTTTCCTCACTTCTTTTAAACATATCTATCACATGTTTCTTTTTATCACAGAGAAGCAGCTTCCACTAACACATTTGTACAGATAGCAATGCCAGAGTACAGGAAGTGCTCTAAAACTAGTCACATATAAGACTAATACCAAACAATCTTGGTGTTTGTTGTAATATAATGCTTGCAGACATGATAGGAAACAAAACACTACTTAAACTGTGTCCAGATTATTTTCCAGAGAGCTTCAACTCTGAATGGTTCTCTTCTTGCTCTCATTCTTCTTCTCAGATTATTTTTTTAGTTTGTTTTATCCCTTTATGGTGTATGGGCCAATAACCACCTAGCCACAGATCGGCAGAGGGTGTCTGTGTTTTAACCTCTCAGCTTTTCACCATCATGGAGTCTGTGCTTCAAAAGTCTATTGAGTTGGCTTACAACAGAATGGCTATGATGTAGCTCTGCCACCTCAAGCTGATTCACTAGCACCTCTCCCCTGACATCACAGGTATTAATGCACTGCTGTACCCAGTAGAAACAGAGAATTAGCACTACTTCTAGTGACTTCTGAATCAATTTAGTCAGATTAACCATATGGTCATTTCAGCTCTCTTCTTAAACCTGTAACAATTACTGCTTTTGGATCAGTCATTGCCAGCCACCTTCACTGGAGTTCTGTGACTGGTTCATAATTAATTCTCTTCAAAATAATTGTCATTTCTGAGTAAATAACAATCAGGATCAGATAGATGAAAAGAATGTTCCCTTCCACCCCCAGTTACCAGCTTAAAAAAAAATGCTGGGTGTATCCTTGGCATATCTTGCTCAGAAGAAAAAGTTGGAACACATTACCATCTGTAACAAAAGTTACTTGCTTATACAGAGAAAAGCTTTCTCAACGCAGAACTCTGTCTCATTCTTGAAGAAAAGCTACCTCCAGCACATCAATTAGCACAGGGTAATTTGAGTTCAGTCAAGTTAACATCAAATTCTCTTATAGAGGAGGAGAGCCAGACTGAAGGGCACTTTGAAGATAACACACTTGTCAGCATGCAAAGGTTGCAGGCAGATATGGAGACATCTTTGGTTTACATTTTGCAGCATGTTCCTATTTCATGTAATCAAAACAAAAAACCAAAAAAACCCAAAAAAAAAAAAAAAAGAAAAAGAAAAACAGGAATAGTCTCCAACCTCTAAAGTAGTAGCCTATCCCTGCCAGTAGTTTCTTTAAGTTTTATATTAAAGTTTGTTCACAAGCCCCTTCCTGCTGGCTCCCAACCACCTCGATGTGTGGTACAGAGAGGCTGGGACTGGATGGGGTGTCTTGGCAGCACCCTGTCCCCAGAGGCACCCACACCCATAGCATGACCTGTATGTTAATTTAAGGCAGAGCAGGGATTTGGGTTCTATTCCCCTCACCGCGTCAATTAGATATATAACAAAAGAGGGTTTCACAAAATCATATGAGGGTTTGGGTTGGAAGGGGCCTTAGAGATCATTTACTTCCAATCCCCCTGCCATAGGCAGGGACACCCTTTACTAGACCAGGTTGCTCAGAGCCCCATCCAAACTGTCCTGGAACACCTCCAGGGATGGGGCATGTACAGCTTATCTGGGCAACCTGCTCCAGTGCCTCACCACGATCACAGCAGAGAACTTCCTCCTAATAATCTATTCTAAACCTCCTGTCATTTAGTGTGAGCAGTTCAAAAAATTATAGATATATAACAGTATATATTTTTATCTCTCTGCGTATACGGTTTGACGCAGAAGCCGGCCAGCAGCACCGCACGACCAGCGGGGCTGTCACGCCGCAGGTCTCGGAGGACGGCGGGGGAGGCGGTACGGAGGCGCCGTTCCTGGGGGCACATCGCCACCTAGCAGCGGCCCCGCAGCGCCCAGCAAAGCCGCCGAAACGGGGTAAAACCAGCCCTACGAGCACACCCACCCTGCCCCGCTGCGGGCGGCAGGCGCAGGCTGAGGCGGGAGGAAGGGAAGGGTGGCCCCGGCCCTGCGCCTCCCCCGCGGGCAGAGCCCCGTGCCCGGCCTGGGCCTGTGAGGGTCCCCATAGCGGGCAGGGCCTGGCGGGTCGTGGCAGCGCCCTGGTCCCTCGGGTGTTTGCTTAGCACTTGGCAGCCCCCAGCTCCTCGCTGCCCCTCCGCCCACCTCGGGGACTGATGTGTCCCTGGGTGAATTTTTTCCTACACCTCAGTGCCCTGGACCCATCTCACGTGGGTGAGATGGTGGTATCAGCCCCCCTTTTTCACCACAACCCAGTGAACAGGCCCGGCTGTAAGGCAGTGGGCAGCCGCTCTCCTGGAAAAATCTCAGTAATTCAGAATCCCTTTGATTACTTTCTTTGTTTCTTCCTTGTGCAGCTCGGAGTGCTACACCCTGCGTCGGTCTGGTTGTCACCACCTCTCCCAACACCAGCCAGTCACTCCCTACAGCAAGACGGTGTCAGGATATGGCTGTGGAGCAACACCCATCTCACTCCCATCTGCAGGGTGGAAGGGAAAGAGTTTTGGTGTTTGCATCCTGAGTGTCTTCAATAGATACTCAGATAGACAATAGATAGACAGAGCTGGGGTGGTGTAAACCCACACACTTGTTAAGAGAGAGGGCTGAAGGAATGAGTAGGAATTCAGCAGGTAGAGAAGAGATTAATTTCAAATGGTATGTCAAGATGAAATAATTATTAAACTCTTTTAACCATCCTTTGTGGTCATCTTTGCATACGAGCACACAAGCAAAATAGAGGCATATTCAAGGATATTTTAAAAATGTCTTTGAGGTGGGATTAGGAATATTCATGCATTTCCTAGGCAAAAAGTATGGAGCTTTGCTATCCAAATTACTTATCTTTATCTTATACCTTTCAAGGTTTAGGTTTTTTTCCTCACATTTCACACTACCACTTTTTAAGGAGTGAGGACTTTTGGGGACATCAGTACAAAATTTGGTATTGCCTAATGTAACTTGAGTTTAACTTTATACTGTTAAAAAGTGCTAAAAGTTTTCAGCACCAAACAACAGTTTTCATCAGTAATAGTCTGTTTTCCATTATAACAAAATATTAGATAAAGGAAGAGGATGTACTATGTGGAACCAACTGTATTTCCTCATAAATCAGGTTGAAATTATTTGAAGATTTTCGGTGAGGACACCAGCTCAGTCATTTACTGCTACAATGCTTGACAAGAAGAAAAAAATAAAAAAGAAAAGAAAAAGAAATGAAAAAAAAATAAAAAGCATGCAGTTATTTTAATCAATAACACCCTCTGTCAGCAAGTCACCTACAGGTCGTAGAATAAAGAAATGAGAATGCATTCACCAGGAGGCTAACATGTCTCACAGCCAGCTGCAGAGACTGAAGTGAACAAATTCTTTTGTGAACCTAAGCAAACCCGAAGTCAAAGGCACCCCTCATTGATTTAGTGTTCATCCTATACATGGACACTAGCTATTGTTTGCTCTATCAACCACCTTCACAAGCAAGTTCTCTGTTACAGAACCCTTACACAACTGAACATTTTGTTGAGTGACACAGTGGTGCTTGGAATTACCAAGCTGGATTGCAAATATTTGTTTCAGTGTCTCCTCCGAAATGCATTGTAAAAAGAATCTCTCTCTGAAATTGCACAGTGGCTCTATTGACCTTTCTCCAATACATTTCTAGAAAGTGTGACACTCAGCTAGGAATAATATACCTTCAAATTACAGCTGTGGCTCTGCCCCAAAACTATATGTACAGAAAGTAATCTCTTCCAACTGTAGAGAAAGTTATTTCATACCAGACACAGATCTATTGCAGGCAATATTTTGGGGTTTCTCTTTATCATCCTCTCTCACATTTCAGTACCACTACACATTTCTTTAAAAATATAGGAGTCAAATATATTAATAAAGTTGAGATAATTGCATGTCTATGTACAGAAGAATATACAAGTGGACAGCATTAGAAGAACAATAAATGATTGTGAGGCTAAATGCATCTGCAAATCTACAAGGTAGCAGTGCTGACAGACATCACTGGTCCAAAACTACATCATGGCTATAGCATTATTTGAGGTTGCAGAACATGATCCTTCATTCCACAGTGCTAAGTTCTTGAATTATCCGAGAGACATGAGTGCTTTTTACATAGCACTTCAAAAAACAAGTGTACAGCAGGCTTGGCTGTCACAGCAGGGACGACTCCCCAAGACCTTGGCTGCAGCCTTCTGTGGTTCAGTAATTGAACTGGCTCTAATCTGTCTCTGTCCATACTGCCCAGACAAAGGTGGTGCCCTTTTGGGCAAAATGCCCAAGTCTGATCCACTTTGCTCCCTCCTATCTCAAGTTCAATAAGCATTGCTTATTTCTACAAAACATGTAGCTATTTTGGATGTCAGTCATAGAACTTTGAAGGTTATTTCTTGTGGCAGCCCTTGCCTTTCTTTCCCAGTAGTTATACATGCAACGTGCCTACGCTGCACAAAAGATAGCAATGATCCCTGAACCAGCCCTGGCACCAAAAGCAACGCGATAATATCCTGACAGCACCAACCAGACTAAGTAATACAGGTAATGTGGGAAGAATGCTTCCAGAAATCAAGCATCTTTGCAGTGTCAGGTAGACACCAGTTTACTTAAAGCAGGTTTAAGTTGTTCCACATCCAGTCTGGCTGTAGAGAAGACAGAGTGCAGACAGCCTCTGCAGTAACTACTCCTTTCTCAGATAAACAGAAGTCTCATAACCTCTTATTCTTACCTCTTTCTGTGAGGGTCAGTAAATGCACTGCATATTTCTAGGGGATGAAAACTTTCATAATTGTAGTAAGTTGCTTCTCTGCAATTGTCCTCATAATTGCACAGTGCTTCATTGCACAGTGTAGATTCATTCCCATCATTATTTTCATGAAATAGGGAGAACTCCCTGCACACTAAATCATGACAAGCTTTGTTAAGCAGGGGTGTTTGGGGATGATTTCCTTATCCGGGCCTTCGTATGCCTCCATGTCCCAACAGATATCTTTTGTAGCAATGAAATTTTTAGCACATAACTTATGCTTCATTAACATTACTCTGCAATTTACCAATATTAAATGTGGATCAGAGTGATTTTCTTGTTTTCTTCTAGCTAGCATGACCTTAATTATTCCGGTACCATTTCCCAATAGCCTGTATCATGGTTTTAAGCCCAGCTGGAGATGAAACACCACGCAGCCAATCGCTCAACTCCTCCTCTCTTCCCCTCCCACCCCAGTGGAATCAGAAGGAGAATAGAAGCAAAACTTGTATGTTGAGATAAGAACAGATTAATAATTGGAAATAAAGAAAAATACAATAATAATTATAAGTAATAATGATAATAAAAAGGGTGAAAAAAACACCAAGTGATGCATAATGCAATTGTTCAGCACCTGCTGACCAATGCCAGACCTCCCTTCCCGAGCTCAGATCTGGCCCCTCCTTTTCAGGTAACTCCCTCCAGTTTGTACACCAGGCATGACAATCTATGATATGGAATATTCTTTTGGTCAGTTCAAGTTCCAGATATGCTCCCTCCCAGTTCGGTTTTTTTTGTATTTAGAGCATAAGACAAGGAAAAAAAGTCCTTGACTTCGTATAAACTTGACTTAGGAAAAAACCAAAACACAAGTGTGTTATCAACACCATTCTCATTCTGAATCCGAAACACAACACTGTAACAACTACTGAGAGGAAATTAACTGTACTCTAGCTGGAACCAGGACACCCTCTTATACTGGAGGTGACTGGCTCTAGGAACTTCATGTCTAAACCTTCACTTTTCCACCAACTTACTGCATTCATTTACAGCAAACTCTGTCCTATTGTCAAAGATGGCAGCATCTGGAAAATAGGTAATATATGGCAAAAAAAATTTGCTAAGCATGATCACTTATTTAGTTGTAAGAGTATCTGGTGAGTTTATCACAAGGAAATAAACACAGTATCACAACAAGTAAGTTATTTGTGGTCTTTTTTCTCTTCAGTGCAAAAAAAAAAAAATTCTGTGTACGTTATTGCCAGTAACATTTTTTTTCCCTTTAGCAGTAAACATGAGGTATATTGTTCAATTTAGCCTGTATTTTTGGCTTGTGTGAAAGTCTCAAGAATTTTTGCAATGTCATAATTAGCTAGACCTTAATATAAATCTGTTCTCTCAGTTAGATTTCCCAGTGCCAAACTTTCTTGTCAGATTTGTAGGTACCTAATGTAGCTCTGAACTTTCCAGTGGCCTTTTGTTAACTTCTTGCAGCCACCTATTTTCTCTAGGGCTCATGTTTCCCTTAAAAGTCGTGTGCTGTAACAGGAAAAAAGTTGTCTGCAACTATTTACAGCTCATCCTTCTGGTCCCCCACCAGATTGACTAATATCTCAACAACAGCAGAAGTTCTTGTTGCCACATTTTCCCATCTTTGGAGTTTGCTTGTTTATTCCTTTTGTGTTCCAGTGTTACTCAGTGCTCAGTCAGTGGAGATCAGCTTTCTCTGGTGAGGCCAGAGAAACTATCTTTCCATGTAGGGGAGCAAGCTATTGGAAATAAAGAGGGAAAAAAATCTATATGAAAATACAAAATTAATTAGTAGGTATCTGAAATAAATAACCTGAATGCAGCATTGTCAGCACAGAAAATAGTTCATGTTACCTAAATGAAACACTTAATTGAGCTCGTCTACAGGTTTTCTGGAGTCTAGAGAAAGAAGGTCTTTCCTTGTGCAATTCAGGAGATATCATAAATCACTCACCAAATTAGCTTTTTTCTGCTCAGTGAAGGCAGAGACTAGTGTTGCTAGCTGGTGAATTTAGCTCTCAACCACTGGTGGTGGTGAGACACCCTCCACTTTAGCTCTAAGGATACTGAAGAGAAGGGGAATTGTGGAACTTAATGATGGAACGAGAATCACAGATGAAGGGTGCTTGAAGTGATGCTACTGAATACTTAAAAGAATTCCTTATGGACATGCCTGTAAAGTACAGACTCTCCCACACTGTGTCACCTCATTGGTGACACACAGGGAACAGTCCCTACCATTACAGTATTTTCATATTCAGTGGGAGAACCCAAATGCACATGGCTGCTCTCTCCTGATTTAGCAAGCACTGAAAGTTTGACAGTGACCCTCTTTGTGTTTCAGGTAGGTTCAGAGACCGCAGAATAGCAGCAACATTTGGGTACAGTGAAGAATCATTCACTTGCCCACCCACATACCAACAAAGTACTGCTACTCCATCATCTCTAGGGTCTGAGAGCTAGATTTCATAGCAAATACAGATATCTAACATCTGATTTCATTTTCACTATTATAACAGAATCCAAGAGCAGCTACTCTTGCAAGCTTTAATTCTTGTTTTTGTAGAATTGCAGCACATTGATCCTCCATGTTAGGCATCTGTGGAAGTATGATACACTACACTGTAACAAAGCAGAAAACTTTACCATACTGTGGAGACATGTGTCTTTGACATTGTTATGCTATGTCATTAAAGACTATTAACCAAGAAGAAACAAAAAAGAATACTAATCTTCCTTTCACTAATTGTCTCATGAACAGAAAATTTACAATAGAAGATCACGAAGGCTCCTGTAGTATTAGTTATTTTTGATATGAGATTAAACTTTAATAAAAGGAGTGTAACATCCCTCAGATGTTTTTCATATGATAACTAAACTCATAGTAGATGTATGCCTTCAGTCCTAACTCCAATTTCCTATTACGCTAATGACATCATTGCTAGTAACACAGAAGATACAATTAGTACATTGCTATTGTGTCACAGAACACGTGTGGAAATCAATCTGCTTGAATCCAGTAAAAAAACATTTAGGATTGAAACATCACTAATTTAATGTGGAACATATACACAAGCTCTTTCCCCAAAAAAAATCAATGTCTAATTTGTTTGTGGAAAGAGCAGAGGGTGAGTAACTGCAGACATTCTTGAAAACAAATCCCCTAGCTCAGGATAAAAATATCTTTTTCTTGTAGGCTCTATTTGAATTATTTTTAAGTTTTTTTATCTGACATGAGTTCCTGAGGGAAAAGTTCTGTCCAGCTTGTATACGCTACTTTGAATCCATGACAATGCTTTCATTTAGAACAGGAAGGGGCTTAGGTGAATTAGAAAAGAGTATTTGAAAGGGGTCCCCTCTCCCACGCACTATACCTCCCTGCTTCTTCACTGTAACTTCAAGTTTCAGGCTACTTACCCAACGCTAGTGTCAGGTGAGTTCACACCTTGCCGAGCACTGCTGTCATTCTCTATCAGCCAGGACAACCTTTTGTGAAGTCACAACTTACCGATGGAGTACAACAGCACGTGGCAGCGTGACAATGTAGACTACCAGGAGACACTGTGGAAAAATAAGAGGAAATTTATAATTAAAACTACTTGGTCCTCTGGACCTGATATCCACACCAGACATGGTTAGGATTTGTCTGTTTATTCATTTTGGACTTTTCCTCATGAACAGGACACTCATCTGTGTCTGGAGAACTTTAGATGGTTCCTGGAGCACTTCTGCCAGTGTTTTACCCAAGAGGAATCCATTTCACTCACTTTCAGGCTGCTCCAGGATGCAAAGCAAAGTACAGGAGGTGGGGATAGTCAGCAGATTGATCTAAAAAGAACACACCAATATGCACTAGCACACTGGCATCAGCTCAGCCCTTGAACACCAAACTCCCTCCTACTCAGATGCATTCATACTTCTGACCAGTAACTTTTGTTTAAATCCAGACCTTAATATTAGATTCCTTTTCAGCCAGGCATTGTCTTTTTATGTATATATTTTTATAACCATTCAAGCTACAAAGGAGTCCATTCTGAATTGGTTCTTCTCAGTGCTGCCACACAATAAATACTAGCTAACAAATATGTAGCAGTTTCACACCAGAAACCCTTTTTCAAAAGGGAAATTTAAGTTAAATCAATTGCATTCAATGCTGATTCATGACAGTGTAAGAATACTTACACCATTTTCTTTGTAAACACATTTTCCAACAGAACATTATGTTTGCATAGCTCGGGGTAATCTATCCCTTTATTGATAGTCTACATACTCAGTCAACTCAAGTCTCTGTCTGAAGAAACATGGCATCCTTGCAGTCATTCCTTCCAACACAGCAAGGCTGTTCAAATCAGCTATACAGCTCAAGCATCAGAAGTTTCTAGGTCACTTCGGACACATTTAAGCAGTAAAGCTTGTGGAAACAATGGAATTTGTAGCGTTGCAATGTCATAGCAACAAAGCTCAGCTACTGTAGCATTCAGTATTTCGGTATTCTAAAATCAAATCTTGATTTATAATATTAGACACAACAAAGAATCAGCCAGCAAATACTTCTTGGCTGGTATGAAGAATTTAAGAAAAGACTAGAAAGAGAAAGAAACAGGTTCACAGAACAGCTGGTATTTGCAGTAGCTATTTTGGGTGGAAAAAATTTTAGGACTCAGTTTAGTTGCCCCTAGCTCGTGTCCAAGGAGAGTATATGCCTGTTCACTGCAATGCCAGACACCTTTCATGGATCTGTGGCCTTTCAGAGACCAAGTAGGATTCCCTGTGGCACCTCCAATAAATACTGATGCAGGCATAACTGAACTTAGCTCCAAGAGTGGGAGTCCTTCCAGACAGAGATCCTGAATGTAGGTATCTAAAAGTCACTTAACCAAGTCATCAAAGAAAACAGGGGCTTGAATCAACAGTCTGAATGGAGACCAGACACAGATAGTTACTTGATAAACAATAAAGTCAACACTTGATCACCTAATCTCCCTTCACTAAATGAAATTTAGCTGTATTAGTATTTTGCACTAAAACTACACAGTACATAGAGAGCACCTCTGTGTAGGATACAAGCCTGTGAACCTGCAATATTATATTGAACAATTAGATTATATAGACGACAAATAGTTCAAAATTATACAAGGTTTTAGGTTGCTTTGGTTTTTTGAAAATTAAGTGCAAAAAGAATTAGGGAAGGTACTAGCCACTGTACCATATGCTCCATGTTATGTGGAGCGGTTGAAAACTGTAAGCTTTTTAATATGAAACTTACTTAGAGATCGTACATTTGAAGGCTTACAGAAAGAGGTGATGTTTAGGTTGCAGCAGTGGTAACCTACAGAACAGCGCACTGCTTAAATACATCTCCTTAAACTCTCCTTGGAGCGTCCTCCGTACGTGGATTTCCCACGCGTCCCCGGCCCGTGGGGCAGAGCTGTTCTGCAGTTCCCACGAGTCACCGCTGCGGGGCGCCCGCTCACCGCCGCACGCAGAGCAACGCGGCTGGGAACGGCAGGAGCGGCCACAGGGAGGACAATTCCAAAGGCTTGGAGAAACCGAAACAAAAACAAACCGGCTCTCTCAATTAGCATCACATTCCTAGAACGCTTCAAATCCTGAAGTCGCCCTCTCCCCCTCTTTCCCCCTTGCGATAATCAAAACTGTTTCCAAATAAAGTTAGTTTCGGACTTGAATTCTGGCTCTATACTTACTCTACGAACGTTACTAAGTTTCATTTTCCAAGAGGAATTGTTAACACTATTAACTGGTCTTAAAAGTTACCTTGTGTGTTGTGGTTCACCTGTGTTGCAGTAAAAAAAAAACTAAAAAGATTCATTATGCCTAGAATATATGCACATACATAAAGAGAGAAACCCCAAGCATTTTAGAGCTGAATGGAATTACCTGCAGCCTTAGAAGAGCTATTTTAAGATCAAACTCAGAACTCATACACCCATATATACATACACAGAGAGCAAAAAAAGCAATTGTTACTTTACCTTCTGAAAGCTCAAAGTGCCTAGAGAAGGAGAATAAATTTCAACTGTACACAAACCCAGCTCAATGCTTCTTCATCTCTCCTAGTTCAAACAGCCACTATGATAAATGTTAAGTCTAGTCATCATCTACCTCTCTCTAGCATGACTGCAACAACACCCTTCACCTGAATCTTTTTAGATCTAACAAAAGAAAACAGATCCTCGGCCTGGGACTTGCAGGTGCCCGGGTGGTTTTTGTTGCTGGAGTTCTCTGTAGGGGGTTAAATGGGCACCAAGAACTATTTCAGTGGTATTCAACCTGCTGACACAGGTGTCAGTAGTACCTTCTACAACACACACACAAACCCACAGAAAAGTATGACCTCAGGAGGTATGAACCTGCTTTAGAAATTATCCCAAGGAATATTCTCTTTCAGCCAGGCACCAAGAGAGGACCCTGTCAGCCCAGTTGCCAGGTACTAGCACAACATTACCCGTTAACTCTGCCCCAGAGCAGGCCTTCTAAATTATGGTCAAAATCAAGTGTCACAGCTGCAGACCCCAGGTGGACCCTCCCTGTAAACTATTCTTTAAGAGGAATAGCACTGACATATTAGGTTAATGAGCCTAGTTTGGCAATAAATGTAATTTCACCTGAGTTAACTTCTTGCTCTATCAAGAAGTTTACAAAATCTGCCGCAGAGCAGTGAATGAGTTTGAATGCCAGTGTCCTCTTTCGCGTTTGAGGGTTTTCGCTAAAGATAGTCTCCAAGTTCTTCACAGACACCCATTTCCTTAGAATATATATCCTCACACTTCCTCATAACACTTTACTGACAAAGCCTTGGGGTTTTGATGTGATATTAAATGTTATGATTGACTGCATTCCCCTACCTCCTTGGATACCAGAGTTTAGCTCCTAACTTCTGAGAAAGTAAACTGAAGTTAACCAATTTGAAACCAGCTACCTGAAACTGAGAACTGAATTGTGCTGTTCACAGAGTTAAAAACAAAAATCTTTAAACTCTTGAAAACTAATACTCTTTATCAGGGGAATATCGGGAGTATTTTAAAACATATTTCCTATGTTAAAAATGAATCTGATCATTTCAATACACAGATAACAAATTTACTTGAAAAGTTTGGGGGTTTTTTGGTTGGTTGGTTGTTGTTTTGTTTTTTCTCTAGAACCAGATATCAATGAAATTTGATGCTTTTGACTTTTGGTGGGGGGTTTTTGTTTGTTTTTCTTGTTTGTTTGGGGTTTCTTTGGGTGTTCTTTTGGTGGTGGTGGGTTTGGGGTTTTTTTGGGGGGAGTGGATTAGGGGAGTCTATCAAATTGAGCATTATTTTCATCACACAGTCTATGCTGGGATTCTATCTTATTTTAATGAGTTGAGAGTCACTTTCCTGAACCATTTGCTCACCCCATTCAGATCCTTATCTAAGTGTAATCAGGAGTTCCTCTCTGCTGAAAGCAAAATGAGCCTTTTGCCTTTGCATTAGCAACATAACTTCAGTTTATGCCTAGGAAAAACACCACAGATGGAATCAAAAATTCGCTGAGGCTCTCTTGCTAAATACATACACAGAGTACAAGTATGTTGTCATATGTACACGCAGGCAGCTTACGTAAAGTACAAGAAAGAGCATAGATGAAATACAAGGAAAGTAGCTAGACTAATATTAGCATATATCATCTGCATTTGCATCTAATGTCTAAATGGAGAAAGTAAACATCATGTTTAATCCAGCACCAGTTTATCCTCTCCCTCTCTCATTCTTCTTTGAAGATCGACTTGCAGTGTCACATCATTTCCAGAAAAAGCTATTGTAACAAACAGCGTGGCTGCACTGTGAGTATGGCATCATCTAAACCAGCATTTTACAGGACTGGGAAGCAAGCAGACTCTGCAGTACAGACAGAACCCTACACTCCTCTGCACACCTGGCTGCACTGCCTGCCTGGGCCTGGGGACAGGGCAGAAAGCTGCACGAGGTGGCAGGGCCAGCCAAGTGCCCTGGTGTGTTTCCATAGATCAGCGAGTCAGCCAGTCACCATGCAGAGGTAACAGAACCTGGAGAGATAAGGAGTTACGGGATGAGAGAGGGCTGCAGTTGTCAAAATGGGATCATTTGCTCTGCACCATGCCCTCCCTGGCCACACGTTGCTTTTTCTTCTGCTGTGTTACCACTCACTATGGGAAACTGATCCAGCTACACCTTTTTCCCCTGAAGTTGCTTCTAGTGATATCAGTTTCCGTATCTGACATATCAAATGTCTGTGCTAACACAAAGTGAGAACAGCTTGCCCAAGATGGGGCTTTGATTGGCTTAAGTAACACTGGGAAGCTGCACATTGAGGGGTGGGAAGGGACACACAGAAAGGAAAAGCAGAAAAAGTTAGTTTTGCTAACGTAAAAGAAATTCAAACTCACATGTTTTTCATTAAAGTGTCTAATAATTCTGCAAAAAGGATGCACTGCTTTAAGTCCTATTTTGGATGTGTGAAACTTCATCTGAGAAGACCTTTCTTCTTAAAATAGACCATTTTCTATTCAGTTACTTAATACCCTCAAATGTTAGGATTGAAAACTTATTGTTAGGCTATCCAACATTATGATGATGACTGTAAGAAGTATATTGTCTGAAGGCAGAAGCTTTTTGTCAGGCTTGTGAATGAATCTGCTAATAAATATTACTTTGAAACATAACTACAGCATTTCTAAAACCTACATCTGACAGTTTTGCAGCTGCAAACATTCTCAGCTTCCACGTATACATCGCAAGCTGTGCACACAGAGACATGTACTGAAGACACTTGAAATTTGGCTGATGTTATTCCACAGGAAAAAAAAAAGATAATAAAATTCCTGAATAAATCCTAGACATACCAATGAGGAGGGGGAAAAAAAAAGGGAAACCTAAAAAGCTCACCTCATTTTCTCAAAACATCTTTTATGTTTTTATCTTTCCACTAAAGTAGACTATATTTTTTCTATACCTAAAGTAGTCTATAGTCAACTGATACAAGTACATGGAGTTTCCTATTGTACAATGAAGCTGTTGAGATAATGAGTACCAGCTGGATATATCCCCAACAGCAATAACAGTATGTAGAGCATGATTATAATGTAACAGATTGTGAAACAGAAGAGATAGTTTCACTTATTAAAAGGCCCTTATGTTAATACAGTAACAGAAGAGAGTTCTGCTAGTACACAATGCTTCTAGCAAGGCCTTTATGGTAATACAGTAAATTATTTCAAAGGTGAATTCTCAAAAAAAAAATCACCCATGTACATTTTTAGGAGCTTTGAAGGATAGGAACCTGGGGGTCTTCGTGGACATCACGCTGACCATGAACCAGCAATGTGCACTTGCAGTAAAGAAGGATAATGGATTCCTGGACTGCATTAGGAGTGTTGACAGCAAGTCAAGTTGGTTCTTCCCCTCTTCTCAGCACTTGTGAGGTAGTGCCTGGAGTTCTGGCATCCCCAGTGCAAGAGAGACATGGACATATTAGAGACAGTCCAGTGATGGATCACTGAGATAATTAAGGGAATGAGATCTTTTTCCTATTAGGAAAGGTTGAGAGTGCTGTGGCTGTTTTTTCTATGATTCTATGTTTGGTCTAGAGAAGAGAAGTTTCAAAGTGGATCACATACATGTGTACATATATCTGGAGGGAGGGTGTAAAGGTGACAGAGCCAGGCTCTTTTCAGTGATGCCCAGTGAGAGGACCAGAGACAATGGGCACAAACTGTCTTGAACACAAGGAAATGTTTTTTTTACTGTGAGGGTGATGAGCACCGGCAGAGGTTGCCCAGAGAGGTGTAGTCTCCCACCTTGGAGATATTCAAAAGTCATCTGGACATG
The DNA here is from genome assembly GCA_013390045.1 of Picathartes gymnocephalus. Lineage (NCBI taxonomy): Eukaryota > Metazoa > Chordata > Aves > Passeriformes > Picathartidae > Picathartes > Picathartes gymnocephalus. The sequence continues at coordinate 15,809 of WEKY01018473.1, read as the reverse complement.
GCCCTGGGCAACTGGCTGTAGGTGATCATGCTTGAGCAGGTGAGTTTAACCAGATGACCTCCAGAAGTCCCTTCCAACCTCAGCCATTCTGTGATCCTGTGAAAACTTACACAAGCTATGCCCTGCAAATATTACATGCCTTTAGCAGGCAAGAACATGTACACAGGCAAAGCTAAATGTCATGCACAAGGAGCTGGCAAGCAGAGCCACAGGAAACCATTCCAAATGTCAAGTAGCTTAAAGGCAGATGTGTGTTCAGCAATGAGTAAAAATGCAAACAGTTAAAATTATTTGACAAGGGAATTTTTGTTTAAATCTCTCATGAACTGAGTTTGTTTCTTCTTTAGGATTTCCAAAAACCATTCTGCTGAGCTGCATTTACCCTTGATTTTGAGATCTTTAGAGCTATTCTAGTTTTTTGACAGATTTTGATGTTGTGTGTTTAGCCATAACTCTTGCTACCTTCCAGAGCAAAGATTTTTTGTCTTGCTATTGGCAACTCCTAATGTGTCACTGTTTCTGTGTGTCTTCCACTACTAAAATGCATTTTCAGATTTAGTTTTTCATCTAAAGGCAATGACCAAGTAGTCAAGTGGAACATCAGCTTGGAAACAAAGCTAGTGGGAATAATTGGCCTGTGTCTGCATACTAGTCCCCATCCAAGATGGCCTGCTGACCGCCAAGAAAATTCAGTCACACACTTGTTGCTGATAGTTCACATTGAAAAGAGCCACCTGCTGTCAGCTTGCATGATGTTGTTTTTCTAAACAAGGCTCACGGCATTCGGTGCATGTTTTTTCCAAAAATCTCTAGTGCCCAGATTTTTTGCTTCCCAATACTGATATTATAATAAAGCAGCTTGAAACAGGCTTCTTAATAACCTGTTTTGCAGAAGGTAACTGCTCCCCCAAGGATTTAATAATTTCTGAAGAAAATCATAAATTTTGATAATTTTAATGATGTGTTTAAGATATTAATGTCCATTCCTGAATAAACAAAATTTTCTACACTATATTGTACACATAATACAACTCTCATCTCTTTGAAATGTGACAGCATACCTGGGATGTATAGTCAGTGTTCTGTTAGATGTATAGAAAATCGTGTTGGGCTTGAAATATCAGAAAATCCACGCAGGAAACAAGAATTTTAAAAGAAAATTAAATCAAGTATTTTGTTTCTCTCTCTGCAGTTGTTGTCTCATTTTTAGGTTGTCTTTTGATACAGGTGCAGTGGCAGCACCTGACATAGATGCCTACTTAACCAAAGGGTTCAAGAGTGGCACGTTGATGAATTTATAATGGAAAGTCAATATAACTGAAATAAGTTTGCAGAGACAAATATTTCATTCCAAAAAAGAGAGCTCGGTTCTAGAGATTAGTCACTGGGTAGTGACAATGTTTTCCTGTGATAAAAGTACATTTTTTGATGCAATAAGGTTTGGACACACACACAGAGGTTCTTGTAAGTCCTGAAAAGAACAATTTAATTCACTCACCCTCACATCGCAGGTTTCATCTTTGTAGTAACAGCATCTAAATGTAAACAGGATACACGTGCTCCTAGAACTTCAGCTTGAAGCCAAACTACTCAAAATGGAATAATAAAGACATTGAAGTTGTATTACTTATAATAGTTTAAGTAGGATTAGACAGGTTAGAACATCACATTCTCAACTCTTCCATTCTCCTTGGACATGCTAACCATTGCCAGGAACTCAGGGCTGCCTCATGATCAAAGATGGCAAAAAACCAGAAGAGGGACAAAAAACTCTCCTGTAATTTCAGCATATCTGAAATTTACTCTATAGTAAACATAGCTCTTTAATACACAAGTAGTTACCATGTGTGGATACCATACCATTTTCTAAAATTTGGTTACTTGTTTCTACCTTAGGAGAAGATTCTCTTTTAAATTTTCTTTAAAAACTGTTACTTCAAAATTGAAGGATTTTGCAGCAGTATCTTCAGGCAAAATACTTCCTTCACAACTAAGTAATCATCTTAGAATTTTTTAGGCAGAGACATGCAGCGCTTTAGCAAATGGAGAAATCCAAATAAGCTTTTCAGGCCTTCCCAGAAGAAGTGCAGTTTGCAGAGCCAGCACAGGAGGTCTCCAGCACATGCCAACACTCATCCCTCAGCTTTTCCTCATACATAAAGAGGAATAATATGTAATGCATATGTACAGAATGCTCATAAAGCATTTCCAGGTTAGCTTACCTCTCCTTGAAACAGCTCAGCCCACATATGCAAGGCACCAAGCTCTTAAGTTGCAAATCTTGCAGAAAAGACAAAACAGATGTGGGAAGCATTGCTGCCCATCAGTTGCAGGCACACAGGCACATCCTCAGAGCAGTCTAGCCCTCATTGCTTACAGCCCTTCAGTTGCCTTCCTCTTCATCCTGCCTTTCCCTTCCTTAATTTCTACCCTGACTATATGCAATTACACCATCTACTTACAATATTCACATGCTTCTGTTGGAACATATTGCAATACTCAGACACAAACTGGTATCAGAAATATTAGGAATACAGCCTTGATTTCCCTGTTTCTCACTGTCACTTTTTTAAACACAATATCCCAATGCCTTGTTACTCCATCCATATTATTCTCCAGATGTTTAATAGGGGTCTTAAAAAGGTAGCAGATATTTTGGGTACAGGTAAGAACCTGATATTTTGTCAACATATAGATTATCATAGATCAGTTTGGGTTCAAAGGGACATTTAGAGGTCTTCTAGTCCAACCTCCGTGCAGTGAGAAGGGAATTCTTCAGCCAGATCAGGTTGCTCAGAGCTCTGTCCAACCTGACCTCTAGTGTTTCCATGGATGGGGCATCTACCACCTCTCTGGGCAGGTCTCAGATGTTCCAGTGTTCCACCACCCTTATTGTATGACATATCTTCCTTATATCTAGTCTGAATCTATCCTTTTTTAGTTTAAAATCATCACTTCTTCACTCCTATCACTACAAGCCCTGTTAAAATGTTTCAGCACTGAAAGGCCACAGTAAGGCCTCCATGGAGCCTTCTGTTCTCCAGGCTGAACAACCCCAACTCCCTTAGTCTTCCAACGTAGTAGAGGTGTTCCATCCTTATTATTATTTTTGTGGCCCTACTCTGGACATGCTCCAGTATGTCCATGCCTTTCCTGTGCTGAGGGCTCCAAAACTGAAGCCAAGACTGCACTGCTGGGGTCTCACTAGAGTGGTGTAGAGGAACAGAATCATTTGATCCAGCCACTAGGTGGGTTAGGAAGGACTTGCCCTAGGTGAAGCCATGCTGGCTGTCCCGAATCACCTCCCTGTCCCCTGTGTGCCTTAATATAGATTGTAGGAGCATCTGTTTCATGATCTTATTGAGTAAATCAGCCTTCTCCTTATCCCTTGTTACCCATTTGCCAGTTTTGCTCATCATGGGAGGACGCTTTCTTTGACCTTCCTTTTCTGGCTGACTACCTAAATATGGCTCATCTCTGTAAAGCTTCAAGTGCCTCAGATCTCAGAGCAACAGACTGAGGGCTCTCACCAGCACCCTGTCCCTCTAACCTTGGCATGTCATCCCACAGCTTGTCACATGCAGTCCTGGTATTATCCCCCTCCCCTTTCAAGTCTAGCTTAAAGCTCTGCCACTGAGCCCCAGTAGCTCATGAGGAAAGACCTCTCTTCCCCCTCTGAAAAATGTGACACCAGGATGTCTGGTGCTGTGTAGGCCATCCCATTATCAAGAAATCCAGAACTCAGTAGCACCAGTAGTGGAGCCATGTTTTAATGCTATGATCCCATCTGTTTCATCCCATGCAGCTGCCTGAAACTGGAAAGATAAAGGACCACCTGTGCTCCACATTCCATCACCAACAAGGCCAAGGCCCTGAAGTCTCTTTTGAGTGCCCTTGGACTATACATTGCAGCCCCATCACCACCCACATGGAACAGCAATAAAAGGCAGCAGTCCTAGGCTGGGAAGTTTCCTGGTGATGTCGTTATCCTGGACCCCAGGGGAACAGGCCTTGGCAACACCTGCACTGTATATTACAGTCAAAGGAGATCATAAACATGCCAAATACACTGTGCTTGCCTCAGGCCTTGTTTGCCCCAGCACCCTAGTCATCTGTAAATATGTGTAGATGGCTTATTACTTACCACATCTTAGATGAAAGGGAGACCCAGAACCATCTCAAAGTAATGACCAGCAGCCAGAATCACCCTTTCAACTTGAAAATATAAGTTATCATTATGAATACAGGTAATTTGATTTTAAAGAACAAGATTTCTGAACTGTTTTCCTCAGGTATTAATTCTTAAGACATAATTTTAAATAGTAATTTTCTCATATTTTTATGTCGTATTTTCTGAATTGTATTTCATTCTTTGTATTAGTTTGATTTAATTTTATCACTCATTTATGACAAGAAATGAGACATGTAAACTAAAAAAAACTAATCTCACCTGACTGATGTTTCTAGCACCAGTGGCCAGTGAAAGAACTGCTGTCACCCTGTCTTGCAAAACCAACTGCATTCAAGACTTTTTTTGTGTGTATTACACATGTTGTGCATGCTTGTTGTTTGCCCAGAATGTGAGTAATACCTAAAGATTACTGAGTGAAGGTCAGAATAGCATGATGTCTGTTCTGTGGTTTCTAAAACTAATTCTCTTCCTTGTACATTCTTCTCCTTGGAATGAAATATGCCATTTTGTAATAAAAATCTGGAATTACTAAGGTCATATTTTTTGTGCTGGGCAAAAGTTGAGGATTGAAGTAAGCACTCACTTTGTTCAAATTCTCTGGACCATTATACCAATATCAGTCTTAGTCAATTTATCACTATTTTTCTTTCTTAAGTATGTATGAAGAGGTCAATAACTTTAATTGAACTCTCATCTTTGAAAAGGCCAATTTATTCTAATAAGAATAAATGCTATGTCATCAGCATGCAGTATTCTGTAAGTACATATTTTTAGCAGTTTTGTGAAAGGTATTGATTGGATACATCTGGCCAATTCCATGTTTCTAAAATCCCAGCAGATTTCATTTATAAAATAATATTTCAGAAAGAAGGTGACCTTCACAGATCAAGCAGTGTTTTTTAAACTATTTAAGTGTGCATCTATAATTCAAGAAATCAGCAGAGAACTGGGCTTCTTTTTTTTTTTTTTGGTAACCTTGGCAATGCAGAGCATGCTTTGAGAAAGAAAAAAGCAAGAGTTATCCACTGATATTATTTTATAAATGCATGCTGCCTTTCTCACAGGGTCTCCAGTCTGAATTAAGCATACAAATTGGATGTAGTAAATGAAGGTAAACAGGGAGGAGGAACTGGAATGAAGGACAGATTGCGCTGGTACAGTGTAGTGAAAGATTATATGTGAAACAAATATTGGTATAGGCTAAATTGACAAAGACTGCAAGATATATAGCTGAGGAGAAAAGCAAAGCAGTAAAATAATGTATAAAACATTAACCTACAACCCCAAAGCTCCAAACAGCAGCAACAGCAATTTACTTGACTATCCTAGGTGAATAATCAAAAGAACACCACTGATCACTAGCTAAGTCAGCTTTATGCCCTTGTCTCCACAAGGACATAAGGCAGGCAGGGATCCAACAAGGCACTGGAAGTGGGACAGCCCACAGGAGAGCCTTCAGCCCATCATGCCACAGGAACTTGAACTACTGTCAAGCAGCTCATTTGGATGAAGGGGGGACATGACTGCTTTCACCGGGTCAGCAATTTGCATTCTTGCCATTTCTTTATGCGCGCCTTTTATTTATGCACACTTTCAGAGTATCAGAAATATGCAGAAGCTCCTGCTTCAACCACAGTGCCTTTTTGGAGTGACCCACACCAAATAGCAACTTTCATAAATTCCCATCAGGTCTGAGGGCAGGACTCTCTCACCTCAGAGCTTCAGTTGCAACAGAATGAACTGAACTGGGACTTCTCCTGCGATGAAATTGTGTAGCAAATCATAAAGTTATTGGGATGGCTCACTAGAGGAAAACATGATACAGGTCTAAATCGTAATCAGTTTTAGAACTAAAACACTGCATAATATAGTTGCAATATCAAGGAGCAGGAGTGGGGAATTAAAGGTAGATTATCCTAATAAAAAGGAGTATAACTTTTGCTTTTAGAAATCTTGTTTAAAAAACACAGCATGTTTGGTTTTCCACTGTTTAGAAAAAAGCAAGTTTATTTGCTTCACAATATAAAGTGTTGAGAATGCCAACTACATACCTAGGTAATTATGCACTTCTTACTTCATCTTTGCCAACTGGACTTAGGAAGGCCTATCTCTGCAGCAGAAACAGTTGCAAATCTGGGCTGCTCCATATCCCAAGCACAAAAATTTTTCCGTTAGGAATATCTTATCAGGACAACCAGTACACAGTATGGAAGATTGTTTTAATAATCAGTAAGTTAACATAACAGTACAGGCTGCCATGAGAAAGCTCCTCAGGCACCTGTGAATCACATGAAGAATTAAGAATTCTAATGGTACAAGCTAGGACAGGATCAACATTTTCTTTCATAGCCATCTGTCTGATACTTAGATGCATCCTCAAGAGAAAATGTCTACTTGTTGTTCAAAGACACCAACTGCTGCAAATGAAACTATGCCCAAGAAAACTCCATCTTAAGTGTCAAGGGCAGCTTTTGCATACAGCATTAGTGCACTTCAACACAAAGAAAAGAAATTGTTTGTGACACTCAGACCAGCAGCAGATGCAAAGAGGAAGAGCATCAGCACATCAGGAGGCAGCAAATACATTCAGCTGCAAAGATTTCTTTAGCAGGATACAGAAGTTGAAAGCGAAATTTCAGCCAAAGCTATTAAAATTATGAGGACACAATCATCAGGACAACACTGAAACCAAGGACAAGCTTACAAGTATGAAAGGAATAAAGGCTGACACTGCCAATGCTACATAATCACTGAATTCCTAATTTCAGTTAAAACGCAAATTCAGAAACCTCAATGACCCTAAATCTGAAACAAAAAATTCAAACAACACTTAAAAAACAAACCAAAAAACATACTAAGAGCAGACAATGCAGTGTGACATCCCAGCAGCTTAGACATCAGCAAAGCTTTAAAAAAATGCAGTGTGCCACATCTACTTCAGGGAGAACTCATTGGACTCAAAATAAAAACAAATCCTGCAAAACAAAGGCTGAAATTAGAAACTTAAATCAAAGACTAGTAGTTGCAAAGACACCAAAATAATGTCTGCATCAGATCCAGGTGACTTAAACAAACACTTAATCCCTCATACTCTTAGTGATAATTACAGACAGTATCAACTTGATTGAATAGAATAACTTGCTTTCTGCAAGTGGACTGACATTTTGAAATTAATATTTGTGCACAGTGACTCCACCAGATATTCAAATAGGCCCTTAAGGAAGCTCTGCCCACAAGTGAAAACATTTTTATGTCCCTAGTACAAAGATAACATGAAGGAAGGTATAACCATAACCTTCAAATACTTGCCAGAAATATCTGGAAAAGTGTAATTAAAATTGGCAATAGTACCTACATGATACGTACGGACCTCTGCAAGCCTCAGTCCAATCACGATACTAACTGCCTAAAGACATTACTCCAGCTACTCAGAAACTATCAGAATTTATAAACTGCCGCATTCTAGCTGAAATGGCATTGTTACATCCCACTTACACGCCACACCAAAAAGAAACAGGATGTATCCAACTGACTCCTTAACCGAGGTAGCTCTACAGTGTAAGCAACCAAGAACTGGACACAATCTTCAGGGAGTTACAGAAGACCCATAAGACTTCAAAGACATTAAATGTGTGACAAGCCAGTTTCCATAAAAAGTATTAAAAGAGTAAAACACAAAGCTACATCAAAAAAGAATGCCTATGCACACCACTCTGGAAAGCCAAATGCTTGAAGAGCAAGTGCCAGAATAGAGACATCCCAACCAACCTAGTGCTGTAATGATGGAACGTTCTGAGCTGGAATGGAACCACTATGATCATCAAAGTTCAACTCCTGACCCTGCACATGACAGCCCTCAGAGTCACATCATGTGCCTGAGAGCATTGACCAAACACTTCTTGAACTCTGGCAGGCTTGGTGCTGTGACCACTTCCCTGGGGAGCCTGTAATACACAACATGGAGGTAGTTCAGTCCTGTACATGTCATCAACAGTATTTTATAAAGAAGCATGTTTTTATAGCAAATGCACCCTGGTTAAACACGAAAAGCAGCAAAAATGTGATTCACAAAAAAGTAATAGTTAGACTAAATAGACCTTTTCAATTATAAAATAGACCCCCTCTGCCTTGTAATATGACTGTTTGCATTTGAGAAGTCTGGCCAGAACCACAGCTGCTCCCTCAGCTCCCTACCTCCCCAACTCCCTTCATAGGTTCTGAGCCACACTCCAATTCTATCTGACAAAGACTTCAGCACATTAAAAACCAAAAGCTTTGTATTCATCAGATCATAACAAAGTAAGAGTTATGCTATGAATATATATGGGCACTACACAGAAACATGAACAATCCAGCTTTCAGGCAGCAATTGAGAAAAGGCTATGTACATGCAGACAAAGAACTGGAATCTGAATTTGTCCTCTCTGGGTACACTCCTTTCAAGCTTTCTGAGCACTAAAGTGCTGCCTCCTTCCATTGTTTCTGACGACTGCACACAAAACACTCTTTGGGAGGAAGGAAATGGGTGGTGTTGTGTTCTACAGAGGAGCAAAGTGAAGCTGTGTGAGAAAGCTGCTAATACAAGCAACAGGAAGAGGTTAATAGGGAGGGAGAATTATGCATCTAAAGAACAAGGCAGGCACGAGAAAGAGGAAAGGCACGTATGTGCTGGGAAGAGGAGAAGCAGCAAAGTGCACCCTTTCTTAGTCAACAAAGCACTTAAAACATGAATGAATTGTTGAATCATATTCAAGAGCAATAAATACATAAGCCATATGAACATGAATTTCGGTGAAGTCTCTGTTATGAGCTTGTCATAAATACAATGACTGACTTGCTAAATGAACTTCAGATGGGCCAAGGCGTAGCATGCAAAATCTCAGGAAGCTCAGCAATTTTGCCAACATTAATTGAACATAAAACAAAATTCAACATTCTTTAGAAACTTTTATGTTCGGCCTCAATGACGGAAAGGCTTCTATTAGTTTCAGGGCTGTTCAGCCTAAACGTTGTAGTGTGCTACCACCTCCTCTCAGGGAGTTACAGGAAACAGGACCCCAGGTTTCCTTGGAAGTTGCATTTCACAGGTTTTCTTTTTCTCCTCTAAGAAGGCACAGACTTTATTAAAGCACAGTACCAGAACTTGAATAAAATTCTTCAGCCAAGTTCTCAGAGTGAAATAAGTGAATATTTCACTCTAAGTGAAATTCTACCTGTCCTGCTTAAGTTTGACTTATTCTGACAGGACAGATAGGAAGAACATATGGCCACTGTAAGGTACAGGTACAAGAAAGGAGAAGGTAAGAGAGCTGCTCAGCCCAAAGAAAATTTAATGCAAAAATCACATACACATATAAACCAGCATATGGAGGCTCACTATCTTTTGACAACCAGAGGAATGGATCAAGTTACTCCCAAGTAAGAAATGCAGCAAGAGCACTATCTCCTCTTAAGAGCAAAACATGTATTAAGGCCGTGTGAGTTCCCGGGACTGTCAAACCAGAACAAATCCAGTTCTAGGCTGATGTTGGAAGCAGGGCCTCAATGTGGAAGGTTGCTTTTTATCAGTGCAATTTCCTGTGTTCTTCTTGGACTCTGACCAAAGACACCAAGGCAGAAAAGCCATCCTGGGTCTCACAGCCTACCTTCTGTCAGCCACAGTTCAGAGCATCTTGCTTGTTACACAAAACTCAAAACTATTTAAAAACTACTCGTATTTCTCTAGTTGTGAGAAAAGCCTGAAAACATATTGAACACAGCAATTTATCTCTGCCACACCTACTGACCCTGGTGCAAGTGGCAAACGTTTCCTAGAAGTGTATCAGAAGATAACAACTGCATATCAAAACAGTTTGGTAGTGACTTAGAAAGCATTTTAAACATCACTACTCCAGTGTAAGTTTCACTGAAAAAAGATGGTCAAAATTTACCCCTCAAATGACTTTAAATAATATTGTACTGACTTCTTTTCCGGTGCAGACATCCTTGCTAAAAAAATGGATGCCGCAATAGTATACAATGGGCTTTTTCCTATACATACATAAAATGGGGTTTTATATATATATAATGTTTTTATATACATACACAAAGGATTTCACTGCCAGCGAGGGCAACAGTGCTGCAAAGAAAACAATCCTCCTTTCAGACATTAAACTACCTAGGCCAAAACTACGCCTTGAAGGATCCACTGAATAAAGAAATAAAATCCAAATTAATTCTCCAAACTGAAAGAGAAGACTGAGCATGTCAAGACACCAAGTAAAAAGCTGAGGGAGCTACAAGTCTGCACTTAAGGAGAAGCTAGCACTTCTGCTTTACACAAACTTGAGTTTTTACACAGAGCACCAAGACTCATTTCTCTACAGAGAAGGCAGTCTGTGTGTAGGTGCGTAGTGCCACTGTATAAATTTAATCCCAGGAAAATCAAATGAGAATAGTTTAAGATTATGCTGTTGATGGTTGCTAGTAGTTGAGCATCTTCAACTCATTCCTACATACTCACCGCATATAAGCAAGAGAGAGCCTTAAGGATTTTCATAATCTAGTAAAAACTCTAAATTTTCATTTATCACATTTTCAGTGGAAAACAGAAAGTAACAGATCCCACCTTACATCAGCAATAAACCTACTTTCACCCAGCCTTCTCTCAAAGCATGCCATTTTTAGAGACAAGACTGTAAAGCTTACTTAAAGGACAATCTAGAGATAGGGGACCAAAATTATATTAATCATCTCACATGGCTGCTGTCTCCTGGGGGGTCAATTTTCAGAGTAATTTTAACAATGTTCGTATTTTCTTCAATGGATCTGTGTTATTTAATTTATGTTAGAGAGGCTATTGCTGCTACATAGGCTTAATTCACAGAAGTATTTTTAATGTTTCATGCCATATCAAGGAATACATAAATATTAATACTTGCAATTAAATCATTACTTGAATTCTCTAGAGTTGATTTTGTTTCAACTATGCAACAATCCATATGAGACAGCCTGAAAATTTATTGCATTTCCTACTAGTCTTGAAGAAAATAGAGGGCTTTTGGTTTTGTTTCTTTTTTAAAACAAAACCTGTTCTTCACCTTAGGTTGACCAAATATTTGAGTCTCAGATTTACAAAGTTGAAATATGCATGCTTCTCCAAATGACCAAGATGAATCCAATATAGTAGCCTCAATACTTCAGCTTTTACAGATTCCAGCTGACTTCAATGTGCAATATACTGCATAAAGGAGTAGTCTCTGCCGCAGTAAGTTTCAGTAAAAAAATACAACCAAACTTAAAACAGATAACTGAATGACATTTCTTCAAACACACAGAAAAAAAAAAAAATCCTCAGATTTCAGTGCTCCTTTCCATTTTGGTGAATGCAACACTAAATCCCTGCAATTGGTATTTACTTGTCTTCATCTTGCTGCATCCACTCAGTAAGTATAAAATTCATGTTACACGTACTTCAGCTACCAAACCTGTTTCAGATGTCACACCAAGGCCTTTACTTCTATTGACTCAGTTGCTGTGTGATGTGTTATTTACCACCCAGTCCATAATGAATTAAGCTATCTGTATTGGATGCTATGTTGAAGATGTCTCTACATAGGATGTTCTAAAAATACTAATTACAGTAAGGAGGCATAAACAGGAGGATAGGGATTGCTGCCCAATTCAATAATATATCAAGCATAGAGAAGAAGACTGACAAGCATGCACACACCTCACAAGTTGGTAAGAGGAATTATTTCCCTATCACTGTACACTTAGTACTACTGGAGGACATTCTTGCAGGTAAAATATGTAAAAATGTGTGTTCATTCTACTAATGTAAAAACATGTTGTAATCTTTAGCTTATTGAAATGTACCCAACAAGTATTAGCAACAGATTCACAGACAGTAGTTCCACTCACACCACAAAAATCTAAATCTCCGTAATTTCTTTCCTTACACTGCTAGAGATTACAGCAATAAAAACACAATGTTTACAAGTACTATATTTTCAGTGATTTTTAGCTTTCTTATAATTCTAAGTGTGGATCATTTCTAGAGCTGTGTTAGGAGGGCTTAAATCTAGACAGCATTTTGTTACTTCTCTTTGCATTGAACTAATTTTAGACTTGGAAACGCCACCTGCCAGGCATTTCAAAGCTAAGTAAGATACAGCTGTTAATGGCTTTAGCAGCACCATTTTAACCCAGTCTTCTGAATACCACTGGAAATAAAGAATCTAACCTCTAGGGAAAAAAATAAAATCTACAGATTTAACACTGAATTAACATCACCTTTTATTACTGGGGATGCCATTAGATGATATTTATTATTTGAAATACCTTGTTCAGCAAAAACTCAAATGGATCACCTTCCATACTTCTCCCTACCCAAATGTTAGAACATATATTCCTTACTTTTACACCATTCACAATATAAAATCAACGCAATCTTACCTTTAAAACTGTTTAATTCTACATACACCTAAGGCCATACCTTTTTTTGGTATCTCAAATGTTTCTGCTGGGGATGCTCATAGTATCAGTCATTCTCATTCAGCAGTACACGCACCACAGTTTTCAAAAATTATCAGCAGCACAACTATATATTAAGAAAAACTCCACACCAGTGGTTTGCCCACATCACTTGGCAATGTCCCTTTAATATTAATACACAGAGAAGTAAAATTTTTTCATAAATTTGTTCAAGTATGTGGAACATGTAAAATGCATAAGAATTAATATGGACTTCATTAATGTTATATTTATTTATTTTCCAGCTTCATACAAACTGGATGTAGAAGCATAAACATAGTACATTTCTACCATTTTCAACAAAAATATAACCAATATGTACAATTATTGTATTAAAAATACAAAAGGATACAGACTCCACCAATGTCTTTCTAAAAGACATACAGGTACAAGTAGTATCAAAAGTATGAGGAAATCACCAGTTAATTGTACATTCTGCACTTGACATCACAGAGCGAACTGAGATTAGCAGTCCTATGGTCTACAATTACTTAATGCTTATATAACATTTGTGCAACTTGTGATAGAGCTAGGATTTTGTATTTCTATATGCACATGAGGTCCATAGCCTTGAGAATAAAACCGGCAAATAATGCATATTACATGTAAAATTACAAATGCATAATTGACAATGTGATATATAAGCAAACAGACAAAAGCTATGATTACAGGAGAGAGAATTAAATAAAGCACTGACATTTGTTTGATACAGTGAAAAAACACTGCAATTTGATCTTTAAAAGTTGAAGCTATTTACGTTTATCTACTGATCAATATGATCAGCTGAGTTCAATGGAAAAAAAAAAATCCAAGACCAGCAGTTCCTCACATTTGAGTACTACTCGGATTGGCAGCCTTCACTTCTCCGGAGTCTGTGCAAAAACA
>WEKY01018466.1:0-11483 GCA_013390045.1 Picathartes gymnocephalus | reverse complement strand
CCTTCAAACCAGGACAAAGTGATAGACAATGGCCACAGCTAGACAAAACACATCAGGTGGTTGTGAACACAGGGTAGGAGTGATACCAAGATGTCTGTTCTTGGATGCTCAAATGATCCACCAAGCTCATCAGCAGACTTATAATCTGGGATGATTTTTTGAAGGTTTGACTGGGACGACCAGCTGGTTTTATACTTTTTTTGCGAGTGGAAGGTAATATTCTGTTGCATCACCTGGGCATATGTCATCAAAGCCACTCACTTACAAGGTCAGGGTGGCTTCACAGCATATTGAGAACACCGGAAAAATGGAGTCCAGGTTTGCATTGGCACCCATGTAAGCCACCCTAATTGGTGGTAAAGGCTGCTCCATTACAATCTCATATATTGTGAAGGCAAAATGGCATACTTATGGATGCCTCCAAACCTATAAGAGTAGCTTTTTTTCTCATAGCACTAAATTCCATGCACAAAGCCTACTTTCTCAGCCTTAGAACTGCGGAAGACATTTGTGACATTCAGTGAGAGAACCCCTAGGAAAACCAGAAAGAAATTCTGTCAAGTCCATTTTTATTTTAGGTTTAGGTATCAATGAAACTTCAGAAATTATTTTGCCCTTAGTGTTTTGTATATGAAACAGACACTGATTCAGCTCAGTGGGACCATGCTAACCCAAAACCTCAGGACCCTCACACACAGGACAAGCCCCTACAGGACAGCAACATTACGCCCAATCAAGTCTGAGGCTGCGCAGTGTATGTGCTTGTCCTGGTTTAGGGCAAATCTGGGGAGAAACCTCCGAACGGGATCGCTTCAGAAAAGCAGATCCAAGCCACCCCTCCCTGTAACTGGTTCAGGAAATAGATTTCCTTGGAGAAAAGTGGAAAAATCTATTTATTTAACAAATAAAACATCCACAAGCATAAAGAATGAACAATACTACACAATAAAATCTCTTGCCATTCTGAAGAGATGGCAAATTCAGAAAAGTCTTTTCTGTAGGTGTGTCCTCAGTTTTTCTCTCAGTCTCTCAGTCTNTAACGCCAGCTCTGAAATTATACTTACAAGGATGTTTCAGAAACCTCAAACACACTGGAACAGAAATATCAAAATGAGTTAAGACAATCCCACCAAAGCACTGGAAACAAGCACACATCACTCCAGTTGTTCACAGTAGTCTCAGCACTTTTTTTTTTGACGTTGTGAAGAAACCTTTCAAAATAGGAAGTGTGTGAGAAGTATTAGAATAGGTCTGTAGTGAAGATCTTTTTATATTTTTCATCCTACATCTGCAAAAGAAAAAAAAAAGGAAAAAAGAAAACCAAACAGAGCTCTCTTCTGTCCTTGTAGGCAACACAGAGTCCAGGAGAAGGAATGCTGAAACTTATCTCTATGTTTTGAAAACAACTGCCTCAGATGTTCCACCACTTGTTTGTCCTTCTACCCTCTTTGCTCTCAGATCCAGTCTTAAAGGTGCAAAACTTATTTCTGGGCTAAACAGACGAATGGGGATAAAAGCATCATACAGTCAGCCTAGGACAGTGCTGCAACTGTCTTCAAATGTATGCTAACTAATATCATATCTAATAAAATTTTATTAAATATAATCATAAAGGAATAATCAATGCCCTCAAAATTTCCTAGAAAGAAAAATCCTGGAATACCTTTCCTGGCTTTCATGTTAGGTATGAATTAGTTATGAAATAACCTTCACCATCTTTAAATAAAATTGTGTACTACAGGGCTTAGTAAGTTTCTAAGATATTCCCACAATTTAAAAAAAAACAGCTGCCCCATACAGCTACATGCATGTGTGTTCTCACAGGCAACCATGTTGAGCCTCCTTTTGTATGTTGCTCACGAGCAGCAGCAGCTGGGATGATAATCCTTGCAAGTGTTAAGACAGTGAGCAAATTTCATGCCCTAAATTTTCCAGGCAATTAACCTCCAGCTGTCTTGGCTCAATGGGACATTCTATATGGAGGCACACCGACAGCTAAAAGAAAGATTTTTAGCTACAGATATGCAGTAGCCTGTCTCTGTGTTAAGTGTAAACATTCTTACACACTGGACTACAACAGTAGTTCTCATGAGAAACTAAGTTCTATAAGAGAAAGAATTCTAAACAATTAGATAAGCATTTGCACCTTGTATGTGTTTTACTCATGATCGGTTTAGAATATTATTTACAGTGTTTTAGCCTATAAGGTTATAGAGTGTGATTGTTAGCCAATCATGTATAGCTTGTCATAATGTGCACTATAAAAGAAATATGCTTCTAATAAAGCGGGAGATATAGCCTGATAAAACATCGCAGCCTCTTTGTGTGTTCTGTTCATGAGAACAACAACAATTCTACTACCAGAAAACCTCATCACACTCACCAACAGGACGAGCCCTACTGATGGCTGACCAGCAGCATTGTCCCCAAAGAGGTCTGAGGCTGTACAATGATGTGCTGCCACAAGACTGATGCCCTTCACAGCCCAATCTTAGCAGGGAAGCTGAGTCCTGCTTCTTCCCTTCCAACTTTGCCCTTTTACAACAGTGAAGGAAATGATTCAATGAAGAAAGGGCTAAGCCCAAATCCAGTTATATGTTTCCTATGGTGATTTCTGTAATCCTTCATCTTTTTAGGTACTCTTTATATTCCTTTAGAGAACAGGGACTGGGTAAGCACTCTACAAGCCAAAGTCATGCTTTATATGTACAGTCCATGACAAAAATTAACTGACTACTCCAGGCATGCTGATGGCAAACACAGACTGCACAACTGTGAAACACCGTGTGCCAACACTCTCTGTGAACTGCTCTTTGGTCTGCTCTTACACATTGTACTGGAAAGTCATGCTGTCAACACGCAGTGGACCCTTTGTGAGTGGAGGTCAAATAATGACATTTCTTCATGAAAGATACCTGGCACAAAGTAAGCTTTGTCATACTGCTACATTCAAGAGGTGTTCGACTGAGGATTATTGGTTGCTATAGATTTAATTCTGCTACAGTGTCAGAAAAAGCCCTCTCAGTCTTAGAGTCCCTTATGCTGATTCCTGTGATTTACTCTGTAGCATTCTGACTTTGTGGACATTTCTTACTGCTAACAGGTGTTTCACTCACGTATCATGCATGTTTTAATATCATAGATGGGGATTTCATAGATAGGGATTTCAGATTTACTGATTACTTTTGTTTCTCTGTTTTGTCTGCCACATTTTCTAGAATTCCATTCTTTTCCTGATTTAGACAATGCCTCCTAAAAATCAAAACATGTCCTTGCTGGATACATTTCCAAGATTAGCCAGTCCTGCTGACTCCTGAGCAGTTTCCTGTTGAACTGCCCATGGATTGCAACACCATTCAGCATGAATTTGTGAGACACAATGTGCATCTGCAAGAAGTGTTCTATTAGTGATACCAATGGGTTTAATATATGTGTAAGCAAGGTGCCTACTACCTTTCATAAGTAATCTCTCCCCTCATTTCCATTTTCTTGTTATCTTTTTTGGTCATATCCAACCTAAACAACAGTCCCTTTCAGGTGGATTCTGTCCTTTATCTGTTCACTTAAGTGACAATAATAGAATTATGCAGACCTAGTCACAAAATCAAAGTGGTGCTTCTTATCACCAAGTTTCACATAGCTAAGTACTGAGCAGGACAGCGTGGATTTTGGCAGGCCAAGGCAAAAAAAAAAAAAAAAATGGGGTTATCCTTGGCCTGCATTGTGATAAATCTTCCAGCCATGTAAAAGTGTCATCTCAAGACCCAGAACCTCAGGATGTGAAAACTAACTGAAATGTGAGTGTAGAGTATGAATCACTGGGAGCTGAGTCATCAACAGAGTTTTGTAATATTAATAATGTTTCTCTCTTCCAAAAAGATCCTACTGAATAAATACTTCAGCATGTAATACTGATCCTGACTAAGAAAAACCTGATTTGCTTATAAGCCTATTTGAAGCTGAAGCTCACTCACTCACGAAATCTACATTCCTAGTGCAGCATAACAGTGCCCTGGTTTACACTCATGTCTTCCAACTACTAGAACAAGTATCAGTCACAGCAAGGATGTTCATGTTAGCAAAAAACAAAAACAAAACCAAAACCAGAACAGAACAAAACAAAACAAAAACCCCCAAACAAACAACAACAACAAAAAACCCACGAGATTGCTTGATCAATGTAAAACTGGACAAAGCACCATGATGGATGACATAAAGATAAGGGAATGGAGTAGCTGACTTATTTTTGAGGGTGAATTTTATCTTTGCTTTCTTATATTTCAGTGTCTCCAACATCAGCTGCAGGCAGGGACATAGCTACCCTCACAAAACGGCCATCCAAACTGAAGAAAGTCTTTGTTGATTTGATTTTTTTCCCAGCAGAAACAAAGACTATTCTCCCCCTGTGGCTTCTGGATGTCTGACAAAAGAAATTATAAATGGGATTACTTTGTTGCTCAATCTTGTTCTTGTAGCTTTAGTAAAGTGTTGAACATCCCAAAAGACATTTTACATTACGCATATTTCAAAAGTGTAAAAATCCACCCCAAAAGAATAGAAACAACCTTTTGGCTCACTTCACTACCTGCTGTCTTACAGGATAGCTTTAAAAAAAATCAAGAATCTTTTCTTCAAGTAAAAGATAGATAAATTATTATTATAGTGCAAAAGAAGTCCAAATAAAAAAAAAATAATAAAAACTGTTTGAAACTCTGGTGTTGCCCATTAATTTCAATTCATGGCATATACTAACAAGGAAATTTCCTTGGCTGAGTCTGGTGTTAATGAATAACCAAGGCATGCCTCTCAACTTTTATAGCTGAGAGTCTTATTCCTGAAAAGGACACCATAGTTTCAGAATACTACAATACAGAACAGGACACAGGCATGGGATGCAGCTTATTGAACACCGCCTGAGGTTTTTACATTTTTTTCATTTAACTGAAATACCAAAGACCTATCCTTTCTTGTTTACTTCATGTTAGATAAACTCTTAAGGGCAATAAACACATCTGAAATATCTCTGTATGGAGTTTTACCTTGCTTTTCTCTGTTTAATTTATGAAAATACAAATTAAGCATTGTTAAGTTTGCATCTTTGTACAGAAATTTTAGTTTTATACTTTTGCTATTCAAGAGTTCTCTCCAATAGTAATTCTCTGCTCTTGTCACCCTGCTGTGGTAGGGAGAGCGGGTTGGAGTGAATCTTCAGCTGTACTTCATCTTAGGCCACACAACTCACATTATGAATTCTTTCCCTAATTTTTCAGTGTCATGCAAAAGCTATAACCAATGTCATATTCGTTACATGGGAATTCTGACAGTCTTGAAACTTCTGACAGTGAGCAAGGCACCAAAAGCATGACAGGACATATCAACATTGCAGAAGACAACATGTCGAAGAGTCTTGTAAGTATGCTGCTGTCCTCCTTGCAGTTCTGATGGAATGTGCAATTAGACTCTGGAAGTGTAACATCACCTGTGTTATGCAAAACACTTCTTACATGACTGTATCATTCTGACACCTGTACCTTACAAATCATGCAGTGCAAGAAGCTTTCTCATTCAAATAGCTTACTAACTTTATAATTTACCATTGCTGTGTGGCACTGCAAGGAAACTACACATGATGAATGAAATGGATGGACATCAGGAAGTAGATGTCAGAATGGAATTACTTGGCATCCTGTGAGGGTCTAAGCCTTGGTACTTTTCGGATCCTGAGTTTGAGGGAAGGGTGTTTGATTTTTAAGTTTTTTCCTTTATGAACTTGGCTGTTTACACCTTCCTGAGCAAAAAAATGAGCAGTAGTGTGTTATTGTAGATCAAGTAGGCCCAGGAGAGGAGTTAGTAGTATTAGCAGGAATTAGAGATGGAGTCTACTAACTAAAGTTGCTCTCTCCTGCTGACTTTCTGTCAACACTAAAACAACCCACTACTCAAATAACAGTACAGGTGTGTCCAGATGAGTAGAAGAAATGGGCTTAGACACTGCTACTGACACAGAACTGAAGGAAGGTAAATAAGAGGACACATGAAGGCACTTAAAACATATCTGTATAGAAATTCATCTCAGATTGAGAGCACTCCCAACACAGAATCTCAGATGACATACATAGCAGGGATTGAATATTCTTGTGAAGCAGAAACAAATGCTCCTTGTCATTGCTGCTTGTCACTCCAAGCATGGTCCTGTGGTATTAGGGACACATGACAAACGCTCTTTCACACACATGTCACCATATGTGTACTTTTTGCTACTGCTACAGCTTCCAAAGCTGTGTTTCTTCCACCTTTTCCCTAAGTACAGAGTAATTACAGCCTATTGGGACAGTTTATGCATATAAGCTGAAAGAGAAAATAAGAGAAAATGCAAAGCAGGCCTAAACCTTCAAAGACAAAAAGATAGTTTATTAACAGAACTAGAAGAAAAAGAAGAAAAGAAGAAGAACCAAAATCAACCACCAGATGTCTTCTTTTCCCCCCACCTCATTTGTCTTTCTGTACCAACACCTCTTTTTCCATCAACAACCTAAAAAACCAAAACTTAGAGATCTTTGGTCAGTTTATCACCTTTAAAATAGACATTCATCAGTTCAGTTGGAAAGAGGAGTTCTCTTCTGCCTCACCATGGAGACTTTCCCACAGAAAACTCAGTTTTCTCGTGGGGTTCAATATCACAGTGGACTCCCGCCCGGAAAAGGGTATCTGTTCACGTGATGGCCTTTCCCCAGTAATGCAGTTTTTCCCGCAACTGCTTCGAGGAGTCATGTCTGTTCACTGGGGTAAAACTTTAAGGATGAGCAGTTCTAGCGGAAAAGCAAAGGTCTTCTCTCTCTGGAAGCAAGGCTCCTCCCATCCCTGGAGCAAGGGTTATCATCTCTCCCATTTCTGTTCAAGTTTCTCATAGACCACAGCTACTTTGACAGCAGCTTGCTTCAACATAGGTGCCTTGGCTCAGGCTAGTTAGAATGCTGCATCCCCCCAATTTTTACAATATGAGTTACAAGGAATAGTTCATCACTATGGCTCTACAGGAGAATTTCAACTTAAAAGCATCTCTTCTTTCTCTCCTCCTTTTAGACTTCAGTCCTCTTTTCCACTAACCTAGGGTCCTGTGTAGCCTTTTTTCTGTATCCCAACCTTTTCTGAGTCCATTTTTGTACACTTAAAGGGTTAACTCCCTTTCACAGTTCAGCTGGAGTTCCATGCATTCCACAGAAGGGGACGGGGGGCAGGGGGGAAAGCAGCCATGGCGGCGGTGGTGGTGGGAGAGCCTGGGCCAACCCTGTGGAGCTGGGGGTGGGGGAATGGGGTGCTTCCCCTCCCCCTGCACCAGTGGGCGGAATTCAGCAGGCAGCAGGAGCAGCGACAGCCACGAATCGGAGGAGCTGTGGCGTCAGGGCTGGTTGGCCCAGCAGTGCCAGCCCCCTGGCAAGGGCAGCAGGGCAGGCTGCCCACAGGGACCGCGCGGGGCAGTGATGGCCACGCAGGATCCTGCAGGGGTGCAGCAGCGCCAGCAGCAGCAGCAGAGAAACCATGTGGCAGGCAGCAGAGAAGTCTCGTGGCAGGAAGCCATGGGCTTACGGTTTTTCCAGCCCGCCTCCCCAGTGGAGCAGGGGGAGGGGGAGGGCCCGGCGGGCCCCAGGCCCGAGGCCCACGGGGCCCAGCCCAGGTGCACGGGCTTGTTACCCTTCTGAAGGCAGAAGCCAAAGAGAACTAATCTCAAAGTTCCCTCTCTTAAGATGTGGGACCACAGAGAGGTAACCTTCCTCTGAGTGGCTAAAACAATGTGCCAGTATTAGAACCAGACTCTCATTGGCTCTCTCTAAAGTGCAGGAAGCTGGTATTCCTTATGGGTAAAAAAAATCACCTTTTTTAACCCATGACCCATCAGTAACATACATCTTAGGAGAACTAGACCTTTTCCTTTCAATCAATCTATCCCTGCTATGAAGTACCTATAGACCTATTTTCTGTGTGATAATTTCTTCCCCACCCCCCTCAAAAAAAGAGAAAACAAACAAACAAAACCCCTTGTCATTAGGCTTTACAGATCATCATAAAGAGAATGCACTGGTGCTTACTAATATTTACTAAAGCCCACAGTTTGGAAAATATTTTATTCAATAATGCTTAAAATGTCAGCAATACAAGACTTCAGTAAACAGTGGATGATGGTTTTTCAGTAGTTAATCTTTTATGGCATTTTAATGTCAGCTCAAAACAAAGCCTCCCTCTGTGGTCCATCAGATGCGGAAGATGAAAACAGATTACTAAAGTATGGAGAAACCAAGTAAAAATGCCTAGAGATTCACAGATGTTTTGAAATGTGAGATGTAGCTTTCTACATTAAAGCCCTTTACCTCCAGCCTGGTCTCATGTCTCCTCCAACAGCTACCAATATTTATTGCTTCTGCTGAGGGAGTAAACAGATACCTGTTGGTGTGGCAACACCTAATGAAAGGTGAAATGAAGGGGAAAAAAAATAGTCTGTCATTATTGGTCCATGTGAGACTTTCTGACCATAAAGCTACCTTTCACCACCATGAGCTGTTTGAGGGATAGTTTAAAAATTGCAGCAGGAATAATATCAGCACAGTCCTAAGGCAGACATCTTGACATCTCTAAACTTAGATGAATTCTGAGCTTGATCATTATGTGTCGTGTTATGAGCTCGGACTGGCTCCAACTGCGACCTTCCTGCAAGTTCTCCGAGTGTCGGAACTGCTCCGATTGGTGGGCGAGAGGGCACAGACTCGAGACACACACAGCAGGATGTTAAGCTAGCAATGGTGTGGAAAGTAAAGTTATATAATTTCTACCTACACTTACCTGTTGTACTTACCTGATGTGTCTATCCCCTTTATACCCTCACCTACACCTACCTGTCATGTTGTTAAACCAATCCCAATAAGAACCCATGTGAAAATTGTTGTATCACCCCTGTTTGTTAATATAGTTACAGCTGTGGTTGTTGTATTTGTTAAAATGCTTGTTGTTAACTATAGTTATTGCATTGAATGGCTCAAGATGGCGCTGGCTAGGGGGGCCCTGGAACCTTCCACCAAAGAGTTTTATTAAACACAAACCACACCCCTTGGCCCCCGAACCAATGGCAGACCAGAATTCAAAACTGACCAATCCGCAGGCAGATTGAAAAATGAACCAGTTAGACTGAGCCTAGCCTCTATAAAAAGAGGCACCTGAGCCTAGCTCAGGGTCTTCTGGACCAGCTCCTGAGAGAAGAAGGAAGATCCTGCCCTGGAGGAAGCCTTCACCAGGACATTGCTTGTCCTCCTTCGGACGCCTGGGACAGCTGGCTGCTCTGGTGTGCTGCGCCATTCCCCCTACGAGCCACCCCTTTGTCAGGTCAATAAAGCTGAAGTACACTAGCAGCTGAAGTCCTTGCCTTACTTCTGACAACAGGATGAAGGTAGGAGGAGCCTTTGTGTAGAGATTCTCAGATGAGGTTTATTTAGCCTACAATCTGAGGGGTTCCATCACAAAAACTGGCTTCTGAGGGTCTGACACAGGGTTTTAACACAGGGATAGCAGAGCAGGGG
Source organism: Picathartes gymnocephalus (assembly GCA_013390045.1). Classification (NCBI taxonomy): domain Eukaryota; kingdom Metazoa; phylum Chordata; class Aves; order Passeriformes; family Picathartidae; genus Picathartes; species Picathartes gymnocephalus. The sequence goes on along the minus strand of WEKY01018466.1, from coordinate 1,917 downwards.
TTTAGGGGCTTGAACCAACGGGTGCAAAGGGTAGGTGGGGAGAAGGGTGTACCCGTGGATACAGACGGTATACAAGCCAACTGGGAGACAGAGGGCAGAGAACAAACTGGAAAGTATGGGGGGAACAGGGGAAGGGGTGGCCAATGAGCTGAATACCAATGGGGTAACAGAACTCTAAACAGACCCATACAAGGAGAACACAGAGACGAGGCTGTGGCTCTCTCCCGGGCAGGGATAGATCAACGGGCAATACTATCCTCTATGTGGAACCCCTCCCAGGGTTCCACTGTGGAGTCAGGTACACCAGCCTCCTCAATTATGTCAAAGATTCTGTCTAGTTAGAAAAACTGAGCTCTCCTTGGAGCTACCACTCCTGTTGCAAAGCCTTAAAATATTTAATTGCAGAGCTGTACTCATTCTAGCTCTTAAAAACCGTATCTTTTAGAGCCTATTTTTTGGAGGCCCTTCCCTATACCAGACATCACAGTTCCTGAGTGCATTCCAAATACCCATTAGTGTGTTATCTGATGTATTACGTCACAGCCTTGCAAAAAACTGCATTTGTTTTGGATTATAATGTCCAAGAAGCTGTCAACACCTTAACATTCTGGAAGTGTTCAGTGAACAGTTAAGTTTATATGAAAAGAATTCACAACCAGCTGGTAGTCCTCATGAGATCATGATGTCACTCCCTGCTCACTGCCCACTGTAGTAAGGACTGGGACACTTACCTCATATTCAAAGAAGTTTTCATTGCAGATTCCCACTTCCTTAGACTCTCCAGCTAGGCGTAATTTATTCAAGGCCCTCCATTTTAACGATCACAGGGGGCTGCTGATTCCTTTGTCAGAGGGAAAGGCCAATTTCATTTTGTTCCTTTTTCTCATTATTGCCTGAAGTGCTTGACGGAAAGAGCAGGCCATCCTTCCAGCAGCAGAGATGGAATTAGCCAATGCTTAGACTTGTTCCCCTGCTCTCCCATTTGTAAGCACAGTAGAAATTCTGGCATGGTAGCTGAGCTACAGTCCTGTCATTAATCTGGTAGTTAACTGGCTTTCAGAGCTGGAAGATACTATTACCTGTCAGACCCAGTCTGCAGAATGTCAACAACTTGGCTTCATTTCAGCTCAGACCAGAAGATGTTGAGTCTGTCTGTGATAACAAAGCATCCAGAGGAACTGCCAAAAATCTCTGAAAACCCCCTTTATCCAGGAAAACTGCTCCATCATAATTACAATAGCCAAAAAATTCAGACAGTTTCTAGGTACACCTGTGCTTCTTTTCACTCTAACACCAGAAATATCTTCCTGTAATTCCTGCAGACAGACCATGCTACCAGCATTCAGGATGAAGTACTGTCTTAAGTTCAAGCACACCTTCCAAAAAGGTCTACTCCTGGTCTATTGCTGCATGAAAAAATTACCCTTTCGCTATGATTTAGTGCATATCAATGTCATTCAATTAAGAACAGGCTACAACCATGTATTCTCCCTGTTTAGGAGACTTACGAAAACTCATGGGGTATAAGGCTTCCTACCACTGTCAGCATCTCTTTGTTTCTGTTACAGTTTTATATCCTGATTAATGTAGTTTGCCAGGTATAACAGGTATAACTGAAGTGCTATTGTGAAAAATTGCTAAACAGTAGCATAAGTCAAGACATGTGGAGACACAAATCATATTACTGTGTATTTACTACAGATATTCTTCATTTTACGTGCAAAAATGTTCAGTGGAAAAGATCTCCACATTTTAACCCATATGTAAGCCTCACAAGTAAAAAAGCATGTGCCGCTCAAGCAAACAGATTTTTACTAAATTTTACATTAGAATGCAACACTTGATAAGCTGAGCCTCACAGATTTGCTTTACCATTCTATCAGCTACCTCAGTCTACAAACACATCACAAATTATTT
>WEKY01018465.1:524387-564496 GCA_013390045.1 Picathartes gymnocephalus | reverse complement strand
GAGATGAAGGAGGGCTTTGGGCCAGAAGGGGAGAAAATTTTACTCAGGGCAGGTTATTCCATAATTACCCACTTAAACTTTCTTTATACCTTCTGAGGTGAATCTGGTTCTGGCCAACATCAGAGACACAAGGGGTGGATCGCTGGTCTGATCCAGGAGGGGAATGAGTTTCTTCATTCTTTCTGCCAGTGTGCTGAGTTTATAATGTTTTCTGAAACCACAATGAAATCCCTTTCCAAGCATGACCCTTGCTCTGCCAGTGATAGCCAAAACTCCTTCCCCTAGCCCCGTCCTTCACACTTCCACATGCAATACAGAGAGAAACCAGTACAAAGCCAGGTCAAGATGATAAGAACAAAGCCTTGAAGGCTGCTTTTAGATACCAGCTTTACTTCGACAGAGAAGGAAATTTTCAAAGAGGTGAACTCTTTCTGTCTCTCTCTCAGGCAGGAGTCTCCTGGGAGAAGAAGAAAACAGCTTTCATTTTAGCGAGTCATGATATTTATGGCCCTTTTATGGGTTTTGTTTGAAAATATAAAAGTAGATGGACTTAAATCTGTTTCAAAAGAAAGGAGATAGGAAGGGGAGAGACAGAGCATATGAAGGGCACATGGGTCTGAATCATCTGCCCACGTTCAAAAGAAAATCAAACACCTTCTTTGTTTTAATATGGACCTCTTTGCCAGTCATGAGGACAATGTCTGACCTTTTCCTGCATAGACCCTTTTATCCTTAATGACATACAAATTATTTTATGTACACTACCACCAAGAACACTCACCTTGGGATGAAACATGACAACTATTAAATTATGCAACTGCAGCACCATGCAACAGTTCAGGTGTGATTGCTTCCAGGAAGCAGACTTTCAGATCACATCTCCTGCAGAACTGAAAGCTTTATACTGTATTCCTGAGGGGCAACTGTCAGCTTCTGCTTGCTCACATACCAGTCTCATGTGGGCTTTTATCCATCCTATTTGTGGTGTCTGTTCAGCAACTGAGGTTGCACCCTTTTGAGAGCCTCCTGTTTTTCATAAGTGGAATCTCCTCTGACCCTTTGCCTCTAGGCAATACTTTTGATCCAATCCACAGACTGAGGAGCACATGCCTCGAAATTATTGAGGGAGGGAAGTTTAAGTTGAAGAACTGGGGTTTGCTTTTAGTTTTGAATGTAGTTAGGCCTGTGGTCATTTTATGCACTTTGGGAATGAACCTTCATAGGTTATGACAGCTACTGGGATATTTCTATGAGCAAAAAGTACAAAGCTCCCCATTAATTGGCAGTTTCATAAAAGGTATTGCACTTTCATAAAGCCCTCCTCCTAAGCAAGGAGGGAGAAATGTTCTGCCCATCTAATGGATGACTGCTGACTGGATCCGAGTTCAGCATGTAGTCATTGCAAAGATCAAATTGCTGGCATGGTCCATGAAGACAGAGCAGTCATACTATGGTTATTGCCAGCTGGTGTTTACTGCATCTTTCTTTAATATGGTGCCTTGCAATAATCCAGTGGAGAGATCACAAATAGGCAAATCTTTAAAATTAGGCAAGAGGTGCCCAGAAGTGTACAGCTTTCTCACCAGCTGTAAAAAGTTCTTGCCACCATGGTTGTTTTCTTATAGTGCTCAGAAATCCAAAAATACTCTTAAGCCATTAAGCTGCAGGTTGATGCTGTTGGCTGTTGGGTGATGCTATAAAAATTACCAGTTCCTTTAAATGTTTCTAATTAGTATTACCTAAGTCTTGTTTGAGTTTTATGCCCACACACATGCCCTTCTGACTGGAGTCATCCTTCCTGTCATGGTTACTTGTGCAGAGTCCTTGGTAAGTTTGAATCAGGTTTAAAGATTTATTGATCTGGCCTTGTCCATTCTGTGGTGTGTTCTTTGATTTAATTTAATGACCATAAAGCATTCAGGCATGTTGGCATGAAGGGTGTGCTGGAAAAAAGTAAGTGATTGATTGATTGATTGATTGATTATATAGGGACTGTTCTCTTTTCATAGTTAACAATGAAGATAGTTTTCTATTACACACATTTGTGTCTTCCAGGGCACACATATTGTAGCTGAAAGTAAACCAGTCTACCTGCAGATATGAATCAGATGTGGAAGCAGTTATGCTCTCGTGGAAGGATTAAAATTGTCTGTTCTAAAGATACATGCAAATAAAAATGAAATGCAATCCAGAGGGGAAGGTTCAAAGCACAAACAGGATGTCCCTTCTCCTGCTCTCTAAGACAGTTTTCACATCACCACACTTGGATAATCCTGGAAAGAACGGAATTCATATTGTTGCCTGCTTTTATAAGTCACAAATAATGTTTTCTCTTTATATCTGTGTGTATTTTTGTGTGTGTGTGCACCCTGTGGCAGAGGAACAGCAGTCACAGGAAAACACCCAGCTCAGAAGCTACTGAGCGGTTGTAACAGGAGGATAGACAGAAACAACATGAAATCAGCTCCTGAATATGTTGAAATGTACCAAAGAACAAAAGGCAGCCTAAGCAAAAAAAAACCCCAACCAGAAAACAACAAAACCAACCACAATGACAGGGTGTTCATTCAAGCAGATTATGCTAGTATTGGCAATACACAACCTAAATACATGCACTTTGAACCCTTCTCAATTTATTACATGAAGTACAAGGTGACAAATATTATTGGCATTTAAATTATTACTTCTGGGCAAATAAGTTAGAACCTTGCTGAAATGACTGGGGCAATTCACATACAATTTAGATCTATGCTCTCCCCTCTCTAGAGAACAATTTATTTATTACACATACTTCGCATTCTGGAAGTTTTCTTCACAATTAGAGCAGCCAGAGATTTGACCCACTTTCATTTTTGTACATGACAAGTGAAATTCCAGAGAATAGGTAGGTAGCTCTCAAAGAGATTTTGCTGGATTATATGAGTATGCAGTGTCTGTTTCCAAGCCCTAGACTATATTAATCACATGCTTTCAGTATCTCTGTCGGATTGTCTATAAATTTAGGAAGGTCATGGATATTGTGTTTTCACATTATAGTGTCTATACTGAATGTATTCCAGCTACACCCTTTAAGGAAAGGCATGCAATACAATATAACCTCCCCAAATAAAACTTTTTGTCTCATAATTCACCTAGCTCTCCACCACAGCTAATGCGTAAGCATTTCTCAAGGAGCTGTAAAGGAAGGAAATGGTGCTAAACTCCTTTAAAAATCATCCAGTCTAAGCTAGTGCTGCATGCAATAAATCACATTGTCCTGAAATTCCTAGATGGGGGAAATGGGCCATGGCCCCACAGCTATCAGTATTATGATGCAAAATGCAGCTCTTACAGTAGGAATAATATATTTCTGGCACATTTCCACTTCCTTCAAACTTGCTTGTACCACATTGAATTCCCAATCCAGCACCGATGTCACTTTATCATCAGTGTCCCACTAATGTCTCTCACCCTTTCCATTTCTCCCAGTCCCCTTCATGTTTCTCACAGACCTGTAACTTCTTTCTCCTTTCTTCCCATAGACGTTGCCTCCTAACCTTTCCCGAGACTTTGATACATCTAAACAAATTAATATTTTGCATTAGCTTCTTTGGCTTGCATACGTATCTTCCTGTCTCTGACCACTGCAGGTCCCCTTCTTAATTTGCCTATTGTCTTCACATCTCTTTTTGAACATTTATCTCCTAGCTCTCTGGCTTTCATCACTTTCTTATTTCTTACTTCAAGCAGACCAACATCAAATGGGTTTCTCTCTCATCTATCCCTCCTTAACTTCTTTGCTTCCCACATCCTCTGAGTTCCTACCTTGTCCAAAGGACATTAAGGAAACAGAGTAGTAGAAATGAGAGGAAAGCTGTGGAAAAATGCAGAGGGACTTAATGCGATTGAGAGACTGAGAACTAAGATGGCAGATGAAATTCAAGGCTAATCAATGTAAAACATTACAAATAAGAAAACTTAACATATAAAATTATGAACTTGGAGCTGACCACTGCCATCCAATAACAAGATTTGGTGTATATAATAAATAGTTCTATGAAAACATCACTCTGGTGCTCAGCAACAGCCAAAGAAACATGCAAATGGTTAGGAGTCAATAGGGAAGGAACAGAAAATAGAAAAAAAAAGTCGATATGCCATAGGATAAATCTCTGCCACACCTGCACACTGGATACTGCATGAGGATTTGGTCCCTCATCCCAAACATGACAAAGCAGAACTAGAAAGGGTTCAGAGAAGAATGGCCAGCATAATGAAGAGACATGGAGCAGCCCCTATGTGAGGAATAAATAACTCAGGTGGAAAACCAGAGAGCTAAGGATGGGACAGAACGACAGAGGGGCGTAAAATCTCATGGGACATGTAGATACTAAACAGATACTACATTGGCATTAAAGGCTAGTGGGCAAAGGGTTCAGAACAGGCAGAAAGAAGATGGCTTAGCATTCATTTTGTATACAGTAACTTTGGGACTTCTTGCTACAAGAGATCACAGAGGCTAGCGGGTATGAGGCTATAGTGGTTATAACTCAAAAATTACTAGGCACTTCCATAGAAGGAAAATCTATTAAGAGCTATTAAATACAAAAATATCACACCTGGCTTAGGAAGTCCTTGAGTTGCAAATGATTAGAAGCTGGAAGATCATGCTGGGGAAATAACACTTTTATCACTGTATATATTCTTCCCTAGGTATTCGCCGTTGTTCTCTATCAGAGACAGGATATTGAGCCAGACGGACCTTTGGTCTGACCCCATACAGCCTTTCTGATGCTCTTGTGTTTATATTCTTAACTGACCGTATGGATGCTCCTTGCACTTTCACCTTCCACTATACAATGCCAAAAAAACCCCTCCTGCCTACAGCAGCAAAGTGAGAGGGAAAAAAAATATCAGTCCCAGCGCATCTTTCTGAAAAATCCTTCCTAGATAAATTTGGGTACTTATTTACTCTTTTAATCTAGTGTCAGACTGGTGTCATTGCTGAAAAACCATTCGCTCTGCAGCTCTGGTCACCTGAAACAATCTGTGCAGACCTCTCCCCTTTCAGCAATTCCTTATCTCCTTCTAAATTCTCATCTTAAAACCTGACTTTCTAGCCTGCCTTCAACCCCTCCATTTCTGTCTCTCCTGGTTATTGGTCTTATGACTGAATGCTTTAATATTTTCACCATGCAAGGTCTTTATGTCACTGTTTCATGTAATTTATACCTGTGAGCTGGAGCCTTTCCCATCTTGCTTTCAAGCACTGGCCATATACTGCATGGAGTCCAAAATGATCCCCACCCCCTTATTGCTTTGGGGGTTTGGCTTTATTAACAAGGATATAAGCAATAAGAAAATAAAGTTCAGCTATTTCTAAGGCTTCTCCCTCATGGCTGCTCAGCCAGCATCTTAGATGGCCTCTCCCCAGCAAACCATTTTTATCTCCCTTTTACACAAGTGCACTAATAAGCCACCTACCTCAATGAGTCAGCAGAACCCACTTAACCCTTTCTCACAAGGGTCAAAACTCGCTATCAGGACGGTCTGGCTCAGACTTGTTACAGAACCATATTCTGCCCCTCAGTCTTGAATAATTTATTTGTGCAGCAGACCTAGATTAGCGTTTAAATCAAAATGCTGCCCAAACAAAGGCTGTGCTGTACAGTGCAAAATGAAACCAATTACTACATCATCTACTGCTCGTCTTTTACAGCGTGAGATGCCCCCTACAGTACTGCAGAGGACAGGCTAGTCTGCTGGGAACATCCAGGCACAGGAAGCAGAGAGGGATTTTTCAGAGGGAATCAGCCTTTGATAAAAAAGTAAATTCAGTGCCAGAAGGTATTGCACACTTCCACTTTGATCCATCAAAACTTAAGACCTTTTCTAGGGTGAAATTAAAGCAAGCTCCAAATATGTCTATGCAGAGCTGTTTTCCACGGAGCAACTTTACCAGGGATGAAGGAAAGAACAAAATGCCTATCCTAACACACACTGCAGAAATCCAATATAAATTCTGAGAATGTGGCTCAAGGCCTGGAATTTCACTACTTTAAAAATAACAACTCACAGAAGTATGCCAAAACAAGGGATGCATTGTATTATATATTATTTTATAGTAGAAGAGCATTATAAATCTTAGAGCATCTCTGCATGCCTGAAACATTAACACAACCATGTTCCTTATGTATTTCAGAAATGTAATCTGAGTTTACTAAAAAAAGCCCCAAAACCCCAAAACAACCCACACAAGTAAGTTATTTCTCTGATTTTTTCTACCTTTTTTACTGTTCAATCACCTGATTTTGAGACTCCATTCACCTGACAGTAAGTAGCTATCATTTACCCCAGTCCTGGCTGTCAGAAAGAATCATCTTTATCTTCAGAGAAGCAGGGATAATGTCTAATCAGTGAGTTATAGTTGAGAGAAATTATTCTAAGTTTAGGAAAATTGCCAGCTGCATTTTGTTATCAGTAACCATTATTTAGATAGCATTGCTGATGTGTGTAGCGCCATACAGACAGGGACAAAGAGCAGGCCCTTGCCCTGTGGAGCTTGCTGTCTGTATTACACAATTAAAATAAGGAAAGGTACTAGTATAATGGTAATGGTGAGCTCTAAGCATCACAGTGGGAGGGAGAAGAGATTACAAGAAAAAGACAAACTTCCTGTGAGAGAGCGCTACTGCATCATCCCTCCATTGTCATTTTATATTCAGCTCTGCCAGAGGGCTTTGTTGGTTCAAAATACAGTCTGTACAGAAGAGGGAACTGATAATTCCAGAGTCAAAAACAGTAGAAACCAGCCTATGTGCTTATAAGAGAGAGGTGGAGGATGTTGACTGGTCAGAGTTGGGTGCTGTGGTGCGGAAAGACACACAAGTGATGCTGTGGCAAGCTGGTGGGTTGTGTCACACACGCTCACAAGGCTCTGCAGGGCATGGAAAGACCTGAGGCTCTTAACCTGGAGTACTCAATTAACATGGAGGCTGGGCTTTTTCCTCTGTAGCTCAGGATACAAAGAACGCTTTAACTGTAAGACGCCATTTGAAACTACCACCACCTCCTAAAAACAAGCTTTCAGGTGCCACCTTCACAGACACACAATTTCTCCTTAAGTGCATGATGCCTTACAGCCATGGTCTAATTAAACAATTTTATTATGAGGTCAGTTTGCGTATTGCTCTTTTCTTTCAAGGCAATCATGTTAAAAATTAATTTGACTATAAACACAAAAGCACCGACTTAGCTGAGCTGCATACATAAACCAAAGTGAAGTCAGTACTCAGAAACCCAGCCTAAACTAACACTAATCCTACCTCTATGTCTTTAACTACATCCAAAAATTATTTTTAGATGGCTGTTAACATTACTACATTTTTTCTTTGCTGACCTGAAGTTATTAGCAGGAACCAACCATACTGGAGCAGAGGTGACTCCATCTAATAGAAAACAATGAATACATTCATTACTGCACTGAACTTCCAAACAGGAGGCATCTTCTTTTTTCTAGTATTCCACTTTGCTTCTGCTACTTAGAGAAGTAAAACAGAACATGTATTCCTCTGAAGTGCCTTATTTCTCTAGACATTCTTAAGGCTGGTGCAGAAAATGAAGCCTACCTGGTAATATCTTCTCAGTCGTATAAAGTAAAACTGATTAAGAGAAAAACATTCTTTAAGTTCCTAGAAAAAGCTGTTGGCTTCTTCCATTTATGATCAAAAAGATCCTAGAAAAAACATGTCCAGTTTTTAACGACACTAGGAAATTGAAATAACCAAAATGGGATGTGATTGGTCTTTTGACTTGAGGTGTCACCGTTACCTGCTTTTGCTGCTGAAACATCGTCTGGCTCCTAATGGCTTCTAACATTGTGTTCCTACCTACATTGATCATTTAATACCAGCATCTTCTTTCTGACAAACCACAAACACTTGCAGAACTTGACCTATTCCCTTCATCGCTTTTGATTAAGAAGAGAACTATCTGCAGGAAATGCCCTACAAACCACAAAGGATTATCAAAAATATAATGATGAGTGAGTGATTCAGGGACTCTGTGGCTCCGCTTGTGCTCCTGTAGCCTGATCTTGGTCACTCTTCCCTCCTCCGCTGGAGCTTTGCTGTAGTTTCTTCTAGTCGGCTTCTCCAAGCAGCAATAATGGCATCATCATCCATCTCTTCTTCCTCTTCTTTACGCGTGCTTCGTCTGTACTGAGAGACCTGCCTAGATGCAAACCTTTCTTCACTTTGCTCCACTTTTGCCTCCTTCTTTCCATCCTCTTCAGACTTTGAAAAGCTCTGGGTGAACTTTCTCTTCGCTCCATATTCTGACACGTCTGACCTGGCCTCCTCTTCACATGCCTCCACATGATGAGCTCTAGCTCGGCTCTGTGTAGATGGTTCAGGGGATTCAGAGTCAAAGGGTGGTTCGGGTGACCGGCTGAAAACATGCAGCTCTGGGCTGTTTCCTCTGGAACTTGTCTCACTGACCCTGGACCTTGTGAACTTGTACATCTTTTTGTCCTCTTTTGCAGAAGCAGAGGAAAATCTTGACATGGTTCTCAGTGAATCTCCTGTTGACTCATAGGAAGAACAGCTATCTAGCTCTTTTCTCTGGGATCTGCAGAATCTGTAACTGGATGTCTCAGAATCCATCTGTCTAACTTTGGATGATCTGCTATATTTCTCTCTAGCTTTCTCAGTCTGATCATAACATGATGGTGGTTCTCTTTCTGCTTTCAGGCCATTGAGCCACTTGGTAATATCTGTATCTATCTCTGACTTTGGTGCACCTGAGGTTGAAGGTTGACTGGACAGATCAAAGACTGCATCAGTTCTGTCAAAATCTGCTTGTAAGGGATGCCTGTGGCTGTTTGTTGCACTCTCTATGTCATCTTCTGTTACATTTTCCTCTGCTTTGGTCATCTTTTTTTTAAATAAAGTGCTGCGTTTATTGTCTCTGATCACCTTTTCAATTTGATAGTCGGACATTTTTTCTCTCATTTCCATTTGCATCTCCTTCTCCTTCCTCTTGAGTTTCTTTAGGTCAACATCATCAGCAAAGAGGCTGTACAGTGGCTTGCTTGTCTGGGTCGTCTTCATGTTTGAACTTGTCCCTTCTGTCCTTGCGCTCATGGAGGTGTTGCAAGACAGCACTGACTGAGACTCAGCCCTGCGCAGGTCCTGCTGGTGGAGCTGAGAGGCAGTTAGGGATGAGCCACTCTGAGCACTGAGAAGAGAAACCTTGTCATCATCTGCACGCCTGCCAAGCTCTCCTGACAGGGAGGCCATGGCGGACGATGGACGGGACAGCATCAGGATCTCATTTTGCTTTTGAGCAATGGTTTCACTGACCACGTTAGCAATCCAGTTCTGAATGCTTGCCATGGATATTGTATCACCTGGGCCAACTTGGAGATTGGGAAGGGGTATATTTGGCATCTGAGGCTGCATTGCTCCTGTACAACTCCTGGCCTGTGACAAAGATGAATGATTTGTATGCATGCTCAGGGCAGAAGCTGCATCGTCAGCACCACTTGCAGAAGGTGCTGAAGGCCAGAAAGCTGACAGGGGAATACTCCCACTCATTGTACTCTCTGTCTCCCAGCTGCACATGGACTGGCTTTCTTCTAAAATTTTCTTTGAACGTTCAAGAAGCTCTATACGCCTCTGCTTCTTTTTAGCTGAAGCAGAATCCTCAGTTTTGGCAAATTCCACAAATTCCTCCTTGCTGCTTTCACTGCCCACCTTCTTCTGCCGCTTCATTTTCCAAGCCTGGTAAGCAGTCAGATCAATATCTGACAAACTCTTCCCTTCTGTTTCCTCCTGACCTGCCTGGCTGCCATCTTCTGCTGGAGATGGTGCAGATGATGGTTCTAAATCCTTCTTGTGAAAGCCAAACTGGATCCTCTTGACCTTCCACCTTTCTAGAGGAGTCAACTTGTCCTTGTTCTTTTGGCAGAAATTGTAGAAGGAGCTACAGGAGGAGTCTGAAAACATACTCTCCTCATCCACATCCCTCTCCTTTCTTCCCGTTTCTGGGGACTGTGTCTCCCCACAAGTTTTATTCCTAGAATGATACCTCTGAGCAGCTTCTTTTTCAATCTCCAGAAGCCTCTGATTCCACATATCCCAAGTGCTCTCAGAAGACATAGAGCCTGTGCGGCTCCTCCTCATCCTGCTGAAGCTACTGGCTTCCAGCTGTTTTTTTAGGGTTCGGATCTCAAAACTGCTCACACTCTCAACATCACTGAATTCCCCTGATGGGTAAGGTCTTCCTCCCATGCTGCATTCACCATCCTCCTCCCTGGCTGTACCCTCCATCTGGTATTTCTCATTTCTGCGCTGCCAGTCATGGACCCTCTGTTCCACATCCTCATCCTCTTCCAGATGCTTTGGAGATGTTCTTGTTTCATGGTGAACTCCTGCTTCCTTTGCAGATAGGCCTTGTTTCCTCCTCCATTCCTCATACAACTGTTCCTCTTCCTCCTCAGTGATCAGGGTGGAATGTTTGGAAACCCAGCTAGTTTTTTCCACTGATGAAGAGCTCATAAAACTACCCAGCATGCTGCTGGTGTCCTCTTCTTCTACTGTGATGGAGTGGGCCTTGGCTCCTTTGATGCTCCCTGAGTCTCCAGCTCCAGACATCCGGGAAGAAGCCCCTGAGTAGGCAAGAGGACTTTGGCTCGGAGTCACGTCCTCATCTCCAGAACGCTCCAGCTCTCGCTCCTCCAGCAGCTGCTCATTGAGCTCCCTCAGCTGCTTCAGGAAGCCGTCGTTGGGGTAGATGGCACGTTTCTTCCTCAGGGTCATCAGAGCCTCCAGAATGGTCATGTGGTGGTAGATCATCAGGTAGGCAGCCACCAGCACAGCTGAGCGGCTGATCCCCATCTCACTGCTGACAAGGATTCTGCCTACAGAGAGTGGGTATGAAAGGAATCAGCTATTTCCAATAACAGACAGGATGCTTTGGTATGTAGCACAAAAGCATTCTCTGAATAGTGTTAAAAATGACACAGATTATATGTTTCAGTGACTGAAACCAATACTAAGTATTTGATGGCTTTACCTTAATAAAAATATAGATACATATAGATAAAAAGCACATTAGTTTCAAAAACTGTGGGCAGGCACATTTCCAAACAATCTAAATAGTATTTGTATTTTTGCCTACACACTTCACTTACTCAAATATTCAAAAAGCTTATAAGAGGTATTAAAAAGGCAAGTGAGACATTCTTAACTTGCTGGCTGACATAGGGTCAGACATTTAAGCTTTCTATGCTTTTTTCTCAATATGTAAAAAGGGAGATAATAGCATTAGCCTCCAGGAAGGTATTGGGAGGATAAGCAAGTAACTTATTTTTTCTACAAGGCACATTATAGGACTTAAATAACAATTTTATAGTAATTTAATTCTATTTTTGCCAGAATCCAGATCAATTTTGCAAGGTACCCTCAAACAATTACATTGTAGCCTGGCTGGAGGCCAAAGCCCTATTATATCTAACAAGAGAAGAACCAAACAGCTAACAGTAAGGAGCTGATTTTGACTCTGGCAAACTGATCCAGCTGCTTCAAACTACTGGGACCCACTGTCCTGCACCAGTAACTGTATGAGCAAGAATCAAAACTCAGGATCTTATGGCATTTACTACCTCTTGCAGAAAACCAGGCTTTGGCACAGACAAATTGTCTGGGGTTTAGTTACTTGTATAGCAAATTGCAGCTAAAGAAAAGCCTGTAAATATGAAGAGAGTGTAAATGAGGCTTTGCTAGCTTGCAAACAAGTGAAATTACTGTTTCTAAATGTGTGATAAACTCCAGTTTAATCAATCTGTTTGCACTGAAACTTAATGAAGCCAATTTAAGCACCACCTTTCTCACTGCTGCTATATTACCACAAGAGTTTATCTAATGAACTTCTTCCTGCAATCCTGAAATCTCGTTTATACCTTTCTTAGCATCAAAAGTCTTGGTTGCCTTCCAAGTGTTTTACCAGTCAGCAAAGCCAATCTAACAGCTCACCAAGACGGGGAGATCTCCTTCCTCTCTTTTCTTCCCCTTCCTCTGCCACAGTGCATTTCCCTCGTGTTGTTGAGCTATTAAAACTGGCTCAACATTCCTGGTATATGAAGAAAACTTTACAGTTTTCTTACTATCACTTCTTCTGGGAGGCAATCTGTTGTCTTTCTCCAGAAATTAGATTAATTGACAATTTATATGAGGAATATCAGTGATATCACAGATCCAGTATTCTTTCAATACTGAAGTGCAAAAAGGTATTTCTAACTGTCCACTGAATTTGCAACAAAATGACCAGTGTGCACTGGAGGTCCACAGAATAACAGTTGCCATGGAACTGAAGTCCAGCAAATCTCACAGTAGACTAGGTGTAGACACCCAGAGGTTCAACTCAGCCATTTGGATTGTTCTAGTATATCAGCCTGGTTTTTTGCATCACAGCAAAACTGAAACGTGCAGGGTACAGGAATATATCTATCTCTATATATAGTATTACAGAGTATCAACATTAAAAAAATAAGTATTAGAGCAGGGCTTCTACTCTTTGCTATAGTCAGGTTCTTTCAAAGCAGCTGCAGGAGCTGACGTGCAGCCACTTTGAACATGAAGCCATGGGGCTGCTGGGCTGCCTCCTCTTACCAGTTTGCTCCCTCCTGTCTTGAATGAGGCCTGGCAGAAACGGGCAAGAGGTGTTCACTGTAGCTGCATGCAGAGAGCACAGGCTCTGCCTCCTAACCCATTCCAAATGTGGCATATCAGCTGTTTATCAGAGTAAGGCTTCCCAAATCTCCTGCAACCACCGCAAACTTCTCCTCTTACCTCTGTAAGTCAGCAGGGCTTCATCAAGGAACTCTGCAGCTGGGCGGAAGTGTTTGGAGATATCCATATCTGGGAAATCATCCACTTCAATGCCCAGGTACTGGATATTGAGACCATTGTAGAAACTTGGTCCTGTGTAGACACCTGTGCCATGAGCTGCATTCAGGACATGGGTGATCCCCAGTCTCTTCAAACGGCTTTTGTTCACTGCAACGCTTCTGCAGAAAAGGAAAAAATGTGTTAGATGTAAGTGCTCCTGTTTTGGGTGGGAAAGAAGCTGCATGCTACAAGGTCTACACAACTCCCACTCCATGTTACTCATTCAGCATGAGACACCACTCAGACCTTAATGTCCTTTGAGAGTTCTACAGGTATTACCTTCCAATACTCACTGGGAAAAGAAAACAAGAAGCCTGCATTCACCTGTAGAGCCATATGCTCTGTTTCTACTCCAGCTTGATTTGAAACCCATACTGCCATCCTAGGTTCAGGCCATGTACTTATTTATCAATTTTTATCACTCCGTAAGTGATGCTTTATTCTATATCCCCTTCTAATTCTGTCTGGTCATTTACACAGGTATCTCAGACAGCTGAACCATGGTACAGAACACCTAATTACATTTACTCAACATTTGCTATGGCATTTCCTTTTTAACTCCCTTTTACATAGCAAATACTTTAGCTCCAATTTTAGGGCCAAATTCCAATCAGAACAGTAGAATTTGGGCTTATTCATCTTTTCCTCTCCTAAACCGTTGAAGCATCTAAATAGATTAGGAAAGCTACTGCTTCTATTCCAGAAGTATTTACTTTCCAGTGCATAGAGATTTCTGTGAGCACAGTCTGAAAAACACTTTAGGGCTCTCTAGGGATGAAAGGTATTAGATGCATGTAATACATGTTATGCCTTCAGTGGTTCCATTTGACCCTTTACTGGGAATTTCCTGCAACTTGATGACAAAAGCCAACACTCACTTTTCTGCTATGAAGACATTAGGCCAGACTTCATCCACAGCATCCCTGGGGGTCTCCAGCCTGTCCTTCACAAGTGCCCTCTGCAAGTCCATCACACACGGCGTGTTAAACAAGCTGGTGTCATCAATCTTTTCCTTAACTCGGTTGTACAGGTCTTCCACCATCAGCTGCTGCGCAGACTCCAACATCCTGGGACACACCGAGTCTGCTCTGATGTCCTTTGTCTTCAGCTCTGGAATAAACTGACATTGTAACTAAAAGCACATAAAAACAATGCAAATGTATGAGCTGTCGTTACTTGTGCCTGGGACGAGCCTTGAGGCTTTTTTTCCTCAGAAACATCACCCTGTTCTGTCTGCAATGTGGGCAGGTACATGCTCACCTAGGAACTGCCTCAGGGTAATTAGCAATGAGAAGGGCACATTTCACTGTCCTCTCAGTCCCACTCTGGCCAAAGGCCTGGGAGTTAAGGGTACCCTTATCCCAGGCCCAGTAAGAATGCAGCTGCTGCCTACACCTTCCTGAAGAGGGGAAGTGGAGAGCGAGCTGCTGAGCTCTTCTCCCTGGTATCCAGTGACCAGACATGTGGGAATGGTTCAAAGCTGAGCTGGGGAGATTCAGACTGGACATTGGGAAGCACTTCTTCTCTGAGAGGGTGGTCAAACATAGGATCAGGCTTCCTAGAGAGGTGGTTGATGCCCCATCCCTCACAGTGTTTAAGAGGTGTTGGACAGTGCCTTAATATGCTGTAACTTTTGGTCAGCCCTCAAAGTTGGACTTAAGCAATCATGTATGTCCTTGAAACTGAAATACTCCATTTTGTTCTGTTCTATTCCATGCTGCTTGCTGCAGCAAGCAACCAGCACTCAAACTGTATTTGCCCCTGCAATACACAATTCTGCCACAGATTGATTGCACAACTTCAAAGGAAGTCACCAAACCTTTCTGTCAGTTGTTATCTCTTTCTCTACTTCAGGTGGAGTTTTCTCATAAGGGCTTTTTTATCATTTAGGATCTGTAGATAAGAAAGGCAAAACAAGTGTAGCGCAGGTCTCTGTAACTGACATAGTTCTCTTACCTTCATTGATGATCTGTTTGGCAGCCACAGTAGATGACAGATGGATTGGCTCCATGAAGATGCTCTCTGTGTTAGTGTCTGATATCACTGAAAACCTGCCAACCAACCACGCTGCCTGTTAGGTAAATGCCCTCCACTGGGATCCCATCCCCAGGACTTTAGCCCTCTTCACCCATTCCAGAGGGGAACAGCAGGGAACTGGAGCAGGGAAGGGTTCTTTGATTGTAGAAGGGAAGTCCCAACTCTTCTCCCACACCTCATTCCCACCATTCTCCAGCATGGCACTACAGGCTTCAAAGATGCCTTGCCATCCAGTGTTTGCAGGATGCAGATAGGTCCCATGGGGAGAAGCTGCAGTAGGCTGGGAGTGCAAACAAATTGCCTGGCAGAGGAGCTTATGGGTAGAGAAGATTGGTGTCTGGTTTGAGACTGGGAGGGGGATGGATCACAAGAAACAGTCTCACAAGTAACTCTCACTAAGACAGACAGACATAAATATGGTCCTGACTAGAATTTACTGAGTAATTCAAAACAGATTATGCTAAAAAACTGTTGGGTTTTCTTTCTGCCAGTTAATTGCCTGCAAGCATCCTTTGAATTATCACAAGCTGCAGTGCAAGCACTGAGATTGAAGCCCGTGAATCTCTCCCTCAGTACTTTGTACCTTGGGCACTTCAGAGCATGAACCTGTGGTCAGTCTCTCCACTCACTCAGTGTTGTGTAACTGCAGGTCAGAAACCACTATGAAACCCACAAACACCTTTGAAGTGAGTTATCTGACATAGTATAGTAAGTTTTTGTTACGCAAAAAAGGGCCACAAACTTAAAAACAAGTTTATTTCCATTAGTCCAAGAAAATTCAGTCCCTCAATTAGACCGTCTTAACAAAATATTTTACAGAGCTTTTTTCCTGATCTACACCCTCTACACTCCCTTCCAAATAGATTGTATAAATCACCAGGACAAGTTTGCTGCCATCACAGAAGCTCTCTGGCAATGGAGGCTTGCAGACTTGCAATACACTGTTTGCTTTTGTTTAATTAAAGCAGGAGAGGGAGGGTGATTAATATGCAGTCAGGGTGCAGCAGTGTCTGGAGGGCTGAACTGCTTTCAGGCTCCAGAACCAAAACAGAAGGCACAGCCATCGGAAACCACTTAACAAGCTCATCCAGGTCATTTAGTTGAGTTCCAGCACTTGCCAACCGTGACTGAAAGTAATCCTCTTCTAGTTCTTCAAAGGAGTTTACGAGATGAGCAAGGGGAGTCTCAGTCTCATTTACAGGAGCTGACACAAATTTGCAGCTATGCCCTGCCTTCGATTCCTTTTGCTGTAAAGGTTGCCTCCAAGCTCAATAAAAAGGTAATAATCTGCCACCACAGCCTCAACACATTTTACCTGTAGCTGCCCTGAGCCTCCATGAAATGCAGAACTGCCCAACCCTGGGTCCTTTAAGGAAAGGATCTTGCCATTTTCATCACTGTGTTTTGCCATTGACAGCAAGAAAAATTGGAGGAAGAAAGGAAAAGAAGAAGGGAAGGGAAGGGAAGGGAAGGGAAGGGAAGGGAAGGGAAGGGAAATAAACTAGAGAGATGCTTCTGTGCATTTTGAGTGACTGATGAGCAGTAGGAGAGAGCTCAATACATGATTTTACAATACATAATTTTACTTTATGTAAGCTCAGTGATCTTCCTGAACAATATTGAAATACATGTGGTTAAAAGAAATAAGTACTCCATCTTAATTTTTTTGCAGTGTCCCACAGTTAGCAGGAAACATTTCGTAACCTCCTACTTGCTAAGTGCCACTGGGGTAGGTTCTTTTCAAACTCAATCCCTACTCCTTGCTTTCAGCTAAAGCATCTCAAAGGGTACAGAAAGCCCTGCAGAGCATTTTGCTTTAGGAAAAGAGAACAAAGGGGTGTATTTTCCCTTGTATTGGGAGAAAACATGTCTAATCATGCTTGTTTTGCTTGAGGTAACTCAATTTCTGCTTGTGTTGTGTCAGCCTCCTGTTCAGTGCCAGAAGCCTGCAGCTAAAAGTGGTTCTGAATCAAACCCAAATCCCAAGACCCTTGGTCTTTTTGGCGCTGGCAAAGTCTAATATCAACATTTGAAAAATCCACAAGTCCTTATAATGGACATAAAGATGAAGCTGAATTTGGGAAGAGTTGATGTCAGATCAGAAGTTTCAGCATAGGGATGTAAGAGGGTGAGACAGGGAAGAGGGACAACACCGGCCCATGGTAATCCTTCCTGCAGTTTACCTTCACTGTGAATTCTCCCAGTGGAGTGGATTAAATAGTGCAGGAGTCCTGTCTCTGCAGGCTCTGTCCGAGCTGGCACACTGACCCATCTCAGTGAGGGCAGGGAATCCCCGGGCTCAGCTTGGCCCAAGTGCCCGTGTGCAGCAGAGGAAGGCACGGAAAGCAGGGAGGGGCAGCACCTCCCAGGAGTTGCCAGGAGGCCGTGGCAGTGCCTGTGGACTCACCGGCTGGGCGAGGGGCTGCGCAGGTAATGGGCCTGCACGGCCTTCACATCCGGGCCTTCCTCCTCCTCCTCATGCTCGGGCACCGCCGGCTCGCTGTCCGAATCTCTGCCGCTGGCCATGGCTGCTGCCGGGGATCTGCTACAAGGGGAGCAGGGCAGGAGGGAGAGCCAGTACACAGGGCTGCACGGGAGGCCATGCTCTGGCTCTGGGGCACAAGTGGCAGGGGGTACAAGCATCCCACGCTTTGCTCCTGCGAGGAGCCCTTTCCACAAGGGCTACATTGGCTCCCCTACCAGGTGCCTGCCATTCCCAGGGCCTCATGCAGCTCCCTGGCTGCTGCCCAGCGAGCTCCAAAGCTCTTGTGCCTGTGAGTAAGGGTGCAGGAAGGCCAGGAAGGAAGGGGTGGCGGGGCAGAAACTCTATACTCCCCTGACCGCGCGTGGTGGCTGGAAGGAGCCGTACACAGCCAAAGTCCGGCTGGAAGGAGGGTCCGGGGCAAGAAACATGAGACCTCGTCTCCCCAAAATGAAATGCTCCTAAAGCTTAAGGCCAAAGGAGCTTGAAGGCTTGGGACTTTGTCCTTGTAATCCTTTGTGTGGAGGCTGCTGTTCTCACCCTGGGTGCGGGAGAGCGAGGTCACCATAGCTTAGGAAGGTGGAAACACAGCAGCCAACACTTGCCCTGGCCCAGGCAGAGGGACTCTTGCCTCAGTGTCACAAGAGCCAGCAGCTGCTCCCAAGGGCCCAGCAGCTGGGCTCAGGCCGGAGGATCACGGCCGCGTGGTCACTCATAGGGCAGGGACAAGGGGGAGCAAGGAAAGGAAACTTACCCCCTGTGCCTGGACGGCTCCACTGGGGGTCCCTGCTGGACGCACGGCAAAGGAGTCCACTGAAGATTTCCAGCAAGGAATGGTACTGGGGGGGAAAAGCAATCAGCTGCCCCTTCTCGCTCTCTCTACAGCTTCTTCATCGAGGGGCAGGACAACTGTTGGCACCAAACCTTTATCAGCTTTCTAAATATAGCTGTCCTGACACTGGCTGCTGGATTGCACGGGGAAGGAATTCAGTGCCTCATAGACAGCAGCTGGTCAAGCACTTAACTCCTTCCCTGCTGTGGGCTGGATCCTCGTTTCTCAATAGCAAGAAAAAGTCCTGACCCATTGAGGCTGGAGCTCCACCTTCAGAGAGCCTCTTGGCAAGGGCGATCCCACCAGGCACAAACAGAAATGCAGGTATGACCTCTGATATCCTTGGGAAGTGCAGTGCAGGATGAACCACCCCAACCTAAAGGAAAGTAAGCTACCTGTCAGCTACCTGGACTTCTGTATTGACTTTTGCATGTCCTACACCACATTCTTACCTTTCATTTGAAGTGAGATGGATTTGATTGATGGACTATTTGATGGATAAAGAAGTGGCTGGATGGCATCCAGTTACACTCAATGGCTCAGCATCCAAACAGGGATCATCAACAACTGGCGTCCCTCAGGATCCTGTACTGGGACCAGTACTGCTCAATATCTTTAATAATGACACAGACAGTGAGACTGAGTCATATTCAGGAATTTTGCAGAAGACACCAGGCTGAGTGGTGCCCTGGACTGAGTAGGGGCAGGGATGCTATACAGGAGTGGGCCCATGTGATCCTCATAAAATTCAACAAAGCCAAGTGCAAGGTCCTGCATCTGCATTGAGGCAGTCCTCAGTATCAGTGCAGGCTGGGGATGAATGGATCCAGAGCAGCCTGGAAGAGATGGACTTGGGAGTACTGGTGGATGAACAATTGGATGTGACCCAGCTGCACCTGCAGCCCATAAAGCCAGCCATAGGCTGGGCTGCATCAGAAGTGTGACCAGCAGGTCAGAGGAGGGGATTGTCCCACTCTGCTCCTGTGGAACCCCACCTGGAGTATGGCATTCAGCTCTGGAGCCCCTAGCACAAAACACAGACCTCTTGGAGTGGGTCCACAGGAGGGCCAAAAATTGATCACAAAGCTGGAACACTTCTATGAAGAAAGCTGGGAGAGTTGGGTCTGTTCATCCTCAAGGAGGTTCTAGGGAGATCTTACTGCAGCCTTTCTGTACTTAAAGGGGATCTTATAAGAAAGAAGGAGAGAGATATTTTACCAGGTCCTGTAGTGATGGAACAAAGGGCAATGAATTTAAATGAAGAAGGTAGGTTTAGATTAAATAAAAGGAAGAAATTGTTTATGAGGATGGTGAGGCACTGGAACAGATTGCCCAGACAAGCTGTGGATGCCCCATCACTCAAGTGTTCAAGGCCAGGTTGGGTGGGGTTTTGAGAAACCTGGTCTGGTGAAAAATGTTCCTGCTTGTGGCAGGGAGGTTCAACTGGATGATCTTTAAAGGTCCCTTCAGACCCAAATGATTCTGTGGTTCAAGGACTGTATCAGCTGATTTTTGTTCTTGGAAGAGCTAGGACTGAGCCACACTGTGTCTTCTCTGATGTCTTTTCAAAAAGGAAGTTCCTCTAGTTCCTATCTCTTGACCTCCCAGGAAAGCTCATGGGCCAGGCTGGCCCAGGACAGAACCAGATGAAAAGTCTGAGTGCTGTTTATCCGTACTGGGGGCTCCAGTTGTGAGTCATGCAAAAACATCCCACTGTTGATTCCCTTTGCAAACAAACAAGCAAACTAGAAAGGAAGTGGAAAAGGAAACTCACCTATCCCACACCACAGATACCTTTGGTGCTGCATCATGCTGGGCAGGGCCTGCACAACCCCCTTCCTTTTTCCCTGAGTGCTACATCCTCACATGGGGATGGGAGCTGTGTCTGTAGGAATGCTACATCATGGCAAGGAAGAGCTGTGACACAGCCACTAAAGTCTTGGTGTGCTCACAGCCCAGACTTGTGTTAATGCAGGTACAGGGGTGAGCAAGCAGGCAAAAGAGAAGGTGGTATATTGAATCTCAGGTGCCACAGCAAGGGGAGAAAGGGATGGCTGATCACTGGCTTGAAGAGATCCTAATAGTTTCATGCACAAAAAGAGGATGAATTGTGTTGATCCCGCAGATGCCTCCTCTGGGCAATGAAATTTCTAGCTGCTTCTGCAACACAGTGACACATGCTCTTGTTAATTACTGTTAACTGTGGCAAAAAGTGATTAAAGATGTTTGCTTATAGACTCCCTTATACTGGAGAACAGAGCTTTCGATGAACCTAGATGTTGTGGGAGCACATAAACAACTGGCATTCAATAAAAACAGATGCTTTTAAGTCACTGAACTGCTTCTGAAAATCCTATTTGTAAATCTTTAGGATACAAGTGCAGCCAAGGATGGTGAAGGCCCTGCCATGCCCACTGCAATCCTTCAGATGTGAGATGCTGAGAGGATCCCGTAGGTTGCAGACTTGAGAAGAACACTCAGAGCAGGCAGCCTGGCAGTTCCTCCTCACTGCTGGCCACAGGCTGTTGGGTTTGGGGATCAAGGCGACCATACAGAGCAGAGGCAAAGATGACAGAAATCTTTGTTAATGACAGTTTGCACACGCAAACATAGCAAAAAGAGCTGTGAGTGGTTGGGCATCTGTCACTGGTGATTAATGTATTCATTCATAAATGAACCTGAACTGAACATGGCCAGGTGCTGTCCTCTTAGGAGGGAAAGGTGGGATCTTGATGTAAAGTTCCTCTTTCTTCTAACTGGCAGGAGTTACAAAGATTTATAGTGTTAGCACACTGCCACCTATGCATATTCCTCATTGGCTTTTACAGGTGGGCCTTATCAGAGTGTGCATTTTTGGCAACACAATGAAATCACCTTGGTTTTGTATTAAAGCTTTCCATGGCAATGGCAGTTTTATCTAAATAACAAAATAATAGCCCCTAAAAATCCTATATATCAGCAAAAAGATTCCCTAGAGCTGCAGCCATCAGCAAAAATAATACTTCAAGGGTTTGCATTGCCCACAGGTGAGGGATGAAGAAGCTGATAAGCAAAGCTTTGGCAGTGTTGCTGGTATCTATGGCAGCTCTTTTAGCTGTGGTGACAATGCTTGTGAGTTTTGGGAGCTCAGGCTAGACAGGGAAAGCAAACCAACACAAGAACAAATATAAAATCTCTTAAAATTTCCCACATTAAAGCAGTCTGCTCCTGAGACCCCCAGTGAGAGCTGTCAGGGAAAAGTGACAGGATAAAAGTGCCTAAATACCTTTTCCAATCTAGGCTTAAATAACTAACAAAAGCAATAAATATAGAGCATCTAAAGAAGCATCTTAATATCAGATTTATATAAGTATCAGGTGCTGAAGCATATGCTCTCCACAATACCTAGGAAACCAGTCTTAGCCAAGTCTCCAAAACAACAGAATACAATCCATCCCAGTGCCAACTTACTTATTTGTAATGCGACAGAGTGGCTGATAGAGGCAGGGTAAAAATCTCCCCACCAGTGAATCATTTCCACACCAACATGACATAAGGCAGTCCCTGTAACTACTCACTCTACCATATTTCCCTGTCTGCCTGGCTGCACAGAAGGTGAGACCCATCACAGCTGCACTGGTTGTGAAACCACAGATTCTTGGAATGGAGGACAATTTTTAATGCCTAAGAGGTACCATTAATTTAGATTTCTCTCTTATCCCAGCTGATTTGGATTGCTGATTTTTATGAGACTGAAAGAACTTCCCATCTTTATGATTATCATCTGTCCATCAAATTTAACTGAAATCAGTCAAGTGGGTTTTGAAGTTACTGGGAAGAAGAGAGGAAAGAGAGGTTGTTTAAATGATCCTGTGAAGAGGAAAACAAGCTGACTAAGTTGGTTATAGTTTCTGCACTTGACTAACTTTCTTTGGTTATGTGAAGAACTGAGAATTAACACTGGAAGCATGGGCAGATGGTGTACAGTGATAGCATTTCTGCCACTACCTCTGTTCATCAGACTCAAAATATTAACTGGGAGCAAAGTTAAAAGTGTGGAAGCTGGAGCAAAGATCCTGCATGTCTCTTTCTGGAGGCTTGTGGGATAAAGTCACAAAGATCCTAAAGTCTTTAAAGGAGGTAGACATTTAAGAAACTCATCCTTGTGAGGAACCTCATCCTTGTGGGCTCCAAAGACAAGAAGGGAGACTACTGACCTTGCTCCAGCTTTGTTTACATCTTGAGTAATTAGTAGTTAACATTTTGAGGTTAGTTAATAAGCTGTTTTTGGAAAACATCTCTCCTTCTCTTTGCAGGGTCCTTGCCATCTCCTGCAGCCTGTCAAAGACGAGACACAACAGAATGAATTTTTGTATTTGCTGTCCTCATTTGAAAGATTCCTGAAGAATAAAGTTTCTATACTTTTATGTGCTTTATTTTGCTTTGTGCTAACAGTCTGAAGAGAACTGAGGTTGTGCATCAAGCACGGAAGTATAGACAGATGGTCCTTTCTATCAGAGGGACTGGATTTCCAGAAACTCCAACGTTTCATTGTCTTGGAGAGGTAGACCAAAAGGCAAATCTTCAGCGTGGCTTTTGGCACATTTACCACCCAAGTCTGAGGACAGCACAAGAGCAAGATACAGATCTGCTTTACTGGACTAAACACAGATATCCAGTGTAGACAACTACTTTTGAGGAAGCCTCCTTCAAAATCCACAACAAAGCTCATCAATAATATACTGCATTATATGACTAATTTCATCTCAAAATGATACCTAAGAACATGATGCTGCCATCTAAGACGCCTGAAAGGACCACTCACACCCTAAAAGCAACTTTGTCCCTCAAATGCCTGGAAATAGAGCATAGATGTCTATGCCATATGGAAACAACCCTTGTTGCCCAGTGGCAGTGAAGAGTTTAGAAGACACACTGCCCTCAGTTAACCATAATGTCAGATGTTTGCCTCAGCTGCCATCAGTCCCCTTTTTACTCTTCAGCCAATAATAGCAGCAGTTATTTGTGCCTTCCAAGTGTCCATCCAGAACATGTGATAGTGCTGGCCTTGCAGTGCCCATGCCTCGGCAGACATGTCCCCAGAGTGCTGCAAGCCATGGGCTGGGTGACCACACAGCCTTTTGCAGCAGAGAGGGAGAAGTACCTTTGGTACCTGGGGCTGTTGTGCAAGCCACACACTGGGCAGTGAAACAGTGGGCATAAGAGAGTAAGAACCTGGCTGAGATGCATCTCACTTATATTTAGATAACCCATTAGTCATCAAACTCCCATAAACTATGTATTCGTATGAGTATTTAAAGTAAATGGAGTTAGGCCCCTCAGTTCCTTAGAGCCTGGATGTGGGCTGCTGCCTGCACTGTGAAAGACTTTAATACCTTTTAAACTTTGTTCCTTAACAAATACTTGAGAAAAATGAGGTTTACCCTCCCCTAGTTGCCTGTCATCACATGCACGACTTGAGCTGCACTGCACACTCCACTCCCAGTCCCACCGCACCCTTCCCTTGCTTTATCCACATGTGCTGGGAGAAAGGGTACGGCCATTTAATTGTGGGGGAAAGTTCACAACTGGGGAAGGAGCTCACAAGTTTACAGAGGGCAGCAAGCAATGTCAAAGCCTACTGGTGATGTGACTTGTCATTCTGGCTGGGAGGGGAGTGGCAGGCTGGGGCAGAAGCACTTTAAAAGAGACTGAGGAACTGAACCTGTGATGCCACTGCAAAGCAGCCCTTCAGCGAAAGCCAATTACCTACCCAGCCTCCTGGAGATTACAAGGAAGAGCACCTTGAGGTGAAACAAAGGACAGATGAGGAGGACGGCAATGAAAGGACTTGGGCTGTTCATTTTCAGTGCAAGTGAGTACTAATTTGGTTATGTCCTCAAGGGTTGGGTGGAAGGAAACAGCACTACAAAGTACAAGGACTCCAGGGCACTTTGTGTGTCTCTTTTTTGTTTAGCGAAGGTTCCTTTGTGTTTATGGCCAGACAAGTGTGTGTACCAAGACACACAGGCATCTCCCAAAGCTGCAAGACAGAGTCAGGAGTGTGGAAAAAAATGCTATTCTTCATGAAGCTGCAAAATATTTTTCATAAACAGTTTTATTGGTTTCTGTTATATGTACCTCTGAAGAAGGAACTTCCTCCTCTGGAGGTTTCAGTTCCACTACTTTTTATCCTGTCTCATCCTCTCATATTAATGTTCCCACACCTTATTCCAGGCTTCAGACCAAGCTACGTGCACGGGAATTGCTTGGGATTTTTAAACTAAAAATCTTGAAGAACCTCATTTCAACAGTAAGACCCCCAAAAAGGAAATTCACAAAGTTTAAAGTCATCAGAAAAAGTGGATGGGCTCCATATGCAACAAATGTGACTCGGGTCATAGTTTGATGATCACTATGTAATTTGTGCAATACCATTGGTATTCACTCTTTTAAAAATTATTCTTACCTTTCAAGCTATGGAAATTAAATATGGGGAACTTTTCAGAGAGAAATAAGTACGTAAAATGAAGCGCCTTTTTTTTATTTTATTTTTTTTGCTTGATCAAAATCTCAATTTATTTCAGCAAACAAAATATTCCTGAAATGGTATTAGTTGCCCTTCAGCCTGTTAACAATTACTCACTAAGGAATGTGAAAGTAGAAATGTCACTTTGATTTTCTTCTTCCTTTGTAGAAGTACAAATCTCTAACTTAAGAAGAGGGAGATAAAACCTTTCTCAATTTCTTAAAATGTTATAAACATAAAAAGTGATAACACAAAAAAGTAACTCTAGGGCTTAAATCCAGGTGACATTGTCTCTCTAGTAGTATGTAGGCTATTTGTCCTCCCCGCTTTTCTGGAGTTCTTTCAGAATTTGTTTCCCCTCCCTTCAACTATATTTCAAATAGATTCTGTTTTCCCTCAGAAAAAAAACCCCTACCTTTGAAGAATAAACCACAATTTTTAGCCACGCTGACTATGAAGTGAAATGTGGTGAGAAGTGGGAAGGAAGAAATCAGCCTGAGTCAATGACATCTCAGAATGAAACCTTGCAGTTTCCCCGAGGGAGGGAAGCTCAAATGATTTTGCACAGAGATGTGGGTGACAAATGGAAGAGCACCAGAAGCAGGGGGACATGAGGGTGACAGCAATACATGAGGAAGTGTGTTACAGGCTGTGCCTCACACGCAGTGTTGGGTTCAGCTGCTCCCCAACTCTGCACCAAACATGTTTGGAAGAAAAGAAATACCTCATTTATTGTAAGATTTGACTAATCAAACTGGAAGAAGGAAAAGAAGTCTTAGGGTTTGGGTGGTTTCTTCTCTGCCTCAGGGCTGCGTTTATGACCTGTCAGTGAACCCTAGCCCAGTGGAACCAGTTTCTGAGTGACAAAAAGATCAGGAAATGGGTTTTGCTCCATCTCCTAGTAGAGGCAGTGGTGCTTTTCACCTAAATGCAGGAAAGCATCTGTATTCAGTCACAACAAGCAAGGAGAAAGTTTTCACAGTTGTCTCTCATTCGGAGGGCATATGAAAAGAGCAGTCAGAAAGAGCCCCAGGGCTATGCAAACATGGGCCTTGCCCTGGGTGCTCCAGAGCAGGGAAAGATCTGGGAGTGGCTGCAATAAAAGCACGTTAGAAATACTTTGCCCTGCTTTCCTTCTCATAAGTGTCAGCAGTTGTAAATGAAATAATCCCTGAGAGGACAGAAGCCACCCCTGCCATGTCACAGACGAAGAGGTGAAAACACACCCCACTAACTCTGGGAGCCCACAGGAACAACTCGGTCGTTGGGGCAGGGCATGCAGAAAGATGGGAACACAAAAGCCGATCCTTGTGCCAACTGTCCCATTGCACCCTGTGTAATTACCTGAACTGTCAGCCCAGGTTCTCAGTGCAGTGACAACACAACCTTTTGTTATTTTCTAAGGGACACTTGTTCACTGATAGTCAAGGATCTGGCAGTGCTCAGCTTGCCAATGGCTTTCTCTTACTGACCTAGCGCACGTGGCTGGGTGCTTTTCCTGTCTAAAAAAGTGGGTATTCATAACCAGTTTGCAACTCAAGGTGGAATCCAGAAATCCTTTGCTCTCTCCCTTATACATTACACTTCCTTATAGATCTAATCTGGACAAAGATATGGCAGAATGAGGACCCAAAATTTGCTAGGCGGCAACTTTTCAGATGAATCCTTTCCAGGGAACAGTGACTCAGAAGCAAACCTTCACCACCACATGCAGCATGCCCCTCTCCTCCTCTTTCCTCCTTACTGCACCATGTTCCTCTTTGCCATGGGAGCACCTCTGAGCAGCATTTCCTTCCTTGCCATTTACAGTTCTTTCCCAAATGATTTCCACAAATGATGGTGCCATTAAAAAAACCAGAAACAAAACCAAAACCTCAAACGAACAAACCCCAACAGAGAACCCACACAAACTGTTAAGAGAAAGCAGGTGTTTTTAACCATAGAATCCCACAGGCATGAAGGTCACCTATGGCAGGGCAGACATAAATGTCCAGCTCAATTCTGAGAATAACAGACCTGCCCACCAGGCAATGCTCAGCTATGATGAATTAAGAGCAAGTCAGAGGGAATTCAGTGTAAAAGAAACACCTGCCCTGCGCCCTGCGTGCTTCCCCAGGGCACAGAGGGATTTCTGTTTCATTCAACTCTCAGCTATTCTTGTGCTCTAGAGGCAGGAGCTGGAGTTCTTGGAGAAAGGTGACTACTACCTTATTCATTTTTTAAAAAAACTAATAACTATTCTTGCCTTGTTTCTTTCAATCTCTCTTTGCTTTTCTAGGTTTTTCTGTTTTCAGGAATGAAAAACATGAACAGGTTTTGATTCCCTAGCACAAAATGTCACTTTTCTATGGATTTGGATTGAGGCAAGCTATTTGACAGTTTTCCTGAATCCTTGAAATTTGACAATATCAGTTTGTTAGTTTAGCCTGAATCCTTAAGACTGCTGATGCACTTGTAGTATCTGTTTATCTGTCTCCCTCTGTACATTCTGAACTGTCAAAGGGTGTCAGTCATGCTGAACATGGGCTCAGGAAAAAATAAAGCATCTTTCTAAACTCCATGGCAATGTATGTGTAGGTGAAGAAGAGGGAAGCAAGGAACAGAAAGCAGAGTTTAGCTCTAAGCCATCCTGTGCAGCAGCTTCCCAGAGCCAATCAGCCCCAGTACACATCACCTCTTGCTCAGTGGGGAATGTCCTGGATGACAGGGAATGGGGGGTTATTGTGGCACGTAAGGAAGCCAAAGAGACTACCCTGGGATCCAGATGTTATTTTTGCTGAGTGCAGCATTTATTCTCTTCCTAGTTCTGGTGTCTGCTCATGCCCTCACTGTGGAAGCACCTGCCAGGCAAATGCAAGTGGCAAGAGGAAGCAACGTTACCCTGCGCTGTAATTTTAAAACTAACTCAGCTGTTGACAAAACAGACCTGGTTGTCTGGAGGAAAATCAATAGCAAGGTAAAATGAGCTGCATAAACAAACAGATGAGAGGGCATCCAAGAGGGGGTGGGAGATGGAAGCTGGACTGTGGGTGGGAAGGGATGTTGGAAGAAAAAGATTCCTTCCAGGCTTTTTTTAATCCCAAAACTGTGCAAATGAAAATGCTGATTCTAGATGCAATTTATCCCAAACCTATTGCACAACACTAGGCAAGCACCCACCCTTCTTCCTCTCTCTTGGTCTTACAACTGTTTACTGAGGATATATATTACTGTGTGTACTGTGGGGTTTATATCTATTAAAGTATTATACATATACCTTTATATATATGCCTAGCTTTGATACCATATAAAAAGTCTTAAGCTGATGATAACAGTACGTGGAGAGATTCCTGAGGTCTGCTACATCCATTTGAATTATTCGAAGGTTAAGAAAGTTTTAAAGTTCTCGTTGACTTATTGGGAATTAGAGAGAGGGGAAGCGGTTTTCAGAGATCTCCTTGCAGGAACTGCCAAGGGTTTTTTCTCTGGAGATCCTTGCTGGGAGAGTTTGTGTAATCATAGGGCAATTTGACTGACACGGGTCTCAGACGAGTCTCACGGTGAATAAGCCCCAGCAAAAGAAATCAGTTGTCTCTGATTTCAGATAAGGTGTGAGAAGGGGATTCCAGATGGAAACAGAGTTCCTTTTGAATTTCTATGTTTTTCTTGGCTTTTCCTCAAACTGGTGCCGTTTAAGGTCCTGTTTTCCCAGCTGCTCTTTAGGAGTGGGCTGACTCATCGAGTTACGTGGCTGACTCACCCAGAAGAGGCCGAGCCTGATCCTGTTCCCTCCCTCTCTGCCAGGATGATGCTGTGACGAGGTATTTTGATGGGCTTACGCAGTACGGGGAGGGCTACGACCACCGCATCCAGTTCATCGGCGATCCCGACAGCGGGGACATCAGCATCACCCTGAGCACTGTGACCATGGAGGACAATGGCACCTACGCCTGCAGCGTCCGCCTCCGGAACGACCCCCCCCGCCAGGCCGCGCTCCTGGATCTCTTCGTCCTCGGTGAGGTAACACAGGCAGTGCCACACCCCTGCCAGACACACCCGCCCTTCCTCTGGTGCCCACATTCGTTCGAATAACAGATTTTCTAATAGCAGAAAAAAAAAAGTTGTCATCCCCAATTCCACCTTTGGTCTTTTCCCACTCCTGTGGAAGGGCGCTGAGAGGCGTAGAGCACACAGCTCCCTCGGACACCCGGCTGTACAGCTGGCTTTCCTAATCAGCCAGGCCTCATTACAGGGCTCTCCTCATCCCCCCTCTGGCCTGTCATACTCCAGTTAGCAAAGGATGAGTTACCTAACACTATTTGACATATCCCAAAAAGCATCTTGCAATTCCTTCTTGGCTTTCCAGTGCCAAAAAGGGAGAAACACATTAGAAACAAATTAGATATAAATTCACATTAAGTTTCTTTAAGAAGAAGGTGGCGGGTGCAAGACCAGACTCTGCTTGCAAGAATAAAAACCACAGGTGCAGATGGGCTGAAACAAGAAACTGCTTCTGATTAAGACAATTCTTTCCTTTTTTTCTTCCTTCAGTTGCACCATCCAAGCCCGAATGCAAGATTTTGGGGACACCACAATATGGAGAGACAATCAACCTAACCTGCGTTTCTCACGAGGGCTCCCCAACACCCAAATACACCTGGAAAAGCTACAATGTGCAAAATGAGCCACGTGTGCTACCAAATACAGAAGGTATGGGAAATTCAAAGACATCTAGTCATTGAGGTCTCTGCAGATGAGGGCTAGAAAGATTTTAAAATGCAAATACAAAAACACTCTTAAGGCTTATTCTAGGATGTTCTCTCAACAGGACTTTGAAAAGTTGTCCTTTTGATACAAGACATGCTCATGAGACACTCAGAAGGGGGAAAAGGACTCTTACCTGAAGTAAGAATGGTTAGAAAGATTTTCACTTCAGCTCTCCCCTGGTGAGGAAGCTGGATCACTCTGGAAGCAGCTAGAAATAATTATTTCTCAATTGCTGGGAATAAGGGGGACATAATGTGAGGAAGAACATGGAGTTTTCTGTCTTTACATCCCAGCTTGACAACGAGCATATCTCTTTCTAAACTGAGGAAACAAAAGCTGGCTCTGGAAGCTTTCTTCCAGGGATGAGCCTTCACCTAGAGGAAGGGGGTATGAGAAAGTTACACCATTCCTGCTTTGAGCATGAAAAAGGATCCTGGTTCTTTAGGACTGACACACAGGCCCTAATATTTTATTTGCTTTCATTTTAAGTCAGAATCTGGAAGGAAAAAGGAACTAAATTTCCACAGCAGGACCTTTGGCAGAACTATTTATACAGTAATGAGGGTTTAATACTCTTTTAAGTGTAGCACTGTCAGAGGACTCTGATTTATTTCATTAAACAACTTCATTTTTTCCTGGCCTGTCCAGCTTCAGGAAGACTGAGTGTCTGTACCTACCCTCCCTGATTTAAGGGAAGTAAACTAAATATGATGAGACACCACAGGATATTCCACACTCACCAGCCGATTCTTGCATAAAACATGCAAAGGACGAAGCATCACCGGGGGCAGGAACTTTATTCATTTCAGTGGCCACTAAGTGGTGCCAGTGCATCACGCACAGCCCTGAGCACAGCCAGACTTGTCAGAGCAGCAGCTTCTGCTGTCACCCTGCTCTTCACCCGGACAGGAGTCTCTGCTGGCCCGTTCCCACCTCATTGCTCCTTTCATCAGAGCACCCATGGCCAGGCAATGTGCCGACTGTCCCCTGGTGCCCCAGGCTGGCTGGATGCCCTACTGTCACTGCAGGCAACTTCCTTCTCTGCTAAGCAGGTCCCACTGCTGCACAGTGTGCAGAACTCCCTCAGGAGACACTCCAGAGCTGACACAGTACCTGACTCACATTTTTCCCAATTTCATTCACTCAATTACTTTTGATTTAATAGGAGGATTTAAATTCCACTTCTAGACTGACACTTTAAGAGCTACAAACATCACACACACGGGGGAAAAAAAAGAAGGAGACAAGTAAGTACAAGGAATATACAGACATTAGAAGAAAATAAAAATAAAAAATCAAGGAAGCATATGGTCTGTCATTTCTCAGTTTGCATGTTCTTCTACTATCTGGCACTAGGTGCCAGCAAATCCTAAACATAAAAAAGTGAGATCACAGGGAAAACAGGAAAATCACTGCAAGTATTCAATCTTTTGCTTTCATGAAGATCAGGGATCTGGTACCTTTCTCACAAGAAAAAGCATGGACTATATATAAGCAACATCAGCTGGAGTTGTAACAAACAAAGTGACTGCCTGAGCAGACAGAGCTAAAGCTTCACCCTGTAGTTCTGAGCTGTGTGAGGCTGGACAAAAAGCATCAGCATCACTGCAATTGTGTCACCGCAGTTCTTCTCCTTCATTTATTTACACAGCCTCTGTGGCCTCTCCCAGACTAGAAAACTTTTCTCCCCATTGCTAAATAATTCATATCTGAAATCCTAAGAGTTGCAGGATTGAGGAGCTTTCTCTTTAACAAGTTAATTCATCAAGATGGCCAGTTCTCAGAGCCAGGTCCTGGTTTGGGCATCTTGCATTTCTCAAAATCCAAAGCCAAACAAAAAAGCTTTCTCTGAGCACAGACACTTCTCTACCCTCCACCTACAATTTTCTTTCTAAAAGGAACGTTCAAATACCACATGTTCCCTGTAATCAAAACAGCTCACTTCTGTTTATCCTCCCACAAATCACACTAAAACCTAGGGATGAGCACGGCAGCTCCCAAGCACGACAGAGCAATCCATCAGCTTTAATAACCTCTCATCACTCCAACCACCCTGGGCTGGAACTGGAGGGCTGCTGTCACCACTTCCTTCCCTGCTCTAATTCTTTTCTTCTTTGGCCTGATTTGTCTTTCACAACAGGGCAACAAATAACCCTGAAGAACATCTCAGCAGACACCTCTGGCTTTTACATCTGCACTTCAACAAACGTTGTGGGAATGGAATTTTGCAACATGACAGTCAGTGTTGTGCCACGTAAGAAATGGGGCTACTTGGGGGAAGAGAAATACCAGCAAGAATATCTTAGCTCAGAGTCAAAGCATTAATGGAGGGAAATGTTGGTATCTGCTTTCTGCACACCTTTAAGAGAGACCCACTCCACTGGTTTATATGCTGGGAGAGCACTCACCAACTCATTGGGCTAGTTCAAAAAATGACAAAAAGGTCTACAGAGTCAGACAGCACTGACTCTGCAATGTATGAAACGAAACTTTATAGACAAAGAGCAGTTGTTCAGACCCAGGGGCTCTCCCTGTCAGTAGCTAATTAACTGCTTCTGTAGTACCCCATATAGAATTATTTCCAGTTGTTATAGTCAAACAAATGTGGCTTCCACTCAAGTCTGGGTCTGATGGGGGAGTTTGAAGTACAGTTAGTGTGCTGAGCCCATTTGACATCATTGCCCCTGCTAACTCCTCCCTTCCCACACAGCATCCATGAACATAGCTCTGTATGCTGGCATCATTGGGGGAGTTGTTGCTGCCATTGTGGTGATTGGGATCATTGCCTATTGCTGCTGCTGCCGGGCACACAAGGACACTGACTATGAGATGACGTGAGTACCTCTCCCTACAGGAGTGAATGGAACAGATGAAGGGTTCTCCTCCTCCCTCCAGCATCAACAGATGGTTGCAGGGGAGAAAAGAGAAATCTGGGAAAGCATGCACTGCTTTCTCCTTTCAGTGTCTACCCCAGTGGCTCCCACCTCTCCTCATGGGACATGCCCAGGAGTCCCAGACACCTCTGTGTCTCTGGGTAGAACCAAAGTATTCAAAGCTTGGATGTGAATTAGCACACATGCAATGAAAAAGACCAAGTAGGTCCCATACCTCTTGCATCACCAGCAAGACTGAATTTATTGAGTTCAATTTGGTACAGCTCCAGATCAGCTTGGAGCAATTTAAAACTATTCTAATACAAAATCTCTTCAGTGAGGTTTCTGGCTGGTTTTGATTAACATCTCTACTCCTGAACAATGTTTTAGGGAGCAAGAAGACAGAAATGAACCGTCAAGGCAGATGCCGACAAGGCACGAGAGCAGAGGGGAGGATGCGGAGAATAAATGAATGAAGAAGCCACTGCCATCTCCAGGATCTGCTGAGGCACAGACAGCACTGTAGAAAAGAAATCAATCCCTCTTTCTTACTGCACAAAGTTGAATTATAAAATGAAAGCCAAAGGCTCTTCCTACAAGTTCTGGGAGAGAACATCCTTGCTTCCCTGGAAAGAAGTGCTCGATGTACAGTGAGCACTAACACACACTCTCATGGCAGAAAAATGCACATGGAGCACTGCTGAACCCAGTCATCCAAAAAGAACCAGTCTTCCAGACTTCCCACTTTCTGAAAAAAGAAACTAGTCAGGTCTATTTGGAGAACAGAGGAACAGAGTTGCTGATGTATCCCCAGATCCACAAAAGGCTTCAAGGTCACCCACTGCAATTCATCAATGAAGGGTGGTCTTGTTTATTGAGTCATGCAAATGTCACAGCTTTCAGCATTGTCCAACACAAACTTTTTTTAATGGAGGCTGAAGCAAGATGATTTTAAAAGACATTTTATTAAATGTGTTCTTTGTATATATTATACATGCACATATAAATAAAGATACAGAAAAAAATCATAGATGACCAATGAGTCTCCTGTTTGGGACAACGCATACTAATGTCACAGATAAGGTAAGAACTTAAATGGGCAGTTGATAGGAACTAGAAACACTCTAGTAGCCTATTTAATGTCAGACTCCTGAATTTCTGAGTTCTAGCTCCCAGAGTTCCCAGTTTTCATTACATTATTCTTTCCTCCTTATTGTTGCATGGGCAAGTCAGAAATAGTCCATTGCTCCTGCTGCTTCTAAAGAAATGACAGTGTGAGAGCATGTACATGGCAAGTACCATCTTTAATTTAAAAAAGAGGTGGGGGGAAGGGGAAGAAAGAAGGAAAAACAACTTTTTATTCAAACCTGTAGCAATTTAATCAGAAGCACAGCATTCTATGTGAAAGATGGACTGTTCATCCCCAAGGACAATCAATGGGTATTAAAGCTAAGTAACAGCTAGTTTGGGCTCCTTTCTTTGCAGTAAAATATTCATCCTTTCAAAACTCCTTACTGCATCTTCAACTTTGGGAGTTCCAGAAACTTACAGCAATGCCTCCCACATACCCTTTACCCCCAAACAGTTACTGTAATAAAAATCTAAAATTTAACTTCAAAGAAGAACCAGCAATCCTCCTACACATGACCAGCATTTTCTAGATTTCCAACTATGAAAATCACCCTACCAGAACTGTAATTCTGGCTTGCTTTCTGGCTGCCTTTGTTTTACATAATACTTAAAACACAATTACCCATTTGTAGTAATAACAACTGCAAAGACCAACAACAGAAGTTCTTTACAAAGAGCACACAAATCCAAATCTCTCTGGCAATGGACAACCTGAGATGCAAGGCATTCTGAGGACCTTTTTTCATGACGTATGACAAAACATTGCAAAAATGGATAGCTAAAAAAGAACATTGCAGGGAGAAGCTGAAGGCAGATAAAAAATGAAGTGCATAGCTCAGAAGCAGAGCTGGTATGTATTCTAGTCTCATTGTAACAAACAGGTATAGTGTGAATTATCTAATTACCATTTAAACACATTTCTACTGTGGAACAAAAGCTATTTCTTTTATAAATGTTACAGACATTAGTCAGCACAACCTGTTTGCTCCTCCAAAACCCTGTGGCTTCTATTGAGAGATTAAGTGTGGATTCTTAAAGATCTTAACTGGAAAGTCGAGCAAAAGAACTTGAAAATTATCAGCAGAATGATGTCAGAATATTAAGAGTAGCTTTGGCCACTAACCGTTGTGCTATCTGTCCCACACTCTTCATTTTTAGGATAGGCGAGGTTTAATTGCTGTTTGTCACCTGAAGTCTTCAAGTAACACTTGCACAGTGGTCATTTTAAGCATGAAGGAAAATGCAGATTAGCAGACCTGTGCTAAGTTGTCTAAAGACACCAGCCACAAAATACAGAGTTGACAAGATGACCCCCAAATCCACAAATTTAATTCTCTGTAAGCAGATTCCATAAGAACTAGCAGAGGAAAAGCAAGAGTCCAACTTGACAACATTTAAAACAGAACTATTTGAAGTTCAGCAATGCTAAGCTCAGTTCTACACTGAGAAATAAACTAAGTGATAGCACATGGAGATATGGCTGAGATAATTCAGTGCTGCTTATAATCTTTTACCTTTTTAAAAATATCTTGGAAGTAGTGCATTTATCAGAATGCTTTATGTATTTTTCCTCAACCAATTTGCTCAACTCCATTGGCCAGAAATACACAAATACACATATTCAAACTCATGCCTTATTCCAGGGTTTTCCTAATTTCTTGCCTGTCTTGTATGTCTTTTGAAGCAAGAATAACTCCAAGAGTTACCTGTAATATAGGCATAACCTTATGCAAAATTAAACCAGCAATAATGAATTTGGAGGGAAGATGGAGAAAGCTAGTGATACTTAATTCCAAAGAATTAATATATGTATACCCACTTAATAACCACTTCCCTCAAAAGGCAGGAAGGAAGGAGAAAATGTATGACCAGGCAGAAAAGTAAATTCCTACTTTATCCTTTACATAGCAAACAGTAAACTACTGTTTAGTTATGTTCAACTTTCTGTATTCACAAACCTATCACAGAAAGCAAACAGGCTGGTCAGGCACAATTTAGCATTGGCAAATCCATGCTGACTCTTTCCAGTCCCCCACTTCTCCTTCATGTACCCAAAAACACATTCCAAGAGGGCTTGCTCCATGATTTTCCCAAGGAGTGCAGTGGAATGCAGCAGCCCTGGCTTTCCTATATCATCCTTTTGACAGATGGGTGCAGTACTTGCCTCCCACTGCTGAGGACTTCCTGTGCTCTCTGTGACCTTCCAAAGGTGAGAGGACAGCCATGAAAAGGTGTCAGTGAGCTTCCTCAGCATCCTGGGATACAGCACATCTGGCTCTAGGGACTTGCATGGGTCTGGAACTCCCACTGCTGCTGTTCTCTCCCTGAACCCTTCCTGAGTGCAGATTTAAGAGCCCTTCCTGGAAAAGACTGAAACAGAGAAGGTGCTGAGCATCTCAGCCTTCCCTGCACAACTCCAGCCACATTACTGAGTCACTCACCCCATTCAGCACCAGGACCACTTTTCTCTTGTTCAATCTTTTACTGCTAAAAAAAGTCACAAAAGCTCTTCTGCAAGCATCAACTGCAGATGGGCTTTGGCTTTCCAAACAACAACCCTGCAGGCCTGGTCAGTGTTTATGGACTCCTCCTTTGTAGCCCACACCTGCTTCTCCCTCCCTTACACTGCACTAGGACTAGGATGCAGCCACAAGATCCCTGCAAAGACAAGAGAGTCTTCCCAATCGATCTCCTTGCATTCCTGGACTGCTCCTGTGTTTGGGAGACACTGCCCTTAATGAAGTGCCAGCCTTAATGCTCCCTTACACTACAGAGCTGCCCCCAGAGATTTCTTCCCCATTTCCCACACAACCACCAAGATCTGCTCTCACTGCCTTCCCCACTCTTCTTGGGATCTTGGGAATTATTTCCAGTATTACAGACACACAAAAGCTGGTGCTCCCACAGCCCATTTCAAGATGCAGTACAGTGCACATTTCACAACCTGTCAGAAAGAAAAGAGTTAATTATCTCACCATCCTTGTTGCTAGAGCAACTGCACTCCTTTTCTGTTTATTTGTATCATCTGTTCCAGGAAAGACACCAAGGCAGTGTTCTGGCTGATGAAGTTCACAGTACAATGATCAAACCTCCAAGATTAATTCTGGATGTGTTGGAGCTACAACTAAATTTATTACAACCCAACATAAGGGAATTTCTAACTTCCACTGCACTGCACCTGTTCATTAGGGATTGAAGGGAATTATTTGAAAACGGCAGTTAGAGAAGTTTATGGGAGGCTCTAAGACAGGACCATGGAAAAGTGAGGGACCAGAGATAATGCAGGGTTAAATTAATAGAAGTGTTTGCCAATTTCTTCATTTTACTAAATCATTGCAATAAAATTTATTGGCTGGCCATTCTAGGGTGACAGTGAGGGATGATAATCCTGCAGAAGTCATCAGTAGGGCAGAAACTAGATAACAAACTTGTTTTTCTCCTGCTCCACCACAGTACATTTACTCTGCCAAAAGGAATGATGATGTTAAATAAAGCCTTTGCAGTCAGCTGCAGCTACTTCTATCTATCAACCAGAAAATAAACACAGTTTCCACACAACTTGAGTGACTTCACTTTTGGGCAAATTTTGAAATCCTTGCTAGCAGAAAGGGTTAGCACTTTTTAATTCAACTAACAGGTCCAAAAGCACAGTCCCTCTGTGATAATTATGCAGGTTTTTAAAAAACACATCAAGAAAAGAAAAATATGACTCTTTTACAAGAAAATTGAGACAGTGTTTCCTAGAACAGAGGTAGAGGTTTTAATTCACCCAAACCAAGTTCTTATTCAGAGGAATATGACCTTCAGCATAACACTTGACTATGACTGCTCAAGACCCAGAATCCCTGAAATGGCAGCAAGCTTCCTAGCTGGGAATGACTCAGCATGGACCTCACTCTAGGGAGCTGGCACAGGACACACCCCATGGAATGAGGATCAGCTGTTCCTGTTTGATCCAGGATCACAGCACTGCTTCCTCCAACCTGACACCTAAGAGAAAATCCTCACCAAATTCCTGCCTTGTTTCTACCTTTCAGGATTTGGATGACTGACACATTGCTAAGGGTGCAACAAAGATTTATCTTACCTTAGACACAGCAAACCCTCTCTGATAACATAATGCAGATTCCAGAACTGGCACAGGCATCAGGAGTCAAGAGATAACGTGGCTTCCCTGCCCACACATCACTCACTGTTCAACTTCTTTTCTCACACTTGGGAGGTGATGAGGGAGAGCTGCTCTCTATACATGAGAGCAGCTGGAATGCAGAGCTCCACCTGGGAACAATGACCCAGCTGGGAGCTCTTGGGTTGGACACTAGAGAAACGCGGGTGACATTCCAGGGGATGTCTGCTGCAGACAACCCCAGCAGGAGGAAGCTCTCAAGGCCTTCTTCAAACACCTGTGAGGAGCCTGACACTCCTGACAGAAGTGACTGAGGAGCCAAGGAACAGAGGTCCAACTGCTGCTTCCTCTATACTAACATGCTTTATTTTTCAGTAGTAGTTACATACTCCAAATAGAATGTAAAAGAATGATTACAGCTCAATACACTGATGTACACTAGATCAGCAGAGCTGTCACTACAGTCATTGTATGCATGACCCTCAGACAACTGTTCAGACCAAAACCTTTATGAGTAGCAATGCACAATTCAACCATTTGTCTACTATTATTACAACAAGAGCAAAAATACCTAATAACTTTGCAATGTGTATGTTAAACCAGGATGACTTTTACCCATTTCTGTCATGGGAGTCAGTCAGCTGCACTAACAGGAGGGCAGAAAGTCAGGTCTGATCTATCAGATGTCTCCTTTACAAAAACAGCTCTTTAGCCAGTTCAACATACATGGTACCAAATACCCCCATGCAGAGTGTTACCACCATTAGTTTTTACCCTGTGGAAGATACATGTTTAAAGCTGCCAGGCTGCACCACTCAGACTCTGCTCAAGAGCCATTCTGCCCTTAAGTTTTTGTTCTCCCTTGAGAATTCTGTCATGCAACTGGGGAGAATTTTGTCCTCATTTTGACAGAGTTTGTACCTTACCAGTTTATTGCACTTAGGAAGCAGGCTAAGGTTGTAATCCCTCATCTTGACTTTCCTTTAGTTAAAGGAGAGAAGCATTACTTTATTGTGCTTGTTTTTCAGAATTTATTTTTCCAGAAATCAAACAGAATCGCAAATTGCAGAACAGCCAGGGAAGCAGAGCTCCAAAACAAAAGAATTTTCTATCATCCTTCAACAGCTGTTAGGGTTCCCCCTCAATAAATGCAGAATAACAGTATGAAATGGGCTACTTTAAGTTAGTGTACTCATTCTAATTACACAGATCTTACGACTTCACTACAAAAAAACCCCACTAGAGCTGTTGGTTATTAGACTAAGACAGTTACTGCCCCAGTTAACAGCCCACTGCCTACAGCATAAAATTAGATCTTCTACAGCTTATGGGCTATTTTAATTTACAGGTGGTAAGGTACAGATACGCCATGGAATCCTAATGGCATCTTCCCTCTTCTGCTCAGATTCTTTATCTCAGTCTTGATATCTATTACATTAAACTCAGTAACAAATGTTTTTAGGTTAACACTGAATAAGTATTTTAACAATAATTTTTAATGAATTCTCTCCTACATAAGAACTGAAACAAACTTTTATTGCAACACTGAACTCTGAAAATACTTCAGAAACAGCAGTTCTGTTATGAAATGTCAATGCAGCAATGGCTATCAGTTAAGGAACTTGGACAACTCTATACAAACGCAGAAAAGCCTTCAGCACTGCTTGACAGACTCTCTCAACATTCCCGGGTGCTTCATTGGTAAATTTCAGCCTTAGAGCTTTATTGTCACTTACTCGGTGAAAATTAGCAGGTAGGACAGCAGCCTCCAAGGAAGGAAATACAGAATCAACTGAGGAAATTCAGTGATAGAGGTGAACAGTTAGGTAAGAACAGAAATGCTTCAGTGATCCTAAAATACTAAAGAAAGGGCTCCACTGGCCTTATAGCAACTGTAACAGGTTTCCAACTAAACCAGCAACAGCCTTTTCTGACACACTGATCAGCATGCTCAAATAAACCTCTTATTTTGGCTGCATTTCGGGTTTTGCTTGCTTTTGTTTTCTTGGGTTTTTCCCTTATTCAAGGGAACAAACCACTTCATCTTGAGTTTCAGTACCTACAAGGAATGAAATCTTCACACAGCTAGTTGCCATGGAAATAGTATTTCAAAACTGGACATCTGTTGGTACAAAATCTAGGAACAACTTAACAAAATAAGCTCTTATTTCTCAAAATCACTTGCTTAGGAGACACATGGACTAAGCACAAGGCTCAGACAGACAACTTTTTGGGGATTAGCCCAAGCACTACCTCCATAAAAAGGAACATCTAACTTCCCTAGAAAATACCACAGTTTCCCACTTTATGTGCTCCCAAATAATTATGACTGGTATCTACCCAGCCTGACTACACTCTTGTGAAATGTATCAGTTTCAATTTGATACGCCTTCCACAAAAAAAAAAAAAAAAAAAAAGAAAAAACCCCTAACCCAACCCATTTTC
>WEKY01018465.1:409354-524331 GCA_013390045.1 Picathartes gymnocephalus | reverse complement strand
TTTTCGTACACCTGCTAGCTCCATTTCATTTGTTCAAACACGTTTTACAACTGCAGTTTATATCTATTTTTCCATGAAAATTAAAAAAAAAAAAAAAAAAAAAAAAAAATCGATGCTGTACTTGTTCCTGATGTATATAATACAGCCTGTGCCTCTAAGAACGTTAACAGATGGATAAATTTGCCACAGTATTTCTTTCAAGGCATTTTATATAAAGTCTGCTTTTTTGCCTTGAAAGACAACTCAAATTCTTCATGGCTGAAACTAATATATTACAGCAAACTTTTGGGACTACTGACTCTTTATTAATTCCCCTTGGGTAGCCCGTCACACCTTCAGTGCTTCCCACCCTGCAACAGTTTTTGAAGCAAGACTGCTATACACTGAAATTCTATATTCCACATGGAGGAGATGGGAAGGGTATTTAAAAAGAAATAAAGCAAAAAAGTGTAAGTTGTTTAAAGTCACACTGGTCACTAAATTCTTCTAATTCAATTACATTGATTAATCAATCTTGAATTTGCACTCAAGTCATTAAATACAACTAGTACAGCATGCATTTTTAAAGACGTGACTGCCAAGTCCCTTCAAAGTAAGTCTTCCTGTAGATAACGAACAAGATTTTTTATCTTCTTTAAATCCAGTCAATAGTTTTATCATTCTAACAAGAACTTGAACTGTCAAGGTTTGCAAAGAAGATGAAAAACTGCAGTCTGGAGAAACTACTAGTTATCTTAGGGAAACAAAGAAAATTAGGATTTACAGCTGTCCTGGATGTGAAAGAGACTTTCATTTACTGGAAGACTTGGATAGATCAGATGCACTTCTCAGCAATCGAGTAACTCCTCGTCCTTGTACAACACTTGTTCCACAAGGGGAGGTCTTCACACCACATGGAGAATCACCTATTAAATTAAATACAGTTTGCACATCAAATCAGCCTTTAAAGCCTGCATAAATTAACGGAATTGTTCCTCATATACTGTGGAGCTGAACCTATTCAACACCTCTGATACAAAAAGTCAGGCAGGCCGAGTCCTCTACAAACACCAAGACTGTAAGATCATGATTTCCAGGTGAAACAGTTTAATTCAGCATGAATCTGTATGCAACAAATCAGGCTGCAAACTCAGAATTCTTATAGTTATTTATTTTGCAAACCTGATTCTGTTCCTCTGAAGGTTAGCCATGAGCTGCCCAGATGAACTGAGCTCAGAGGTCTTCTAGTAAAAAAGTCCTGTCTGCAAAAATAGACCTTAAAAGAGGAGTCTTTATGACTGAGTCGTGACAGAACACTTGCAACAAAGACCAGCTGAGTCTGTACATACAACGATCTAAGACAGGAGAGTATCTTGAAGATGGCCCTGCCTCAAAGCACCTGGGCATGAGAATGGCCATATTACAATTTCATGTAATAGAAAAGCATAGTGCAACATTTGTAAGAAAAACTGAATTTTGAGAGACGTTTTTGACCCTGATTCTGTCCAGCAAGAAAAGGGCAGCTCTTCATTCCCATGTCTTCAGAAAATTCAGCAAAAGCCACACACAAGAATAAGCACAGCTCACGCAGAGCCATGCACCACCTACAGGCAACATCTAAGCCCAGAAATTTGAAAAAGCAACAACTGGATTAAGTTTAAAGATCTCTTTCCTCTTAAAAAAAGTGGAAGTTTCAAACTCACGATTAGAAGGGAAAAACTCCTGATCCTGTCTTGGAGAACCCAAAGGTTTGTCACATCCAGAACGCTCAGCTTTCATTTTCTGTATGAAAAAATAAACATTCAAAATAATGTACATGTGTCTGCTAACATCAAGTATACACCACTAATCCATCAAACCTATGAATTATGGCCAAAACCCTGCAAGTTCAGTCTGCCCAACATAGGTCAC
Organism: Picathartes gymnocephalus; assembly: GCA_013390045.1. Taxonomy (NCBI): domain Eukaryota; kingdom Metazoa; phylum Chordata; class Aves; order Passeriformes; family Picathartidae; genus Picathartes; species Picathartes gymnocephalus. The sequence continues at coordinate 522,441 of WEKY01018465.1, read as the reverse complement.
AAAGGACAGCACCCAAAGACAACACAGCTGGCCTGAAAGTGGCAACTGGAAATAAATCAGGGTGTCAATTGAAAGAATCTGACCTGGATATGTCCAGCATCCAGTTTCACAATCCTGGTATTTGTGCTTTGATCACAATCAGAGTCTTGCAGAGGGAGGTGAGCTGCTGTTAGTGGGACTCCATACACACTAGCAAAAGATTCACTGATGCAGTAACTTGACCAAGAGAAGAGGAAAACAAGAAAAGTTTGGCTAAGAGGGCTGTAATGCTGGTGTTTAACAGCACAGCATTTTATACTCTTCACCTAGCAAACAAAAGTAGCCAAAGCTGGAGGTGCAGAGAGCAGATGCCAGAGGACAGAAGAACTTTTTGGCAGCATCCCTGCATCCTTCCAAAACCACCAGTCCATTCCACAACTATGTATGAAATAAAACCAAACTGCTTCCCCACATTATCAAATGCAGCACTTAGAAGTGTGAAAAGCAACTTGTTTTTTTTTAGGGCACAGCAGTCCATGATTAGTTTTTCGAATGAAAGACTATTTATTAGTGTCTCTAAGTGCTACTACTGCTGTCAACAGAGATCATAAATGGCATTTCCTCGTTTCCCAACTATTTACTTTTCCTTTCTCCACATCAAAAAGATTACAGAACCATATGTATCTACATTATATGTCAGGCAGTATAAATGTTTTCCAAAGTAGAGATTTGCCAGAGCATACTGAGAATACCTCTGAAGGCAAACAGTGAATTCTAATGTAATTAACACTTTCTTCAACACTGCAATGCTAACAAAATAAAAGCCATCATGCTGGAGACAACTCCTTAGCAATACTCACCCCATTTTCTTACAGGATGCCAGAGCACAGAAGAGGATATCATTCTCCTCATGCCACTTGCACCTACATGAAATGAAGTTCAGGCTTATTTCAGAAGCACCTACACCTACATTGTTAATCAACAAGAACACTTGGAACACAGGAACAAATATTAAAGATGGTATCTTTTTGTTGCAGTGACCATGCAGTACCTTTAAAATTTCAGAGTTCAACAGCTTTGCCCGAAGTAGTTGATGCAGAGTTTAAAGGTCTGCTTATCAGGCAACCTGCTTCTGCTGAGGTAGGGGGCAGGGAGAAAAAAAGAATCCTAAGAGACAAATGGAATTTAAACCATTTGAACCACTTCAAGTTTCCCATTAATGTGGAATAGTTCCTCACAGCATAAACATCCTCACTTTCCTCTTCAAATGTGTTTTGAAGTACATTTTTCCATTCTCCTTAAGGTCTCCCTCTAGCGTGAAGATACTCATGGAAACAGAAAACTGCCTGACTACAAAAAGACCAAGTGGCATCGATGAACCCAATGGATCTCAAAATCCATATTCCAGGCAGCCTTCCAAGAATAACTGCCACTTTTTTTTTAATATCTACTGAAATTTAAGATCAAATTATTGGATCTTTTCTTAAATTAGTAGCAGAGGAAGCACCAGAGTCTATTTCTAAATTAACTACTCCTGCAACACTGGAGAAAAATACCACTTTTTGTACAAACACAAAGAATCTGAAAGCAGGCATGTTTACACAAAGAACCACCCAACACACCTGGTATTACTGGAGAAATCCCACAGGCAGACATCCAGCTTTCTATACACCCAGATATTGGATGGCTCCTTTTGGTGTTTCTTCTGGTACAGTTTCATTATCAGGTCTTCTACAACAAAAAGCTGCCAATGGTTCTCAATGCCTACAGTTCAGTGAAAATCCAGGCCAGGAGAACAGGAGTGAGCAAATATCCTGCTCAGCTCATTTCTCAGTCAGCCCCTGCTCACTGTTCAGCCTCTTATCACAGAACCAAAGATCAAAGTTATTCCACCAGTGGTTTTAATAAAACCTGGCTTCCTAGAAAGTGGTGGGAGAAAGGAAGGGGAAGGAGAATGCAAAGCAGTTCTAGCTATCAGCACCAGATTCTATGAAATCTTTGAGACATATTTTTCAAACAAATACAGCTGTCCATGATTATATAGCCCTTATTTCTGGGAGGAGGAGGGGAAAAGAATGGATAAAAATTATCCATTTCCTACCTGTTATGCTGGCCATTCGACTGAGACACCAGTTAATTCGGAACCTGTCATTAGACTGGAGGAAAAAAAAAAAAAAATCTGTCATCTCAAAGGAGTATAGTTAACAATTCTGACAGTTCCATGACTTCTGGCTAGGTCTGAAAAAGTCACCTCCAAACCAAAACTGTTTGTGGGACTGAACTTAATCTCCCTGACAACTATCCTGAAGAGGAACCAAATTTAACACATACTTCTTCAGAGCCCTGTACTTACAGATGGAGCCCAAGATCTTGTCCCTCCCTACCTTTTTAAGAATTAAGATTAGGTTTGAATTGAATTGAAACATAATATACCTGTTATGAAACTTCAACACCTCTGAATCCTAACATTTTGTTCTGTTCCCTTGAAAATGAAACGAGCAAAAATTTAAGACAAGTTGTTATTCTCATGGGGAGAAGAGTCACAAAAACGTAAAAATATCCTTTCAAAAAAAGCAAGATTCATGACTATTACTGAGCACATCCAATTTAAGTCAAATCTTAGGAGCCCTTAACCAAAGTCATAACAATGTCAGAGAACAATAGACCCTGTTCATCAGTAGATTAGAGCCAGAAGTGCAGGCTGAAAATAAGAAGGCAGAAAATTAGGTCTCTGCTTTATAAAAAGGTTGGCTTCTGGAGGCCATTCCTTCCTGCACAGAACTGGGACACTTTGGAAAAAGCATCTTTCCCCACTTATACACACACTGATTAGGTTTTAGAGAGAAAGATCTCCTAAGTCATCCAACAGGAGTGAAAGCAGTTGAGATTTAGAGCTTTGACTTGCCCATACCCTGCAGAAGAAGCGAAGCTGAGCACCTCTGGCTGGCTGGGCAAACTCCAGAAGTTCCCGTAGGACAACTGCGTAACAAGAACGAGGAAGGTGAAATCCAGACAGAGGGATCTTATGAGTTTCATCACCTAATGGAGAGAGGAAAGGGGGCAGGAAAAAAAAAACAACCAAACCAAAGAATCAAAAAGTTATGAGACGTCCAGTTCGCTTGAATGATACCGTTTCCTCCTCCTTTTTATCTTTCTGCATACATATAGGTATGCACACAAACACACACGCTCTCCTCTCCACAGACAGGGGCTGTGTTTAAGCTACCAAAACCTTCCTTCTGTCAGCAGGTCTGGGCTGTGAGCAAACACTCACTCTTGCCCCTTTAAAAGGTCATTATACAAGTATTAGACGTAGGAAAACACAGGCTAAGTTTCTTCTCTCTGTACACAAGGAGAGGAAGTATCCTAATAGGAACAGACTTGAGCCTATAAACATTACTGAGAGTCACAAAGGAAACAAGCAGGCCAAGCCAGACACAACAGTGGTGGAGACATTTTAATTTTTTAATATATGTAGAGCTGCTAAACATAACTTTTAAATATAAAGCAGTATCTCTGCAGTTATCCAGCTATTAATTAGGACTTTATGCTGAAGATACACACAAGGACTATCAAGACTTACATAAGATTTGGACAGAGGTCAGATAAGCTGAGTCTAAAACTGCACACATTTGCATACCACTATCTTCTGCATTAATACTCACCAGCAGCCTGGCAGTGGTACCGAAAACCACGTGGTGGTACTTCTGGAAAAAAAAAAAATTCCTATCATCCAACACCAACAGATTCTTAACTTTCAACTACACACCACAGTTCCATATGCAGAAAGGAACAGCATCTTTCCTTCAGGCCCTGTAAAAGTGCCACAACTACTTTTGGAAAAGTTATTTTCAGTTATACGCAATTTAAAAAATGAAGTGCATTGCATAGTGTGTTTAGGTCCAACCAAAAGAAAAAAAATCACTGACACGAAATATAAAGCATAAGCATGTGCAGGTGCTCCTGGACTCAGCCTACCCTCTTTGAAGTTACATACAGCTCTGACATGAGTTCTCTTCAGAAACAATCAGCACTACTTTGATCTTTTAAGGAGTCTGACCACTTATGGTCAAAGAAATAAATTTGTCTTAATACCAGAAGTCTGGGCAGCAATGACACCTCTCACCCCAATACTTCTCTGACTTTCTTGGAACTCACCTGGATCTATGAAGTGGTGGAAATCAGCCATGATTCCATCCTGTAGGGAGTATTTGACACACCCAATCTCACAGGGAAGGAAGCGCTGCTCGCAGTGGGGTGGCAGCTTCCCATAGCTGTAAATGTCCAGGAAGTAGAAGATGTCTGCAACTGTATCTGAGAGGAAAAGAACAAAACCAACTTCAGACAAGCCACCAGCAGTTAAAGAAGCCATGCTGGTCTCACCTCATCCAGGGAAAGCTTTAGAGAACTTTCTCCTGTGACTGGGTGAAAGAGGGTAACAACCAAGGAAAACACACAGCTCTTCCTCTGTATCCAAGAGGACAGAGGTAGATAACATTTATGGAGAAGTCAGACACATTGGTAATGCTGATACACCTTCCAGAGATTCTACTGTGGGTAGAGATGGGAAAAAAACCCCAACAAATATAAGCAAGTTAAAAAAAAAAAAAAGCCAACTTCCAAACCCACAAGATGGTAAGAGGCCTGCAATCCAACAGGAACTATTATTCCCTTCAAGGATGGGTCTCTTTGTCGTTTCAGAAAGTAAGGTTAGGAAAAAAAATAAATCAGCGGCTGCAAAACAGCCTCATAAGCTCAGTTTAGTAGCTCACACAACTTAAATGAGTTGGTAGTAATCTTGTGGGGCAAGAAGATGAGAAGTCTGCTAATTAAAAGGATTGCTTCTCCTCCACCAAATGAGTTCCCAAAGAAAGCGGCAAGAATACCCAACACAAATGTTAAGAAATAGATTTATCATTTACTAATTAAAAAGTATCCAACTATGACAAATATTTTATAATACACCTTAATCCTTCTCTTCATGACTGTCACAATGTCCTCACTGAAATTTAACGTAGCTATTTAATCCTTACTCTAAACTTCTACCCCTCATAAAAAGAAATCCTACTTGCTTTACTAAACAATAAAGATGTGTACCTGTCTTTACACACAAATAATTTGGTATGCCAGGCTTTAGGACATTTAACACCAGCTACCCTAAGCTTGAATGGTCATGTTCCTTTATGTGGGTCTCAAACTGAACGAGGTGTGGGGTCAAAGGAAAGATCTCTCCTACCTTACAAAAAAACAGATATAGCTCCAGGGAGCCATACAGAACTTTAATTGAGAAATATTAAGAGCAGCATCACGAAATGCATCTCCATTATCCTTTATCATTATGCCTCTCACTCAGCTGAAGGATCAATTGTGTCAACTCAAGCCAGCATGATCAGCCCAATCAAATCTGCATCACAATGACAGTGGAGCATGACCCCTGGCACAGAGGGCACTAATAAGTATTCCACTTTTTATGGAGCTACTGTCTCTTCTTCCCCTATAACCATGACAACATGAAAACAGCTCAAGAGACTGAGCTAAAAAGCTGGAGCTGAGACTTAAGCACATAGTAGGTACACCTTCTATGAACTGGCTTCTTGAGTTACCTTGTAAGCACTACCTTTTATCATTTTTCAGAGCAACATAATATTCATAGGGTAGAATATCACAAATGTGTTCACTACCCAACTCTAATTAGAATATCCATTTGAAGATAGGGTACAGGTTAGAAAGGTTTACTTTTCAAGAGTTCTTTCAGTAAGGAAGCAAGTCAGGATGCTATAAAGGCACTGACAGAGTGCATATTCCCTCTTTTATTCTCCCAATGAGGCCAGGGCCTTGTTTTATTTAATACCTCTACCATACAAATTTTGAACTTTGATATCTAACAACTCTTTACCCTTTGAAATCATTACAAGTTTTCTTTTACGCTGAATTTGGATTAGGTCTTGTTAAATCATAAATGTAGGACTTGAAAAATTACCTTTTCCTTAAAAACCTTGAAATAACTGTTAAGAAACTGTTAGTGGCTATACTCCCATCAAGCTGAAAAACAGAGGATAGAATTCTTAAGAGTTTGAGCGGGAAAGGTATTAGCCCTGACTTCCCTCTACCTTTTAGAGTAGTAGCCCAGTAGTGTCAAACATCTGACACAGTTGGCTTTTAGCAAACCATACACATTCTTTGTATAGGTACCACTGAGAACATCCTCTAAGGGCAAGCTCTCATCTACCAGAACCAGTAAGATCACCATACCCTGATCATTCTTCCAAGACAGAGCAGAGGCATCTGGCAAAGGAGTAACACTGGGCATCTTTGTGGTCAGAGAGGCAGGGACTGGATCAGGCACAGTACGAGTCTGGAAAAGATGAGAAAGTTAAAAAAACCACCACCAACAAAGGAGTCTTCTCACCCCAAATAAAGTCCTTCAGCTCCTTATATCAGAGGAAAATGCAACATCCACTAACAGCTCTGGTTAGGTGGAACAGTTCATCTATAAAAGTGCCTGTATACCTGTAGGCCAGGAAGGCAAGATTTCTCTTCAGTTCTTTTGTCAACCCATTACAGTTTTAAAGAACTACAGCTCAATTTACAAAATGCAATATAAAAAAAAATTTCTTAGGTTCAATGACTTTTCACCAGCAAGAAACTCTTCAAACTGGAATTAACTTTTTTCAAAAGTATTATGAAAAAAGCACCTGGCACATGTATTAGTTGTCTTTGACTAGAAAACAGGTCCATGAAAAGCTGATAAAGCCTCAAGGAAGTCACTGGATTGCTCTGAGAATCCATTCATGAACAATAAGCTTTTAATAGGACGGGAAAAGAAACCTGGCAGCTTTACAGGATCTGATCATTCAAATCCAAACTGGGAATAAAATCTACACCCAGGCACACTGATTGCAGATAACCATCTTAGCCAAAGTTAATCGGTCCTCAGTTTGAACTATTTAAAACAAAATGAGGAATTATTCCTATCTAAGTAACCTTCAGCCACCTCCAAAAGAGGAACATGACCTTTCACTACACAAAGTGGCTGTAGTTGTCTGTATACAGGGTTGTGATTAAATAACTGAGAACATAAATAATCTCATATATACACATTTCCCTGTTTCCACTGACACAGTAAAAATGGTCATCTTTACTTTGGTAAAGCAGTTACTCCTCTCCCTGATTACAGTCTTCCAAAATGCTACAACTTGTGGAAGGAAACACAGAAGCCTCCATTTGTGACTTACCTGCCATTTCACTTAGTTCTCTATGATAGACAAAAATGGAGTTTCATTAATTACATCCCCTCAGCTTGCTAAATGACACAACGATGATCACATTTACTCCGTCAGGCTCTTCCCTTGAACACAAGTTTTTACACTACCAAGAAAGACTGAAATAAAATAAGCTTTCTGACACCTCACATAATTCAAACTCCTAAGTAACTCTGGTTCAGGGAAGTGCTGGGAGAGGAAAAGAGACACAAACAAACAAACGGGACACATACACCTTTTCAAGGCAGCGAATAGTAGAAACGATCTGTTTAGCACCATTTCCGACCACAACCACACACATTTAACCCAACATCCTCTTTCTGTACTGTCCTCCACAATAGTATTATTACTCTCTCCCATATCCAACCAACTTAAAAATAATGGCAGGGTGTGATTATTATATTTGTGCATAGGCTGCAATATTTCATTGACCTGGTTCACCACAGAGCTCGAGAACACCAAATCAGCTGCCTCTAAGATGACCTTTCAGGCCATCAGGCAAGAACTGCCTAAACCAATGACACCCACAAAGCAAAAGCAACATGAACCTATGACAAGAAGTGACACTAATTTACACTATATGAATTTTAAAAAAAATTAACTCAGGCACTGCAAAATACTCTTCAAACAAGAGCGTTAGAGAACTACATTTTACTTGGTAAAAGAGCCCAAAGGAACAAGTTGAGTTGATTTAAAAATCTATAAAGTATTTTTATTTTCAGTTCAAACCAGAACAATTATATGCATAACCTTCAAAATGGTATGAATTACTACTGCAGCTAGAACCTCTAGAGGCTGGAGGTTGTGGAGAGCAGGTGGAATTTGCACAGCATCCTATGGAACCGACACCGCCCACCACCATTTACTCCCCCTTCTTACTGAGGGCGTTCCATTCTCAGCATTTACCTCCTTTATTGTCTTCTGAGAGCGTTTCTTGCTATTCCATTTACGAACCTTCTCTGCATACACTGTCTTTTCTTCCCCTGTCAGGGACTTGAAGGAAAACGAACAGTTATAAAAAGGCTTCTACCACTTCCTTCTAGTCGTCCCACAAACCAACAGGTTCCACGTGCAAGAAATCACTCCTGCATTTCCAAAGGACATTATCGATGGCTGCCAAGACTGGCTCGAACACTTCCAGCGGCTTTTTTCCTAACAGCGCCGTAAGCCTTGATTACAAACACCCAGCAAGGCGAAAGGCCTCCGAGTGAGGGCAAGCTACAAACAAGAGCCCTCCTGGAGCTACTCCTGCCAGCCAGCGATGCCACCACCCCACCCACGGCACACGAACCCCCGCGCTGAGGGGAGGGCGGCACAGCCACCTGAGGCCACTCAGCGGGGCCATCTGCAATGGCGCCGAGCCTCCTGCCCAGCCCACCCTCCAGCACAGGCCCCGCCGACATTCCGCCCTCACCGCCCACGCCTGGGAGCAGTAGGGGATGGCGTCCGCCACACAGGCCACGGGCAGCCCGCGCCGCTCCANCGGTGTGGTGTTCGGGCGGCAAGGGCGGGGCGGCCATCACCGCCATGGCCCTTCCGCGCCGCGCCGCGCCGCGGCTGGCAAGGCCCCCTGGGGCTGTGCTCCCGTGTTTGAGCTCTGACTACTCCTTATCAGCGATAAAGGAGGCGTATCAGTGGGACAGATAGCGGCCAACAAGCTCTGAGGATCACAGAGCCATAGAACGTTAAGGGGTTGGAATGGAGCTTCAAGATGATGTAGTGCCAGGGACGCCTTCCGCCAGACCAGGTTGCTCAGAGCTCCGTGCAGCCTGGCCTTGAACGCTTCCAGGGATGGGCAAATTTCCCCGGCAACCTGTTCCTGTGCCTCACCATCTGTATAGTGGGGAATTTCTATCTAATATCCAACCTAGAGTTCCCGCCTTCCATAAAACAAAGTAAGATATTGTATGTCAGTGGAACCGGCTGGTGCCCTTAGTCAAGGACACCCTGGAGCAAACAAGCTCTATGGATGAAGTAAATCACCGTGTTGATGTATATATTGCCACTTTATCAAAAGGCTTAAGGTCCATGCATCCTATAGAATCCTAAAATCATCAAGGTTGGAAGAGACCTTTAAGATCATCCAGTCGAACCATCAACCCAGCACTGTCACTGTAACCCCTAAACCACAAAACCACATCATCCAGTGCCAGACCCTGATGCCTTTTGAACACAACTAGATATAAGTGAACTACCTTCATTATAATATCGAAAATCACACCTCCAGGTCAAAAAGACCCCTGCCCAGGTGAAGATCTTTGCCCTGAGCATGCACAGGAGTCAGGTGGGATTATGTAATTAGTATGGTAATTATTACCAATCATACTTGGGAGGTTACTAACACAACATTTCGTGTATAAGTAATGGCGTGGAAAGCCTGGAGAGCTGTGCTTGATTTGTGAAATACCACCAAGCACCCAGGCTTGTGCAACTCCAAAATAAGTAAATAATCGATGTCTCTCTCAAGTGTGTAATTATTGGCTTGTTGCACACCACGTAAGTGAATCTGAATTTTGTGGACAACAACCTCACAGCAGGTCCTGATGAGAGTGTGGCAGGGCTGCTTTTTAAAAATGATTATTTTTTTAATGTTCTTTGGGTGCTGAAGAATAAGAAATACCCCATGGGAGCAGGAGGTTGCACCAGGTTCAGGAAGGAGACGGGGAAAAAGTAGACACCAGCTTCAGGTGAGAACCCTGGGTTTGGTTTTGAGATATATGGCAGAAAAGAGGAGGAGGTGAATGAACATGTGTGTACTTGGAAGGGCACATTTGTTTATTAAAAATTATTTGGGAGCTCATGTTACACAAAACTGAGGCTGCTATTCAGACTCCCTTTCTGTGGTTTTGGGTTGCTTTTTGTGGTTGTTAGGGATTTTTCTTTTCAGCTATCTCATTGACATAACTGACACTTCCATCACTGAAAGTGCATAGGGAACCACAGTTCAGATTAAATAAAAGCTGGAAATAATCTGATCTGCATCATCTTGATAAGTGGCACAGAGTTGCTTCCTGCCTTGAGCTTTCTATTGATCTCGCTCAAAAATCAAATTATCTTCACTGGACATAGTAAAAAAAAAAAAAAAAAAAATTAAAAAAAAAGGAGAAATTAGCAGGGCTATAATCACAGCAGGTCAATAATCACAACTAGCTTTAAAACAAAGTTTAATCAGTTTGCAGAAATCTGGTTGCCTGGAACAGAGGACCCTACATTTGACATGAGACAGGGTTACTGAAGTGGCCATATTGGCATAGGCCCTGATGAACTTCTGACCTGGTTTTCCTTGGCTAGGGTGTGTGATGTCTCCCACATTCCCCACTGTTCCCCTGTCTTTTGGGGAATCTCCTTCAGCATTCGTCTGTTTCTCATGCAGCCATCCTCAGTGGAGTTATCCAGACAGTCTCCATGAAAATAAATGGTGCAGCACTTTTGAAGATTCTTTGCAATTCTCCATCCCAGAATCCTCTTGAATTTACTGTAGACTGAGACATGAGGATAAAAACAGCGATGAAACACATCCATGCATTTCCAAATCACTGGAAAAATCTGCCTCTTTTCCTCAATCAAGCCACTTTTTTCATCTTTGGGTAAGTCTGCTCAGCTCCAAAGGAGGAAGCTGTTTTTCAGGCTTAAATCTTTGACTTAGCTGATTATGTTTGTCAATGCTGGAACTGCTATCAGGTAAGGTCAGATCAGATTGCTCTTGCATCTCCCTGGTGGCTGGTTTCTCTGAGGGTTAAAAAATGCTGGCTCATTCTGGAGGCTGTTCTGTCTTGCTCAAATCTTGTGAAATGGTTTGATTTGTGTTCCACCTAGGAAATTTGCTGTTTAACATACATGAGGAGTCAATCACATTGTTAAAAATGTAGAATATCATGATGTACCCTCAGTGAGAACAGGTAAGCATTTTTAAACTCACTTTTACTGCTGTGGAAAATAATTTATATTCCAGTCTAGTTCCAGATACATGAATGCTAAGTCTCTGAGGAGAGACTGCAAGAAATGACTTGTATCTTGTAAATATAAACATCTGCACAGAGCCTAGTTCTTTCAGGCAGAAAGGCACAAGTGTTTACTGTTATAGTACTGTAAGAGTTGTTGCTAGGAGTACATCTGTGCTCTTGTGTTTTATTTTTCTTCACATCATATTCTTTTCTCTTGTGTGCAGCTTTAGGACCCACCCTTCAGCAGCCCTTCCTTTTAAAGAAATTCAGATAATGTGTGCATCAAGTGTTTGAAAAACACAGGGCTCCAGTGATAACTCTCCTAGGGCTAGAGGTGTGGTTGGAAAATAAAATTCATAAGCAGTAAAGAGAAAAAGGATTTTCCTGTGTGGGGTGGAGGTCAGATTAAAAAAACAGGGAACAGATCCTCTTCAGAGCATCATACCATCAGTATTCTTCCCCAGGGCCCTGAGGAGGGCCCTGAAGAAACTCATGTTTTAAATCTTCATTTGTCTGCTGTTTAACTTAGCAGGCAAAGGACTTTTCTGGACTATTTACACTGATCTGAAAATAACATTTGTACCACTGGAGCCATTCCAGCAGATAACAACAAGTATTATGCCAGTATTTATATAGTATTTGTTGATTTTTTTTCTTTTAAGCACTTAATTTAGTTAATTGATATGCCAACACTTTAAGTCCTCTGTACCTGGCTTTGTCAATGCAGGTCCAGAATTTACAAAATCAGTATAAATGGTCCAGAGAAGTCCTCTGCCAGCCTGTGCTTTTCCATCAATGCATATAGTTTGCCAGTATCTCAAAATAGGGTCTGTGTACCCTAGTATTATGTGGACAGAAAAACTATCTGGAACTTTTCTGCCAGTAATGTATTTTCATTCATTCAGGATTCAAGGCTATAATCTTTCCTTGCAGTTTTTTGTCAGAAAGAATGAGCAAAATTATTCTAAAAAGCCTGGCAGTGACTACATCTGCTGTTCCCCACCTACCTGCTGGTCTGGGGCTACAGCACTCCCCCACAAAGGGAAATATTTGGTGTTTATGTTGGAGAAATCAGGCCAGATCCATCAGCCCAGGACAGGCGGGGCTGATTGCAACTTCACACTCCCAGGTCCGAGTGAAGGGCGGTCAAGGATGTATTCCCAGCCTAACCCAGCTCCTGCTGTGGTTTTCCCATTAGAGATGAGCCATCCTCTCCCCCTCCGTGGCTCTCAGGGCACACCACCTTCCCGCAAAGGAGTCCAGCTGGATTGTTACTAACGCTGTCACACTCGCTCCCTCCTGGCACCACTGACGTGAGGGCTTCTGGCCCTCAGTCTGCTCTAGGGGACACTAATCCTGGTCATTCCCTCGGGGCTCTCCAGTGCTGGCACCCAGCCACACCAGTGCCTGCAGCCCAGGCCCAGCTGGTGGCACCCAGACCGTCACTCACTCCAGCTCCTGGCCCCAGGGACACGTAGGGGTCCTGTCTACCTGCACTCCCACTCCAGGTGCTGGCATTTAAGTCGACTTACTCCTGTCTGTCCAGTCACTGTCACCCAGGCATGTGGACTCTCCCACCCATGGCATGACTAGAGGCTGGCACCAGACCCCCATACACATGGACACACCCAAAATAGAGAGTTGTTCACTCAGAAAAAAAGTTATAAAGGAATTTAATAAGAAGAAAGGAACGTACTGTGCATGACAGATAAGCACATCACAGCAAACTCTTCACACACCACTGGCTCTTTCTATCTTTTATCCATCTATTTCCCTTACTTGTTCCTTCCCAAATCGCCTAGATCCCTCCCTTTCTTTGCCTTCGATTCTTTCCCTAAGTATCCCACAAGGAGTCCTATGCAATCCTAAAATGCTTTTCCCTTGCATCCTCTATTGAGTCCTATATCCGTAGGATGCAATCCCCCTCAGTCTTAAAGTTGCTGTGGTGTTGATTCATCCTGTTAGGTTCCAGTCTGCACCCTGCGGCCGAGGCTTTCCTGGGAAAGCCTTGGAAAGAGCCTGGAATGGTTTTCCTTTATTCTGAGTTCCTATCATAGGGTTTCCATCTGCCATTGTGTCCCCCGTGCTTCTTTGGACTTGTGAAAACGGGCCATTGATGGGCTTTTGTGATGGGTATGGGAGGAGCCAGGGCAGGGTGTTAGTTGGGCTACAAACCACCCAAGGGGCATTGTCTCTGTGTACTCCTTTGTGTGTTTTGGAGAGAAGCTTTTGTCACATGATCTCAGGGCTGATTTCTTTCTCAGCCTGGTTATGGAGATTTTAAAACCTACAAATTCTCTGGAGAGTGACACAAAGGGAACACCAGTAATTATTATTGTTTCACATGTAATGCATAAACATCTCAGGGATGAGAGCCTGCAGGCTTCCCTTCCCCAGGTGGATGATTTAACCAGTCAGCTACAGCTGCCAGCTTCTCTTTTGACCTTTTGACCTAGTGAATCTTGCGGTTCTTTCTGAACAGTGCCACGACTGCAAGAGGGGTGCAGAGTGCCTTACACCTCACCTATGTGATCAAGGATGTAACTTGGAACACCTAAGAGTCAGAAGACCTTTTTTACAAAAACTCACCCTGCCTTGTTCCCACGCAGTGTTTTGCTGAGTGTTGGACCTATTGTGAATGTCCTGGACCAGGCCTCACAGGTGGTATCAGCACCTTTCTTCCAGGTTTCTTGGAGAACTCAAGAGCTGATATGCTTCTGTCTGCTCTCCAGAAATGGTAGCATTTGTGTTGGGGGTGGCAGTGCAGCAGGTCATGGACTTGTGGGATGCATGGGTCCCTGCTGACCAGCACATCCCAGGACCAATAAACCTGGTACATGGCAACCTGCTGCCCAGGTGTGCTACAGCAGCATCCCTTCTATGCCATCAGTTTCAAATATCTTTAATGCCATGGCTCCAGTGAAACCACCACATTGTTCCAAGTATCCTAGACAAAGTCTGGGAAATCCTTAACATCAGATCAGACCAGATTTTTAGGTAGGAAACAATGATCTGGCTGTGTCACCCGAAATGTATGAAAGCCTTGCCTTGGGTGTTTGTCAGACATCTCTGTGCTCAGGACTACCTGGGTATGCAGAGAAGGAAAATTCTAAGCCTTTAGGCAACTTTGACAGTACATGCGTGCTTTCAGTCTCAATCTGCTGCTGAATGAGGGTTTTTTAGATTCGAGTTCTGAATGTTAGGTACCAAAAATTTTCCAAAGTCTTGTTTTGGGTCTGGCCCTAAGTAGGATGACCCGAGTAATTACAGACCTGTTAGACTGACAGGGATCCCAGGCAAAAGAATAGAATCACTGATACAGGATTTGCTTCAATAATGAATTAAAGAAACATGATTAATGCCAATTAACATGGGTTTGCAGCAAATAGATTCTGTTACACTGGTTTGTAATTGCATCAAAAAGATATTAAGTGTGGTTACTAAAGGTAATGCATTCAGACATGTGAAGCATGTGACCTGACCACACAACACTGAATCAAGGACGCAGATTTATGGTACAAAGACCATGCAGTCCCTGGTTAAAGCATTAGCTTAAGATGTCTCAAAATGTAATTTTAAATGAGGAATTGTAATCACACTTTTTATTAAAATCTTTCTTTGGTTGTTTCTTGGCTGCATACTACTAAATACTTGCTGATACCTTTCAAGGAAACATAGTCATCACCATTACTTGCAAAAAATACAAAGATTGAGGGAATACTTAATAAGGTAGGCGACAGAGCGGGATATTCACCAAAGAGGAGCTCCCTATGTGATGCTGCATCAAGAGGACTAACAGCATGATCCCTGGAAGGATAAATAAATATTAAGCAGGGATGATGATGCTGTGATACTTCTGCTTTCATGCTTTTAGCAACTGGGCCTGGGATTCTCTTTCCAGTTCTGGTGTTAGCTTAAGAATATAACAAACAGTCTGTTGAACTTCCAGAGAGGATGTTAAGGGTGCTTTGATCACAGCCTGCCGTTACCTCTTCAGAAATGCCTTAAGAGTGCCTTGCCCCCTGGCTTGGCAGTACTAGAAAGTGAAGTTAGATTAAATTAGGGGCAGGGTGAGGTCCCTTCCAACTCAAAGTAATCTGTGATTCGTTTTTGTAACATACAGGCTGTAGTTCAAACTAATCGATGTAGCGTGGCAAAGTGATGTGGCCTATTTTATTGGGAAAGCTGGATTCAAAGTCACAAAAGTCCAGGTTGTGAACTCCAGGTCCCTGAAGGTATTTGTGCAGCTCACAGTTTCTCTACAGCCAAAACCTTAGGGGGTTTAACAGCTTGTTACCTCCTAGGTTATCTGTAGATATGCAAGCTGAGTTTGTCCTATTGTGTATTTTTCCCTATAGTGACGCACAAAAGATGGTGAGCTAGGATGATTCACTTGCGATCCTGTACCTATATAAGTTCACAAAACATTATTGCTGACATGCCATTAGTGTTTTAAATGAAAATTTCAGGTTCACTCTGTAAGTGTAGCAAAGGGATGCTATGATTTTTGGTGTCTAAAAGAGTCAGGAGCAGCATAGGAAATTTATACAGAGGAGTAATTAATAGAAGGATGCTGTTCTCTTGGGTTCTTCCTAATGCCGAATTTATATTACAGACCTGAAGGTTCATTGCAGTGAGAAAGCCAAATATCTCCATTAAATACTCTAAACATTTCTTGGTACAAACATCATGATTAAAAAACAAGAGCAGTTTATATATCCATATCACTCACTCTTGATGTCAGTGGGACATAAAAGCTCTGTATTATTGTGCTATCAAATGCAGCCAGGCAGCTCGGAAAAAAACCCAAATTATACAGAGAGTGCATATATTTCAGCAATGTCTTGCTGTGAAGCTATCAAGGATTAATAGGAGATTCCAGTGTAACACAGCAAACGAGGAAAAGTTTTACTTAGTAGCTATCTGAAGAGACTCACTAAACGCTATGAACTGATGGTGTGTCACCCAGTAAGTTCTGCGATGTGCTGATCTCAGTACTAAATCAAGAGATCAGTGTCTGATGGCTGAATCTAGCATGGCATCCCAGAAAAGCTGTTGAAATCACTGTTTCTATGGAAATTTCTACAAGGAAGTCCAGGGGGCTGAACGGCATGAAAATCTTCCTGCAGCAGAGTGGGTTTTCAGGGATGTTGTCGACATGGGTCATTGTGACTGAGGTGCTGGTGTAAATCGTTCCATGTGGTGGTAACTTAAAAAGCTGACTCTGCTTATCAACAGAGAAAATGACCACAAAAGATTGGTACTGGAAGATGGGACCAGGGAGGGAGGAATAAAGTACCTGGCAAGGAGAGAAAAGAGCCAGCAGCTGCTACAGCGTGAGTAAATTTAGTTTGTTTGTTTCCCTATTGTTCAGCTGAATTTGTTCATGATCCCATGGCTTAGAGAACTTCTTCAGGTGGAGTCACGGTATCAGCAGTGAAATCAAACAGTTTTGCAGTGTGGTATTCCTCTGATTCTGCCCGGGACGAAATTAGTCAGGGCAAACACTGGGAATTTGCTCATCCGCTGTCAAGGTTGTCAAGTGGCTCAGGGAGATGAAGGTTTAAGTCTACCAGTGTGTTGTTTTTCAAAGGACAAAGAATGCCTGCTGGGCTGTGGCTTGAAGCCATCTGGCTAATTGCATAGGAATTTACCCATCGTTTGAAGGTGAAGTGGGGCTAACTGCAGTCAGGCAGCTTTCTGTCTTGGGCTAAAAGGAAAGACAACATCCCAACATTAACTATTAAGCCAGCTCAGATGTTGCAATCATGAGATCAAAGGTCTTCAGAGATCTGGAACATCTATTCAGGGTCAGGGCATCCATCTTAGGTAGACATATACAAATGACAGCTCACGTTAAATGAGAAAGGACCGTACAGTGAGTTTATGAGAATTTCAAAGCAGATATAAATCCAATGTTACATGTGAAACAATGGTGCTTCCTTCTATTGAAAATCTTTCCTTCCTTAGTCGTGAGTCAAAAGTTTAGCAAAAGTGATGCATGCCAAATTTATTTGCAAAAGCTGGAGTAGATTAAAAAAAAACAAAAACAAACCCAACAAAAAACCCAGCAGTAGCTAACAATAGCGATGCATAAGGGATTGTACTGGTCCCAGCGTTAAGCAGATGAGATAATATCAACATCCACATTGTCTCAGGAAACTCTGGGTCAGAATCCTGGCCAGCTAAGTTACAAAAAGGCAAGGAACCAGGAATTCACTTGAAATTTTGAGGGTTAGCAGGAAAAATGGTTAGGGGAGAGAGAGAAAAATAGCTTTTTATTTACCTTTTAGGAGTCTTAGTTCAGCCCATACGAACTTTCATGGACTATATCCTATAGATAGGTAACAGTGGTGAGGCAGGCCCTGAGCTGATGCAGAGTGTTATAGTGCCATCTGAATTTTCTGGAACCACACATTGCTGGGGGCTGAATTTGTGGCCCTGATGAGAGTTTCTACTTTGTCTTCCACTTACAAGCAGGCACAAAGGCTGTGGGGTGTCAGATCGGTGTGCTGAAGGACAACAGCACTGCTGCACATATCCATTATTTAGTGTAACAGGGACTTCTTAACAGTCACTTTTAGTACTGCAAAACAGTTAAATTCATAATGTATCAGGTCAGAGGAACATCAGGACACTGATAGGGGTGTGTGTGTGGTTTTTTTTTAAAGCAATGCTAGATAAAAATAAACTTCCATGTGAAAAATATTTTTAAATAACATTGAATAGCTCCAAATAAAACACTTAAAACCAGATCAACTGCCTAAGGATTGTCTCCTTGTTTAATTCCATTTTAACTGTACTAACAGAGGGACTACACCTGTTTGAAAACAACCAAAGCTGTTTCAACACATCTTTTATCACAGCAAACATGCTGGTTTGCTTTTTCCTTCAGAAATTATTGATCTTTTTTCATTCACGCTTTTAAAGAAAAGTTTATCTTGCCTGTGGAGAAGTTCAGTCTGAAAGGCGAAATGATGAGGAATCTACAAGGAACTGGAAAACACCTGCTAGAATGTAAACAGCTTGTACAGATCCACTGCAGGCATCCCTGTGCACCCTGCCTTTAGCAGCTGGACGCACCAAACGCTTTGCTTTAGAAAAATCAGAATCCTTTAAGTTTTTTGGCAGATTCCAGATGAGACGAAGTTGGAGGCTACTCCCATCTCTCATGTGGATCACTGATGCCTGCAGCATCCCAGCTTTGGTTACAAACAACAGCCAAGCCCCGTAAGAAAAGTGCCTGAGGATGAACAACACTCAAATACAAGCAGTGCTGGATGCCGTGAATGGGGAGTGCCATTTTGCAAGGTGCTTCTCTCCGGTGCTGAGCTACAAAAGAAAGCACGGTGCTATTTTAGCTAGCTATTTAGGCCCATGAATAATCCATTGACTTATTAAGTTTTCACAGAAACTTTACAAGTTTTAAATACAGTTAATGTGTATCCACGTGGGTTTGCTGCGGCCAGGACCATTTAATTTCTAAGCAACATCCATATTCCAAAATGTCATTTTTAGCTGTATGTGACCCCTTTCTCACAAAAAAAACCAACCCACAACAAACAAAAACAAACAAAAAATCCCTATCCCCTTCCAGTATCGTGTTGGCACGACAACTTAACACCCCGCAACTCAGCTGCCCATAGTTAACAGCCAGAACATCTCCTCACCTAAAATTCTACTCCTACTTTATCTAAAATTACAATAATTAGTTGCAGTGCCCATGCTGGAAGTGGAAACCCCAGGGAAATTTACAACAGGAACTATCTACGCTCGTTTCCCAGGGTATACATTTGACTAATTTGGGGAGGACAGGTGATCGGCGGGGACATGTTTAAGCGCTTACTAGAGAAGTTGTAAGAACCCCGCTAAGAAGCAAGGATGCCGGGGGCTGAAGAAGTTGCAGAGGAACGTGCCGGGGTGCCCGGAGGCTGAGGAGCGGCACCAGGCAACCGAAACGCGCCTTTGGCGGAGGGAGGGCGGGAAGAGAAGCAGTTTCGGGAAGCCGCGTCCCCCACGCCGCCGCCCCCCGCCCGAGCCCGGACAGCGGCGGGGGCGGCCTCGGGGAGCTGGCCCGGGGGAGGAGCGGAGCGGNGCTCTGCGGGGAGGCGGCTGCCCGAGCGGGGCCGCCCCCGCGCCTCTCCCGCCGCCCTGCGCCGCCTGGACCACTGGGAAGATGGATGGGCACGTCGTGGGATGGATCGTCCTCCTGTGGCTCGCAGGTACGGCCGCGGGCGGGGGCACGCCTGGCCCGGTGGCCCCGACGTCCCCGCGCCGTGCCCAGCCCGCCGGGCTTCACGGCTTTCCTGGGGGCGAAAACGGCGAGGTTTTGGGGAGATGCTGCGGAGGGAGCCGGCGTGGGGCTGGGGGGCGTCCCGCGGTGCAGTTTGCGGAGACTTCGCGGAGAGGGCTGGGGCCGGCGGGGCAGCCGGTGCCTCTTGCCCGGCCGGGGGCGCGGGGCAGGTCCGAGGGGCCCCCGGCGCTTCTCTCCGCGTGGTCCCGGCGGCGCTGGGGCCCCCGCTCGCCGCGGGGGAGAGAGCGCGCCCGTGATCGTGTCGGGGAACGGAGAGCCGGCCCGGGGGAGCCGGAGTGTCCTTGGCCGCGGTGCGGGAGGGATGGCGACAAACCCCCGGCTCCCCCCGCCCGCCCGTGCCGGCAACAATTGCAGGAACTTCTCCCTTTACCCGCTGTCCTGACCGCACATGCCGTCTCAACAGAGGTGTGAGAGGAGGGGGCTGCCCTGCCTCTGCCCCGGCTTCCAGAGGGGCTGAAATCCAGGGGGGCCTTCCCCGTGACGGTGCAGTTGCGCCCAGGCCTTTGTGAGCGCAGGACGGGCTTGCCCCCCCAGCCCAGCTGGGCGACCACTGCTTGCCCCGCCGGCTCCCGAAAAGGTCGGACAAGTCCCCCCCAGGACAGGGGGAGGGGAGCCGGACAGGCGAACGGAGAGGGCAGGGGGGACAAGCTGAAAAGGGGGCTGGGTCTGAGAGCTGGGCAGCGAGGAAAGGAGAAGGAAGGGATTACGGCAGGATGAGAGCGGCGGGGCGGTCGGGAACCGGGGAAAAAGAGAAAGCCCTGTCAGGTCAGGGGCAAGATCTGCCTCCTGTGAGCCGGTGCAGGAGCCAGGCACAGGCGGGAGCAGCAGGCTATAGGAAAAGCTGCAGTAGGATGACTTAGCCAGGCAGGCTAGTTACAGGCTGAAAGAAGAAACAGACGCGCAGGTTAAGTGGCATATATTTCCCACTGTCACCAATGTATCCCACAGAAAAGACCTCAGCCTCTTCCTTCTTCCTATTCAGATTTAGGATTCACAAGCAGTAAATTCGGCTTTTAGTCATAACACCTCTCTCCCACCACCCACCCACCCCTTTCCTTGCATTTTCACTCTGAGTCATCTTCAACACCGGTGCCTGCCTACTGCTCCCTTCCAGGGTTTCACGGCCTCATCTGGGGCTTCAGCAGCTTCCAGCTCATCCTCCCTCCCTTCTCTCTCTTCCTCCTTCCCTGCCATTTGGCTGCGTCCAAATGTATCCCACTTCAGTGAGTTGGTCTGGAATGCCAGCGCACCCACAGCTACCCCTCCTTTCCTACTAGCCATAGTAGTGTCCTGATAAATAGCATCCAGAGACCGGCAAAGGAGTAGCTAAACATGACATTACATTCCTCCCTCTTTTTTAAAGAGCTTCTTTTTCTGGACGTGTCAGGCTAATCAGGACTTTTTTATCAAGCTAAAAGACCGGGCTGTTGTGACACTTTTCTCCTTCCGCTGAGGGCAGTTCACAATTCCTGGCAGCGAACGATGTTTGGAGCATGCAGGGTCAATGCAGAGAGAGAGGGACCGCTGCAGTGGGAAGACCTTCCAGTTTCCTCTAGCCCTGTGATTTTGAGACAGGACTGCGTGCTGCCGGTGCTGTGGAGAGCTGGCAGGCACAGGCTTCCGGCAGGCAACAGGTTATCCATAGCTGTGTGCTGAGGGATGGAGTCAGTGCTTGCCTGCTCCCCTCCAGCCGCTGCTGCCCAGCCATAAATCAGGTGCTGATGTCCTTTTTCACAGCCGAGAGAAAGCAAATAAGCAAAGGTGTGTGAGTGTGTGTGTGTGCACAGAAAAGGAAGAGGGGGCTAGCAAACATGGATTCAAGATTTTCCTTTCCCCAGTGGCTGTGCAAAGGAATGAAAGGTCTGCTTCAAGGTAAGGAGCCCTAATCCAGCCAGAGTGGTACACTCCACTCTGGGAAAGAGAAGTGGGGGTTGGGAGGTGGAGGGGCCAGGGGACAGAGTGCAAGATGGGGAAGAAGCAGGGAGACAAAAGGGAGCACGGAAGAGAAGGCTCTCGTTCCCTTCCCTCCCCTCCTCCCTTCTCGAGGTGGGCTGAGCAATTCCTAATCAGCACTTTCAGTTCCTTTCCTCCCAGCAGTAATTCCTCTCTGTCCTTTGTTTGCCTTTAATTTTTGGCTCTTGCGTTTATCTTTTGTTTGGTTTTGTGCATTGTGAGTTCTTACGGCAATTTCAAAAAATCCTGTGTGAGGTTTGGCTTTTCCCCCCTCCAGTCCTGCTCTCCCACGTGCCTAAAGCTAGTGTTTTAATAACAACAGCAAATGGATGTAGAGCAGGTCGTTCTTTATTCCTTCCTGTGAGGTCACACGGGTTAAGATATGTGTGGGACTGTGCTCTCATTCTATAAAAAGAAGATACAATTTGCCAAGTATCCCTCGTCCTTGTGTAAAGCCTGTTCTTGTATATTAGCAAGTGCAGCTTGATTCTGGAATGAATCCTCCCCTCGTGTTTACCATTTTCTTATTAATGCTGTAATTTCTAATGCATTTAAAAAAAAAGCAAAGTGCTGCACTGGAGACTGAACTCCAGTTTTAGTACAGAACAAGCAGAGCAGATTTTTTCTGCCTCACAACTTGGACTAAGCTTGGAAAATTGCAATTAGAAGACTGTCCACGTTAAGATGGGATCTTTTCTTCCTGATAAGTACTTTTCCAGCAGTAATTTACCACTCAGTCCCTGTATACTTTTGCTATACCTGCCCTTTCCCAGCCACAGTTCAGGAGGGCAGGCAGAGGGGACATGCTGGAGCACAACTGTGCTTTGCTGTTTCTGGCCAGGTGACCACTCTTCTTGGGAAGACAGGGAAATGGATGGACTCTTTTACTTGTCTTGATTATAGAGTGTTCATCTCAATTCCCTTGCCTGGCTTCATAGAGCATAAGTGTAGTGTAACTGGGAAGAAATCTCATGTTTTTCTTACCTTTTATATCTGTGAGGTCACCTTGAGTGAGACTGGCAGCAGTGGAAATCCCAATGCCATCCCAAGGGCAGGTATTATGGCTTGGTGTTAGAAGGCTTGGAGAGACTCCTCGCGTTTCTTTTGCTTTGTTCTCAGGCATCTAATGAGTGATATTTCTGGGCATGATTTCTGGGATGCTGAACCAAGTCTAAATCAGGAGGAATCTGACAACTGTAACAGCTTTCAGACAGCAGTAAGACAGGATGGGTGTGATCTGGTGGCCAGAGCTGAGATGATTCACCTGAGAGCATCCAGGATGACTTTGTGAATGTGTGAAAGGGGCTGTTGTAAGGGAGTGTAAGGAGCACAGGGAAGCTGGTGAAGAAAATGAAGTGAGGAGCAGGGGGTTCCTAGGGAGAGCACCACAGAGAATGGGAAGGGGCAAGGAATACCCCAATGTCTACAGCAGTCATTTTGCACAGCTTGGGCTGTCCTACATGGAATGTTTTTGTGTTGAGGTTCTGTGCTGGGTGTGCAAGGCCATGCTTTTCTGCAGCTGCTTTGGGTTTTCCCCTTTCCAGTTTAAGCAGTTGGAGAGCTGAAATTCTTGGTTTTGCTACTGCGCTGTGAAAAACAGAACCATGCTTTCACCTCAGCTGCTGCTGACCTGTTCAGGCATTGGTTTCTTGCTTCCAAAAAAAGTTGACAATTAGTGGTCACGTTGCTAAAAACACAAGTCTGATAGGATCCAGACCAAGACATCCAATTAATTTCCCGTAAGGCGCTTGACATAATCTGAAGGTGATGGCTTTTGCTGATAAATTGGATGGACTGGATTTAGTCCAACATGAGTAGGCAAGAACCTGTACAATACAATCTTAGTGATCCCATTCATCTTTTTACACATCTCTATCATCTCTGACTTTCTGTTCTTAAAGCCCAGATCTTGCACTTCCTGATTCAGGCTTGATCCACATTTGAAAGTGTGAATGCCGTACCAGTATTCAGCAGTGGGGGAGAGGACACTTTGAAATGGTGCATAGCATACAAGGTGCCAAAACCAACGATACTTTTGCCCAACAAGTTTATTTTATTTGGGAAATGGTATAAGCTACCCTAAGGGTACTGTCTCTTACCAATGAACAGGTGCTTTTCTGCCAAAAACCCTGGGGTAAAGTCTAGGAGTAGCTTTCCTGAGGTGCTTGGTTCAGGACCCAGTGATTTCCATTCTCCTGTGTGGACAACTGCCACTCCTGTCAATAAAGCTACATGAAAATGGGGGATGCAATTTTTGTAGATTCATAGAATCAGTTGTATTACCTCAGGCAAGCAGTAGCATGAGCCAAATAATTGCAGAGAAAGAGATGAGATGTATGCACAGATAGGGAGACCCGTGTGACCTGAAGAATAATGTGTGCTGCCTTCTCTTGGACTCAAGTCTTGTGTTCCAGAAGGATGCAGCCTGAGATGTGTCCCACTGAACTACAGTATTTGGCTTTGCCATTACTTCCAGCGTTTGGTGCTTCAGATCAATTTTATTCTAACTATATAGTATTTAAGGTCCCCTCCAACCCAAACCATTCTGTGATTCTGTTCCTAGAGAGATTCTGTTCCTAAATGTGTAGTGAAGCTAAATCTTCCTGGGATTCATTTCACCTCAGCGAGGCACGGGCTTCTCTGGAGGTCAATGGCAAAGCAAGAGCCCCAGTTATCACCTCTCAATTTCCTTCTCCCTCTTGCTCAGGGAAGGCGCTTAGGAAGATCAGGCTCACAAGGCTCAAACCCGCCCTTACAAATATCCCCTCTGTAATCGCTTCCTGGAATTTTCTTTAATCACCAGTGAAATGTATTAGTGATAGCTTGTGTGTAGTGTTGATTGCATAGCTTGAATGCATAATCTGAGGATAGTTCAGGAAAGGAATCAGAGCAAGGAGACAAATGCACATTGCCAATTGAAACAGACAAACCCCATACAATTATATTTCGGAAGTGTGAGTATTTTTAAGCTCTTTCTCCGGGAGTGTGTGTATATATATATATATATTTGTACAGACACACAAAACCATGGATTCTTTTTGTTTTCTAAGAGTAAGCATAACTGTGTTTATGAGATGCAATTGATTAATATTTTCAGACCTTTTTCTGTGGGTTTAGGAGAGCCAGAAGGGAGGAAAGCAAAATAATCACGTGAGACTCCCAGGAGCTAGATTTTTTTATTGTGAAGCTTGAAACATTGTTGAAATTCAAAATGAAAATGTTCCTTCTCTAGAGGACAGGAATTACATTTCCATGATGATTTTGAAGTAAGGGCTAATTTTGCTCTGTCTGTATTAGTCAAAACATAGCACAACACAATTCAGTTTCTTTTTTGTCCTATTTGTATTAAACTAGACAAAGAGCTACCATGGTGCTGTCACTAAGCCTCTCATAATTTTTCACATATTTCACTCTTTTTTCTCTGCTGTATTAACAACCCAGAGTTTTGTCCTGTGGTACGTCTGAGGCTTTTCTTATCTTTGCTACAGTACATTTTGAGGTCACCGGTTTCTTCTTGAAGGTGAGGAAGTCCTATAATTCCCATGCCTGGACATAACTGATGGGTGTAAAGCCACCATCTTGTCTTCAGGCGGTCAAACATCTTGGTGGCCCTTTTGATGGACACTGTTACAGCAGTGACGTGCTACATGAATCAATTCCAGCAATTCTTTTTTGGCAGAGGAAATAACAGGTGTATAATTTCCCAGTTCAGCCATATATAATTATATATAATTTGACTTAAATAGATCTAAAGTTTCCTCTGCTCCAGTCTCCCAATCTGAGGAACTGTGTTGCTCTTAAATGCTATTCCTGGAGGGAATCTGAAAATAATACTTAAGAAGTTAATAAAGAGCTTAGGATAGGATATAAAAGATGCCAGATAATTTTCTGTACATCTCCAAAATGCTTTTGGGTAGCAAAAGAATTCCTGTGTTTTCCCAAAAGCTGCTTTTCTTTTCTTGATATAGACATTCACATGGGGGTAGGGTGGGGAAAGTTACTCAGATGAGAATTTGCTAAAGCTCAGCTAATCATTTATTAAAGCAGTCCCTGGCTTGCCAAACTCATTAATCTCATTAACAGGGAAGGAGGGCCATGGTGCATGGTTAGCTGAGAGCACTGCGTTTACGAAGCAGCGCACTTGGTTCACAAGGGAAAGATTTACATATTCAGTGTGTCACTGTTTTATCCCTGAAGCAGAGGTAACGTGATGAGTCACTTGATCGGCTCATGCCACATGCTGGCTTTGGCCTCAGACTGTGAGGGGTCAGGCACGGAGTTGACAGACACAAGTCTGACGTGGACCCGTTTGTTTTTCAAGGTGTTCTTCAAGTTTCTTGCATTCAGATGCAACCCAGGAAGCACAAATCCCTGGAGGGGAGAGACTAAGACGTCACCGCCACTTGGTTCACCTTGAGGAGCAAGTGGTGGTGTTCCCTTAGTGCCACGTGGTCCCTGTGTTTGGTCCCTGGGTGAAGGAAACCTGGCAGAAATGTCCCGGCTGCCACTTCCTGAATAATCTCTTTGCCTGTGCCTCGGGAAAGTGCAGGAGCTGCCTCATTCCCCTCCCTCTCCTGTGGGAGACCTCAGCTGTGCTTGGTGGTGCTCTGGAGAACAGCCACACTTCAGCGCTTGGATTTGGGTCCAGGCACTTCTGGCAAAACTAATAACCTCCTGTGCAACTTCCACCTGGCACCACAAACACAATGTGCGTGGTGTCCTGCATTCGTTATATGCATAATATAGCATTTCTGTGCAAATGCCAGAGCACCTTTGTGCTCTTCAAGCCTTCACATAGTAGTCCCCTAGGTCAAATCCTGCCTAGAGTAGTAACTCAGCATCAGTGACCACCTTGCTTTTCTCAAATAAGCTTTCCCCCAGGTTCTGTCCATACTGTGTTTTTCTCTTCAACTGGGATTTATAGACTTCATTGTGCTTTATAGTTCAGACAATGATAACTTGTTGAATTTAATATTAATTGTTTTTCCAGCCTTTTCACTTTCCTTTGGTTCTGAATCCTGATCATGCAATCTCTGCTTGCATTTGCTTTTCAAGTCTGCAGCTGTCTCCAGGTTGACCTTGTCTCTTCATGCCTGCTGTTGTTATACAGTTGATGCATTTATTGCTCTCTGTCTGCTTCAAGCTCCAGTGCTTTAGTCTATGCCTTTTTCTCCCCCTATTCTAAAGATATCTCCTGTCATTTCACTTTCTTTTGCCAACTTCCATCTCCTTTTCATCTCTGCTTTCTGGAGTGGGTGGGTTATTTTTGCTGACTCCATTTCCTCTTCTCTCTACATCTTTTCTGAATGTCCTGCAACCTGCCTGCAGCCCTTTCTACTTATTTTGACCTGGGCTGAGACACCTTCTCCAGCTTCTTCCAGCTGAATGCAAGCTTCCGTGATTGTCCTGCTTATCCTTCTGTTTCTTGTATTTGCTCTGATACTTTACCCTTACTCTGTTTTCTTCTTGCATTTTCCCTTTTCTTCTACTGCTTCTTGATGTCAGGAAGCCTTTCCTTGTCCTCAGTCTTTTCATTCCTCACTAAGCTTCCTGAAGTCCATCAGTCCCTTCTCCAGATGTTGTGTAAACTTTCTCTTCTGCTTTGTTGTCTTGAATGTTTCCTTGTATTTCCTCTTTTTCCCTGTTTCCCTGTGTATTCCTTCTTTTCCACCTGCTCTGGGCGAGGTGTGTGCTAACACCAGCATTTGCCATACTGAACATGATTCCCTTTTTCTAGTGTTGTGTGAGTGCTCTCAGACATTGCTGCCTGCAGCACAAGGATGGAAGCAACGAAGGGCACGAGGGGGGTTTTGGCCATATCCCCGTGGGTGGATGGAGTGCCTCACTCTCCCGAGGGCTGATGTTGCTCACTGGCTCTCCCTCAGCTACACAAGGGTGTGGCAGCAGTCCCCTGCACCTTCTCTGGGGCCTGAATGCATCAGGTGCAGGCTGCAGCTCTCCTGTCAGCTGCTAGATAAACATCACACGTTGAGATCCCTCTCCTCCCCTGGGAATGTGAAAAACTTGAGTGTTTGGGCCGTTTTTCTCTGCACCTCCCACACGGAGCAGTTTCTCTCAGTGCTACTTGCCAGCCCTGGGAAGAGCTCTGTGATTTGGATCCACTCCTTTGTGTGTCTGGAGTTTGGCAGAGCAGGCAGCACTGACTGGGCACCAGTGCAGAATGTGCTGGTCCAGGCACTGTGTGTTGCCTGACTTTTAAAGAGGAGGTGTGATGCCACTGAAATGGGGAGGGAGGTGACTTATTCTGCAGTGGGGTTGTCATGAACTCAGGATCTGGTCCCTTGGCTGACCTGCTGTACAAGTGGAGCATGGCCATCCCTAAAATACCTCTTCCTTATGTTTGAACCTGCCACAGAAGCTGTGAATCATCACACCATTGTGTTAGGGCTTCTACTGCATAAGAATGCTACATTTGAGCCTTGCTGTGTTTTTCTTTGTGACTGTGAGCTTTGAAAAAGCAAACTTATTTCTGCTGCCAACATCCATGCTTACATACATTGAGGAGTGTTTCGCCCTAGCACCTGAAACAGATGGACAATTTTACGTATGTGGGGAGAATGATGGCGTGACAAAATGCAGTAACTCTCTCTTCAAGCAGTGCCAAGGCATATGATGCTCATGTTTTTGTCTTCTAGCTGAGGTGGAAGGGTTGCAGGTCACTGTGCCTGAGAAGAAGAAGGTGGCCATGTTGTTTCAGCCTGCTCTGCTTCGCTGCCACTTCTCTACTTCGTCCACCCAACCAGCTGTGGTACAGTGGAGGTACAAATCCTACTGTCAGGACCGGATGGGAGAAGCTCTGGGCATGGTGACTTCTGGTTTGCAAACAATGAGCAAGAGGAACCTGGACTGGGATCCCTACCTGGACTGTGTGGACAGCAGGAGGACAGTCCGTGTTGTGGCCTCCAAACAGGGATCTGCCATCACCATAGGAGATTTCTATAAGGAAAGAGACGTCAGCATTGTCCATGGTAACTCTCCTACCCCAGTGATGCTTGGTGGGGGCTGGAATGGACCTGTAGCAATTTGGGATGCTGGAGTCTGGCAGTAATTGTTCATCTGACTCCCTCAGAAAAGGCTGTGGGAAGGAAGCTGTTGTATGTCAGACATTTAGGGTTCAGCCAACCAACCCTAGACCCCAAGGTAATTTCCTTTGGCACTTCCCTTCAATTGACTCCATGTAGGTCTTCAACCCAGATACAGTATCCTTTTTTCCCTTCCACGAAGTGGAAGGTTTTTATTCCTGATTTCTGTGTTTTGCTCTGTATATAGATTTTCCTTAGGAAAGGGGTGGCGGCAAGAGAGGATTCAAATTCAGTCTCTGCAGGATAGCTTTTTCTTCCTTGCAAATGCCACTGATGTTTTCCTAGTTCTGAAATAGCAAGATTATCCTACACCTCATGTTTGCTCAGCCCTGGACTTCACTAGCTTACCCTGTCATGAACCTAAACCCACACAGCCTTGGGCAGAGTGAAAGGAAGAGATTTCCGTGGGGCGAAGTCAGGTTGAGTGGAGATGAGGGATGGCAGGGTCTTTAAACATTTTTGTCTGGAAGGCTGTGTGAGAGACCTTGTCCCTCAGAAGTACAAGGTGTGTCAGAGTGACTGGGGAGACCACCTAGCCAGAAGTGGAGACTCTTTGGTGGGGAAAGCCTGTGATCAGCCTCAGCAAGAGGGAGTGTTTTCCTTTGTC
Source organism: Picathartes gymnocephalus (assembly GCA_013390045.1). Taxonomy (NCBI): domain Eukaryota; kingdom Metazoa; phylum Chordata; class Aves; order Passeriformes; family Picathartidae; genus Picathartes; species Picathartes gymnocephalus. The sequence goes on along the minus strand of WEKY01018465.1, from coordinate 493,279 downwards.
TCTGTGTAACCTTTTGGCAAATGACTGAGGTGCTGTAGAGGAGACACAGTCTAAGCCCTTCTTTCATGACATGGATAGTGTTTGGACCCGAGCCTTAGGTGACAGGAAGGACAGAGAGAGACCTTAGTGACCCCTTGTGCTCTTGGCATTTGCAGAGTGAACTGCCTCTGCAGCATTATCTGTCTTCCTACCTATACCGAGAAGTCCCGAGCCCGTTGTTTTTTCCTGAATACTGTGATGTTCTGGATAAGGTTAACCCCTCTTCTTAGTAAGGAAATGGATTTGGGACACAGAGATGGACCCAGTGCATTCAACACTCCATTTTTCCTGTAAGTATTGGAGGGAAAGCCTGTCTTTTCTTTTTTGCCTTCCAGATGCAGACCTGCAGATTGGGAAGTTGATGTGGGGAGACAGTGGCCTCTATTACTGCCTTATTATCACACCCGATGATGTGGAGGGCAAGAATGAAGAATCAGTGGAGCTGCTTGTACTTGGTGAGGCCTCTTGTCAGGCTGCCTTTTCGGCAGATACCTGATGCATCCTTCCTCCTGTTCTCTCTCCATGTCTGTGCACCGTATTACTATGGGTGTAAGAGCTATGTAAAACAGTCCCTGCAGCACTGTCACCATTGCCTTGCACCTTGTGGAGTCATTCACACCTAGGCAAAGTGGGTGGCAAATGCTACCAACCCAGAATAGTAATGTTTACACCCACACTGCTCACACGTTACGCAGGCGTAAATGACTGCAGAAAGTGCGGGGCTATGGAAAGGCAGAACCCTTGTTTTTAAGGCATGAAACAAAAAAACTCGCAGCAAAATGAACACTTGAGACAGAGTCTTTCAACAGCAGACACCCTGAAGACATCAGATCCTGTGATTTTTGCAGTCCTCATCCCACTCGTCTGACCTGTGAGGATGTCAAGAAGCACTGTGTTGAGTGTGTCAGTTTGGGAGACTTTTTTGTGTGCCCAATAATGCTTGTCCAGTGTGAGGTGCAGTTTCACAGTCATCCTAATCAGGTCTGAGTTGGTGCTGTCACTAACAGGACCTACTCTCTCTGCGGTGTGTGTGCTTGGCTCTGCTTCTGTAAAGCTCCCTTGAGCAGTGTGGTGAGCAGGATCAGTTTCTTTCCTGTTTGCAGGGTTTGCTTTCAGTGATGGCTTCCATGATACAGCTCACTGTAAAGGTCTGAAAAGCACCCATTCCAGCTAGAGGGGAAAAGCAGAGTGGAATGGGCCTTTCATGGACTTTTGTGGACATGCCTGGAGCCAGCTGTAGTGCTTCAACCTTAGATGCTCCTGGAGAGCAAGCTGAGTTTTTCCCAACTTGCCTTAAGACCTTACCATGGTTCTTGTGTGTACAGATCTGTGCATCCTGTGATGGGAATATTAAAAATCTTGGGTTGATAGTGTGTAGGTGATCTGTGGAGGTGTACAATAGAAAACATCTGTCAAGTGTTCCCTTGCTCTCCAGCCAAAGGTCAGAGTTTAATTGGTATTTATATTTGGAGCTGTAGTTACCATCACCAAGTAAACCAGGCTGAATGGGTGAGTGGCTGTCACAGTGCCATTGCCTCTCCTCACTCGTTTGGATGTCAGTCAAACGACAGACAGTTGGAGTGGAAGGTCAGAAAGTGGAAGGTCAGTCTGGTCACTCCAGAAAACAGTGTAAATCCCCAGTGTGACTGTGTATCATGTGCCACTTAGGCCCAGGACTGACCTGTGTGAGTTCAGGTGAGGTTATCTCTGCCAGGTGGCAGTGGTAGCTGTTAAAATCTTCCCCTGAGGTCCTGTCTCTGGTTGTGTAGTGATGAGCTGCTGAATTTTTGTCCCTTCTTCACCTTCCTGTCTAGGATTTGGTGTCTTCCTCTTGTGTATCTACAACTGTGCTCAGACACCAGTGATGAAATAGTGCCATGGTAACAGGAAGAATTGGTTTTTCAGTGTGTACAGAAGACTGTGGGGAGAAATCATAGAAATCCCCGCCTCTGGAGCTGGCTGGATGTCTCTGCCCCCAGTTCATTGTGGTTATGTTGAGGGACATGTGTAGCTTAGGCTGCATCATCCTTGACCACATCTGCTTTTCTGTTTGGCCTCTGGGTCTGACCTTGCACTTTATGCAGCTCTCTGCCAAGTTTGGCAGCAGCATGAAAGCAGACTTGTCGTGGGCTTACTTCTGCCTCATGCTGTTAAGCAGCTTCTGTATATTGCTTTTCCTGGGTAGAGGCAACATTCCAGCTTTTGGTGCAATTCCAGGGTTACCTACCTGTTTTCCTCCCTCCCTTTCTCCCCTTTCCCACCTTATTCTTTTCCTTCTGCCTTTGCTGTTACTTTTTAAAAAAATTTTCATTTAGCTCTCCCCATTGATGGCTAAAGGATGAAGCAACCCATGATGAAAATACCATTTCTTAATATTCTGCATATTCTGTGATGTTTTTTGTTCCATCCCACTGCATGGAGGGAGATGCTGAATACAGATGTAGATTGTAGCAATTACACAGTCCTAGGGGACATGTGGTAAAAGGGTTTTGTTTGCTGTTCTGGTGCTCTTTGGGTGGAACCCAGATTCCCTGTTAGAGAGGCTGGAGCAGCACAGGGAGAGTGTGTGAGAGATGCTATGATCCCCAGAGCACATTGCTGTTTGCTCCCTGCTGACAGTGGTCTCTCAGATACAATTTATGTTGCTTATTTTGGGGTTGCTGCATGATTTAAGCATAAATTAGAGTTTTGAATAGAGCAGAGGTTCTACCCACTCACGTTATTGTAGGGGTGACAGAAAAATCAGAGTAGAAAAGGAAATAGGAAAATATCCCTTCTAGTGGTTTCATATTAATGCCAGAATGAAAGGGCAGTTTAATATCACGTTGAAACCATGGAAGGACTGAGAGGCAAAAATGGTAGATACCATACTAATAGCATCAATAAATCAATGGAAGTTTGTTTAGCTAAAAGTGGAGGGTCTTGGTTTTATACAGTGAATCACACCATGAAAAATTGGTCAAAAGGCACTTTATCACGACTTGGAGCAAAATCCAAAACCTGGGCAAATTACAGTATTTCTTTTTTTTATAGGAAAGCAATCACAGAGACCTTCAGTGAGCTGTCAAGTAGCCAGGGGGCCTGGCTCATGATGGGATTGCATGTTGGGTTTTGTTACCTGGATGTGTCATGTTGACTCACAGAGCTGCTGCTCAGCTCTGGGTAGCATCAGAGAATCCCATGTGCTGTCCCCATGTCATGCTTATTTCAGAAAAGCATATAAGCATTTATTTATATCCATTTGTGCTCAGCAAAGCTGATAGGATTTGTAAAGCATACCTGATGTTAAGCATGTGCTTGTTATGTAGTTTGCTGAAAAGACCATTCAGTATCTTGTGCTTAGTCAGGGACTTTAAGCCTCTCTAAGGGAATCAGTGCAGGTGAGGGAAGAGGGATAGCAACCTCTGCCTCAGAAACACAGGAGATTGACTGGTAGTGAACCTGCTGAAGGGCAAGGAGAGAATTTAGATAAAAAATACTATTCCACATTTACTATATTAAAAAAAAATATTCTTTAGTCCTTACTACTCTACAACTGTCTGAGAGGAGATTGTAGCAGGAGGGGTTCATCCTCAGGCTGTGCCAGGGTGGAGTGTTCAGGTTGGACATCAGAAGGAATTTCTTCCCAGAAGGGTTATTTAAACATTGGAATGGGCTGCCCAGGGAGGTGTTGAAGTCACTGTCTCTGAGGTGTTTAAGGAAAGGCTGGATGTGGCACTCAGTGCCATGGTCTGGTGGTGTTTGGTCACAGGCTGAACTCTGAGGTCTTTTCCAGCCTAGATGGTTCTGTGATATATGTGCATTTTGATGGCATTTGGAATCTCCAAACAGCATGTAGCGTGCTGGAGACTGTATGAACTCTGCTTCTGCTGCAGACTGGTCCAGAGCTTAGCAATTCCGCAGCAAGAATCAAGTGATACTCCCTGCACTTACGTGTTTTATTAGAAAAGGAGAACCTTTGCTGACATTACACCTGGGCTAATGAATCCATTTGCAACTTCATACATTTTTATTTTTTAAACTTTTTAATGTGATTGAATCTAAAAGGCGGAATCCTAAATTGAAGAGTCTACATTTCTGTCTTAGTAGCTGGCAGCTAATGTCCTGCTTCTTGAAACACAGACAGTGCTATTAATCATATTGTTATTTGTAGCCCCTGTGTACTGCTTCTCATATGAGAATGTCAATGGGCTTCAGTAAAGTAATTCATTGCAGCCTTTCTGAAGGGAATTGCACGTGTACCAGTGCAGGGATGCAGCGTGCCTGGAGTAACCTTCAAGCCAGAAGTACAGGGCAGTGTCAGCAGATACCCCATCCTGGCTTCGTGTCACCAGCTCACATCGGGAGGCAGTCCAGCTTCACTGCATGGCATTGCATACAACCCAATAAGCCTTCCCAAGAACCAGAATTTACTAATCAAGTGCAGGGACCTATGGAAGCTGCTACACTGCTCCCTTCCCAAGCTGGAACAGCTCTGGAGCAGTGCCTGTACATACAGCTCAGCACAGCTGGGCACCCTGGTCTGTGCAAGCTTGGTGATGTTTGCATTCTGAGATTTTACATAACTTAGACGTGCTTCACAAAACAGTGGCTCCATTTCCAAGGACCTGTCAAGCTTCTGGGAGAGGCCAGAAAGTACTCCACTAATCCCAGTTGTTGATTTGACACTTTGGGTAGTGATCTATGTGCTTTGCTATACAGCTATTGCCTGCTTTCTTTTCCCTCTAATTCAGCAGCTAATATTACATAAACTGTCTATCAGTGAAACACTATTTTATAGTTAATCACAGAATCATATCATCATTAATGTTGGAGAAGACCTCCAGGGTCATTGAGTTCAACCTTTGATTGAAGACCACCATCTCAACTAAACCATAGCACTAAGTGCCACGTCCAGTTGTTTCTTGAACACTTTCAGGGATGATGACTCCACCACGTCCCTGAGCAGCCCATTTCAGTGCTTACCACCCTTCCAGTGACAAAATTCTTCCTGATGTCCATCCTGAAACTGCCCTGGCACAGCTTGAGGCCATTTCCTCTCATCCTGTCACTTCCTCCCTGGAAGAAGAGGTCGACCCATCTTTCCACACCCTCCTTTCAGGCAGTTGTAGAGAGTGGTAAGGTCCCCCTGAGCCTCCTTTTCTCCAGGTTAAACACCCTCAGCCAGACCTCATCAGACTCGTGCTCCAGACCCTTCCCCAGCTCTGTTCCCTTCTCTGGACTCACTCCAGCACCTCAGTGTCTTTCTCAGAGTGAGGGGCCCAAACATAAACACAGGACTTGAGGGGCCTCACCAGTGCTGAGTACAGGGGGACAATCACTGCCCTGCTCCTGCTGGCCACACTATTCCTGATCCAGACCAGGATGCCATTGGCCTCCTTGCCCACCTGGGCACACTCTGGCTGATGTTCAGCCGCTGTTGACCAGCAACCCCAGGTCCTTTTTCATTGCACAGTTTTCCAGCCTCTGTTCCCCAGCCTGTAGCACTGCCAGCTTCTCCAGGAAAATGCTGTGGGAGACACTCTCAAAGGCTTTATTAAGTTCAGGAGGACACATCCACAGTCTTTCCCTCATCCTCTAGGTAGGTCACCTGGTTATAAAAGGAGATCAGATTGGTCAAGCAGGACCTGCCTTTTCTAAACCCATGCTGTATCCTTCTGGTCCTCTGGTTGTCCTGTATGGGCCATGTGGTTGCACTCAAGATAATGTATTCCGTAACCTTCCCGAGCACCAAGGTCAGTCTGACAGGCCTGAAGTTCCCCAAATAAATCTTTTAGAAGCTGAAGCTTCTCCCATTGTTATGCTTTGTGTAACAACAATTAGCACTTGAGGTTTGTGTTAATTTCTAGAGAAGGCTGGCAATTAACATGGGTAAACTGACATCTTTGGTGATTTGTGTTACTAGACGGTATCCATATAAGCTAAACCAAAAATTAAAAAAAGTAACACCCATAGTAAAAGTAGTAAAGGATGTAGATACATATATGCACAGCATATTGTACAGTAATTAATGTACTAATGGAGACATGTGTTGACTTTCAGTGAGGATAAATCTCCACTGGGACAAGTGTGTATAGTGTGCAATGCTAATAAGGCACTTCTTACTCAGCAAAGTGACTCAATAGCTGGTATAAATATAGCCAGGTTTGGAGCTTCTTCTATGCCAGGAGAGACTGTATTATAAAATTTGACATGATTTTGGAGATTGAAAAGTTCTTGGCTAAATTTTGCCTTACACGATATTGGTTTTAGGATTTTGCTCTGATTTGCTGAAAAGCTGCCAGTAGCATCCAAGCCAGTGCTCAGTCCCAGGAGTTGGCAGAGTTGTGCTGGTGGCCTTGTGCTGGGGATGTGTTGGCCCACATCTCAGCTGGGAAAATATCTGTGAGCAACTCCACGGAGAGGGCTCTCCATCCTTGAGCTGTGACCAAAGGTGGGTAGTGCCAGCAGGTGAAGGAAGTGATTGGCACAGGAGCCTTCCTCTTAAAAATCCTGGAAAAGTGTTGATGCGCTGCCCCAGACCACTGTGCTGCCGCCTTTGTAACCTGCTTCCAGTCTCCCTCGTCCTAGCCCAGCCTACTCCTGATTATTTATTTCACACTGATTAGAAGTGCTACTTGTTGCCAGGGTTTTTTTACCCCTCTTTTCCTCCAGGTTTGCCAGCGACAGCCACACGCTACCCACAAAGGAGACTTGTGTGATTAAAAGACCGCGGTTACTAAGGTAGCCTTGGCAACAGCCTCCTTGGAGGTCTTTGTTGCCTGCTAAAACTTTGATCTCCAAAAGGGGCTGCTGCTGTTTCTCCATCCAATTGAAGAGAAGGATGGGAAGAAAGGATAAAGTTTACTCCAGGCAGAGGGAGCACAGAGGCACACATTGCAGAGCCATGCTCCCCCAATAAATCTCACAGCAGCTTCCTTGGAAAAGTATCTGATTTACAAGGGCCACACTTCCTCTCCTGTGCTTTCCAGACTCTCCTCAGGGCAGTGTCCCTTGCCAGAGGCCTCTTGCTGTGGCATGGCTTGGCAAAGTTTTCCACCGCTGAGAAGGAAATAATTCCCTCTGCAGTTGCTGTGTCGTGTGATTCCACTGCAGCAGGTAGGGCTGAGGAAGCAGCCTTCAAACAGGAAAACAGTTCAGCAGTTACTGCCATAGTTACCCAATATTTATCACATTTATGCAATTGCCAGTATTTATGATGTTCCCATATTTACCCAATTGCCACATTTCTGACTGCACCTGCGCCTACTTTATTCATGCCATCATTTCTTTGCAGCTGCACCACTTACCCTAATTATTTTTGTGTCTCTTCTCTGCAGACTCTCTGCTAATTGTGTGCTTGACTCCAGGTCTTCCCTGCTCCGCTGCTATTTGCCCACTGCTCTGTCGCCTGCCTGCCTCCCGTGTATTAACTCCTGTCCTCGCTGGCCTCTGCTGTGTGTCTGCACCTCTTGGAGCTGCTCTGCATCCCCTCAGCTTTTCCTCTCCCATTCCTCCTCCTGTGCTCTGCCAGTGCAGATGGGGGGCTTGCGAGCTCCGTTGCATTTCAAGGCTGGCTGGGGCCTGGGGCGTGTGAGGTGCCTGGTGAGAGGCCACTATGGGCAGGTAAAACCCTTCAGCAGCGTGGTGGGAATAGAGATGGCACACGTCCCAGATCCTTGCAGAATGAGGACAAGCTCCTAGCTCTGACACAGTCACCCGGAACAACCCTGGAAAACGGGGCCACTGTCTATTCCCTCTATCCCGTCGGTGGTGAGAGCTTGCACAGAGGACACGAAGCTCTTGAGGGTGGGGGCGCAGATCTGTGACTCAGCAGTGCTGCCCAGCCACGGCTTGGAGTGCCTGCAGCCCTTTCTCAGGTGGGCAGAGCTGCTCTGAAGAGGTGGTGTGGCCAGGTGGTCTCTTGGCAGGGTGTTTTACCGAATGGTTTCTTCCCCACCAATTGCTATCTAGCCCCAGCCTCCACTTCAACATTTCCTTGAAAAAAAACCCAAAAAACCAAGAGAGAAGGAGGTGAGCTTAAAGCAAAAGGAAGGAGCATCCTAGGCATGGACAGATGGATGGGTGCTGGCCATGGGTGCTCTGACTGCCTCCTGCCTGCTGTTACAGATATGGGTCCAAAAGGAAGCGCTGCTCTCTGTGTTTGGGGCAGCGTGTGACCCACCAGGGTGCTGCCCCGGGATCCCCTCTGTGGCCACCACCTGGCTCTGGGCTGTGCCCATGTGTGGGTCAGGCTTGCAGAGGGCAGGAGGTGAGAGCCAGTGGCAGCCCTGTCCCCCAAGGCCGCCCTGTCCCTGTGTCCCTGTGCCTGCTGGCTGGCAGGACGAGGGTTTTGCTCCACTTGTTGCTGGCAGCAGCAGCAGCAGAGGGAGGAAAGTCGCCTTCAGTGAGGGACGGTGGCAGGAGCCTGTCGTTGCTGGGGCAACCACGGGCAGCCTCAGCCTGTTGGCTTCCCTAAAGGAATGGTGTGGGGGGAAGGGTTATCAGGGGATTAATCCAGCCCAGGGAGAGGGCTGAGCTGTGGAAAGCTGCTGGGGCATGGCAGTCCAGGGGTGAGCATTGTGCTCGCTGGCTGTCAGCTGGGCTGGGCAAGGCAGGCAGAGTTCAGGCTGAGCTGTGGTGGGATTCGCTGCTGCATCGGGTCTTTCCGGGTTTTGTGCATCCCTGCTGGGATGCACCCTTTTGTGCATCCCTGGGGCCCCCAGGGCTATGTGAGTCCCGTTGGCAGGGCAGGGATGCAAATTCCCCAGGCAGATACTCTGACAAGCCAACTGAGGCTGCACAAACAGGGAAATACTGGCTACTTGTGGGTAGCACAAGAAGAGCTGCTTTGGTTGTCTTTGTTTTTACCAAGTTCTCAGGCACTGTTATATTAAAGGATGCTTTTTCCCTGTTGGACATGTGGTTCCTCTTGGAGATCAGAAGGTACCCACCACTAGCAGGGTTCGAGGCTCTCCAGGTAGGTTCAAAATAAAGCAGGCATCTATTTGTCAGTGACCAATTGAGAAGGAATTTCTGCTGTTTAAAACTGTCATTTCCTTGCCTTTTTTACCACAAATAGAAGCCTTAAATTAGCTGTATAGCTCTAGCAATTTGTCCAGTGGCATCTGCTCTCACACTAGGGCTGCATGTGAGCTTTTGCAGAGGCAATAACACATGGGAGGTGAGCTACATGCTCATGTTTGCCCATATTCTGCATCGGTATGGTTCATGTGGGTGCTGTTCACATATGCACACAGAGGCCTGCAAAAGAATTGCATATTGTTTTGTCAAAATAAGGAATATATTTAATATACATATGGAATGTAATACACTACTTGTGAGCGGACACTTGATCCTTCCAAGAAATGGACTGCAAGGAATGTCATTAAACTCTTCATAAATGTAGAGGAAAACGTTGCAGTAGACTGGTGGCAAGAGTCATCCCTCAAAGTGGTAAATGGGGAGCAATTATGTGAAGCATCACCATGCTACCTTTTTGCTAAGGATTCGCGACCACCTCATCAGGATGGGCGTTCCTGTGAGTACTAGTCAGCTTTGATGAGTTGTAACTGGCTGCAAAGCACTGCCTGCAGTCACAGGATATTCATTATGGCTTCAGCAGGCTTTCTTGTGGATTTTTGATCTCTACAGAGTCTCTCCTGAAGCACTGAGAAAAAACGGATGGTGGGAATTTGATTGTAATAACCTTCAAGAACAGGCTAGAGGCCAAGGAACTTGGGATCCAGTACACCACTGTGTCTGAGTGCTGTGTAGGGCAGGACCTGGAGGGCATGTGGGGAGGTTAAAGGCAGTTTTCTACCACTTTTGCATTGGCTTACACATAGCTGCTCCTGTTGTTATGCCCACAACGTGTGACTCTCTTCAGGGTGCAGCTCTCCTACCATGTATGCATGTCTATAAAAATCCCAGCATGATCCTGAGAAGAGTTCACAGCGCAGCTGCACTTAGGGCTGTTCTGCCAATGCACAGGTGTGTGTAAATTACAGCTGAGCACTGTGCAGGATGTTTGCTGTGTACTGGAAATATCCCAGACATTCTGTGCCAAAACAAACAGACACCAAGCTGCCTTTGGGCTTGGAGTTTGTTTGTTTGTATTTGGTTGTAAATTATAAATTTGAAGTTGGCTTGCCTTTTTTTTTTTTTTTTTGTTTGTTTCCTTTTTCTTTTGCAAAGTGATCCCACAGATTTGTTCATGAACCTTTCCCTGGTTGGTTTGCTTCCACTGGGAGGTGGCCTTTGTCACACAGTCTCACCAAGATGCTCGTGCATCTCCAAATAATTAGCACATATGCACAGCATTCCTTCAAGGCTCCTTTCCTGGAGCTGTCTGCACACTCACAGAGCCCCACACAGGTTTTGGAAGCATGTGGCTCGTTTATCAATAGCCTTGGGTTAAAGATGTTTCATATCCGTAGAAGCTACATCAGTACGTTTCAAAAAGAAACTGAGTCCTTCTGTTTAAGGGCTATTGTACATTTCCAGGAGCTTTTGCATGTGTAGGACACAACTCCAGAAAGATGTTACCATGTAACCATGCTAAAGGGACTCCTTTTTCTTGTCATTATGTGCCTAGATTGGTGAAGCTCTGTTCCAGAATCTTTCCCCCCAGCTCTGCTGATAAAGATAAAATGCAAGGACACAGAAATGGCAGAAGTGCAGAGGCAGGCACCAGGCATCGAGCAGGATGACATCTGTGGTTGATAGGAATTCACATAACACAGAGTGCAAGTGGGCTGATGAGGAAGGGAACTGGAGGCTAAGGCAGGGGCTGGGGAGTATGTTTTTCTTGCAGTAACCTCTCTCCTTCTTCTCCTCCTTCTGTCTTTTCTAGGCAGGACAGGGCTGCTTGCTGATCTCTTGCCCAGTTTTGCTGTGGAGATTATGCCAGGTATTCAGTCATTTCACCCTTCAATCATCCATTCCTCTGTCATCTTGTCTGTTTATCCTTGTGCAGCATCTTTATGTGGTGTGTGTTTCGCTTGTATACGTGTTTTATCTGGGGATTTAAAGAGAAGAGCCTGTCACTCACTGGGGAAGCACTGGGTTCGGATCTGAGAGAGTTGATACTGGGCCATGCTGGGAGCCAGCACACAGAGATGGTTGATGTTATGCCAGCACCAGTGTGAGAGCAGAAATGCCAGAGCTGCTGTGGAGAGGTTTTCTATCCAGCTCTCTGCTCTCCCTGGGGTAGCACAGAGGAAACTGTGCTGCAGCCTGTGAGACCCCACAGCCCTGCGTGGCTCTGTGTGTGTCAGCTGCTCCTGTGCAGTCACTCAGCTCCCCAGACCTGGCCTGTGCTACTGCCACGCCACCACCGCAGATGGTAGCACAGGAGGTGCTGGGAGCTGAGCCTTGGCTAGCAACACATCAGTGGCACAGCCCCTCTTGTGCTGCATGGCCAGGCCATGATCTTGGTAACACCAGGTGGCTGTGCCCGATATGGGAGCTCCCTGATAAACCCCTTGCTAGCCAAAACTGGCGAGAGCCACCAGTTCTGGCACTCCTTGCAGAGGAGACAGAGGCTGTGCAACAGATTGTTCTTGAAAGGGAAAAGCTGTGAGAATATTTAGCCCTCGAGTCATCTGATCATTCCCTGGTGGTGCCTGAGGAGCATTTCTTTCACACGTTTGGGCAAAAATGCAACTCCACATGAATGTGTGAAGCTATTTTCGAGCCTGTCCCAGGGATGCAAGTGGAGAGAAGGCAGACACTCACCCACCTCCAGTGTAACCCAAAGCTCCCTAGAATTCCTGCATGGCAGGAGAGGGATTGGTCTTTTCAGCATAGATAACAGTTGATTTCCTATTGCTTAACACTTTTTCTCCTGTTATTTAGAATTTTATTGAATGATTATAAACTTATGTTGTGTTGGCCAGATATCTTTCTGGTAACCTCACTTCATGGGTAGACAACAAGCAAGTGTAAGATGCAGCAGCAAACCACATTTAAGCTGTTGGTGTTGCCTGTTATCTGAGTAAACAAAAGCAGATAACTTCTGCAAGCACAAACCATTAGTTTCCAGACAGCGAGGACACAGAGCATGTCAGTTTGCTCATCATTTGAATCTCAGCATTACACAGTTGTATCAGGAACTGGTTGAATCCCAGTTTAGTGCATCAAGAAAGAGCCAGCAGGCTCTTTTAGCTGTTTTCTTAACCTCATCAGAGAAGGAAATGGTCTAACTTCCTGTGAAGTAAAATCCTGACTCACAGGTCCCTGTGGCTGGGACATTGATTTCAAATATCCAGTTTAGATGCTGAGTGAGTATCCTGCACTGTGCAATGTGTACACACTAACCTGACCCCCTTTATAATGTTTTCAGGGAGACTACAGATATACTTCTAATGGACTTGCTGTCTGTTTTTTCCTCTACCAGGCTTTTATCCATTATGGAGTGGTTGTGAACTGTTCACTAGTAGTTCTGGAGATCTGACAGCTGAGCTTCATTGGATAGCTGTGGCTGGCCACTTGTGTCGTGCAGTAGTTTCACCTCCTCTCCGTGTCCATGATGGTTGTAGAAAACAAGATGAGAACACAACAAAAGAAAATGCCACTAAGCTTAGATTGACATAGTTTAGGGAAGTGCAGCACTAGAAAGGATAGTCTGGCTCCCTATCTTGAATTCTAACCCCAGCACCATGTAATTTCATCCTTTCTGTAAGCCTAGCAAGCTTAGGAGTAGTCTGGGTTTGGCCTCTCTTTCCCATTGGATCACTTTCCTTGATGGGCTTCTTTTAGTTTCCCTCTACATCACTGATCATCTATTTATGCCCATTTATGTAAGATCTTTAACTGTAATACCTGCTTTTCCTCCTGCCTTTATCCTCCTACCATATTTACAGGCAGGAGCTGCATCTTCCTTCAACCTTCTGTTTAATGGAGTAACTCAGCAGGCTTCAGCTCCCCTGCTGCAAGTCAGGCTCCAGAGCCCCTTCATCCCTCAAATCCCTCCTTTCCATCAGCTCTGACCTAAATTCATCTTTTCTGCTGCAAAGATGACCAGAGCTTTATAACATCAGGAACTTCAGATGAAATTACATGGAGAGGAGATCTTGTGTGATAGCATAGATATTTCCTTAATGCTACTGGAAATTCTGCTCTTATTGGGCCTAGGATTACACCTGCCATTTTTGGTGGCTGTATTGCATGAGTGGTGGCAGTAATCCTATGTATACTGGGTCATTTATCTTGTTTTTCAGTTCTTTTCAACAAGTGAAGTCCTATTCAGAACAGAAATTGTTATTATCTTTGAACCTGTGACCCTGAAAGTATTGCTGCATATCTTGAAATTCAGGATAATTCTGCATTTCAGATTTCCTATTGTAGGCTCAAGGACAAATGGCCCTTTCTATAACATGTCCCAGCCTTTAGTGACAATGCATCCCTACTGCTTACTGTCATGATATATTAACATATTCTCATTTTCTGTGTCAAGGTAATTAATGAAAATATTAAGCAAAACAGCTGCTAGAAGCAGAACTTGAGGGGCTGTGTCAGTAATCTCTCAGCTCTTGCTTTCCCATTCATGAATGCTTCCCTTCTGTCATTTCCTTGCTTGTTAGCTGAATTTTTCTCAGGATACAGTAAGTTCAATCCCAAAAAATTATTCCACAGGGACCAAAATTAACTGCAAATTTAAATAAAATTCATCTGTGTCAGCCAAAAAAGAAATAAAGAATTCAAAAAAATATAAAACATTTCACTTCACACTTCTGAAGTGTTTTGATTTGTAGATGCCAGGTCTTTGACTGACATTTTTTACAGGAAATTTTAAATTCTAGATTTAAAATGGCACTTTAAAAAAGGGGGATTGTTTGTAAAAGAGTTAAGGAAAACTCCAGCAAAGTAAAGAATCATACTTTTGTTCAAACAGAATGTTGTGGATGGATCAAAAATGACACTTTCTTATTTTCGTGCTGTATTAAGAACTAGGAAAAATTCTATTTTGAATGGTCCAAGTGCAACATTTTTCCTTGACTTTTTAGCTTAGCCATGCAGGTGAGGGGTGCACTGTTTTTCCAGTGTGATTCTTCATGCATGTTGCAATATCAATACTTCATCTCAAATAATAATGTACCAGGAGACTCTTTAGTGAACTCTGGACTTCTGTTTGGAAATAGTGGTCTGCTGCTTTTTTTCTTCTGGACTGGGGATAAACCCTTTCCAACTGCAGAGCAACCCCACCATGTCTTTATTTGCTTTTTGCCATTTTTCCAAGGTGGTTGAATAACGACCTGGGTACAACCTGAAGTATTTTCCTCACCAGCAAGTCTTGCTTCGAGATAGGTTCGTGCATTTCTCTGACATAAAACCAACTCCAGGCCTCCTGTATGTTCAGAGTCTTGACATTTCTTGGTCCAGATGTGTTCACTGATCATTCCCGTAGTCTCTGGAATTCCTGTGTGGCAGTAGGTGCTGCCCTGGCACAGGCTAAGCTCTGCTCCCACCAGATTTTCCAGCAGCCAAGTTTGAGAAACCTTTTCTCCCTCCCTTTCCCCATTAAGCCTCATGCTGGTTTTTGTGGGCCAGCTCTTGCGTGCTTTCATTTGTAGGGTGTTTTTCAGCTGCTCCCTTCTGGGGCCTGGCACACATCATCTGAGGCTTCAATGGGGGAGAAAAAAAAAGTGGTTGTTAGATTTCCTGGCTGGCTGTGGTGCCTGAATAGGATGTACGTTCGGTACATTCAAAGGAATAATTGCATGCGTAGGCCTCGCTGGGAAGGGGCAGGCCTGGCTCCTTTACTGGGCTATTTATAGCCTGCTTTTCACCATCGTTTTTCCCATTAAAACCAGAATGTGGGTAGGGAACAAACACATAAGCAGGGCATGAACGTGGCCAAGAAGAATGAGTCTTTGATGAGGTCCAAGCGCTAATGGAGCACGTCCTGCGGCATTGGCGCAGGTCTGATGTGGGGTGGAGGGTTTCTGGCCGGGGAACCAGAGCTCCTGCCTCTGTGCTACTCGCCTCTCAGCCAGCCAGAGATGCTGCCAGAAGGGACCACATTTCTGTAGCTCATTTCTCACTGTCATCTGCCATTTCTGCTTCGACACAAGAGGAGGAGTAGACCTAGACCTAGACCCACAGGGAGTCGGTCCACTTCTGTTATTCACCTGTGTGTTTTGTCCCCACGCTCTCCGCTGGGAGGATGCTGCTGACGTTCTCTTCCACACCAGTGTGCAGGCCTGTAAGTATCTCCCTTTCTCCCCTTGTTTTCCAGAGTGGGTCTTTGTGGGCCTGGTGATCCTGGGGGCGTTCCTGTTCTTCCTGCTGGTGGGGATCTGCTGGTGCCAGTGCTGCCCACACAGCTGCTGCTGTTACGTCCGCTGCCCCTGCTGTCCTGAGTCCTGCTGCTGTCCCCGGGCACGTGAGTGACCCTGTCCAAGCCTGGTGCAAATCTTCTGCCCTGCTACTTCTGCTCCCTGGCAGAATAGGAGGAGAATCTGCTAATACTGCTTCCTTTGCCCTGAGCACTTTGCTTGGCTAAAGAACTGGTTCTTAGGGAGTGAAGCATCTGACCTATTACTCAATGGTTGAATGCTCAAAGTTAATTACAAATGTAATTCCACCAGCCCTCCCTGCCTTGGCAGCTGTGCCTGCTTTTCCAAAGTGTCATGCTCCCATTCCAAAGTTGTTGTTGTGTCAGTGAATGTTGTGGGTCAGAGCTAAGAGCATCCTGGGAGGTTTCTTCCTGGCAATGCAAATCAGCTGTTCTCTACAACAGTGCAAAATCCTTGCAACCCAGCAAGGTTCCTGGTCAGGCTCAGTCAGAGCTGTCAAGTTCCATGAGCTTCATCCTGCTGCTTGAAGTCATCAGTTATTTTTAAAGCTGAACTGCCACCAAATCATGGCAGTGGTAGTGCTGGCTGTAACACTCTGTCTTCCTGGCCATCTCACAGTGCCATGTGCGTATTTTAAACTCCCCTTAGTGCCCTTTAAGGCTTAAAAAAATTCAGGTTGGTCCTTGTTAATTCATGTGTCTGGTTGTCTCCTGTGGGGTTGCCACCAGTGTTGGTGCAGGTTTTGTCCATGTGTCCAGTGGGTCTGTGGGGGGCTGGTGTGTGATGCTGACTCTTGTTCTTTTTCTTTTTCAGTGTATGTAGCAGGCAAAGCAGCAAAAGCTGGGTACCCCCCTGCAGTCTCTGCCATGCCAGGTCCATACTACATCCCCAGTGTTCCTGTAGCTGGTGTCCCATCTCCTGCTGTGCTGATGGATAAGTCACACCCCCCTCCCTTAGCCCCAAGTGAGGCCAGTGGGGGAAGCCAAAACGGTAATTTGCAGTGCCAGGCACAACATTCAGTCCTCTTACTGGGAGTAGGGCTGGGAAGGGGAGGAACAATTGTTACTGATCAAGTGGTGTGAAGAGAAGAAACACAGAGAAACTGCATTTTAATCCTGTCTCTGACAATGACATTTGCATTAGGGCCACGTGGTCTAACTTTTCTAGGGCCATCAGCACAGAGTCAGTTTGTGGGTGCTTAATTAGGTCAGCAGGGAATGGGAGGCCAAGTTCCTGTACAGGACCTCTCTCATTCCTGCTGCAGATGTTCACTTGCAGAGGACAAAAGGATGAAGATGATTTCGGGGGAAGCAGAGGCAGAAGCCATTTTCCCCCTAGAGCTGATGCTTTGCAAGCTGCTTTCTCTTTGTAAACTGTCCTTCCAACCCTCTGTAGGGCACTGCTTGGCCTCTGGCAGCAGTTTTTGCTGCAGCATGTTTTACTGTCCCCATGGCATTTTGGGCCAAGTAACCTATTCCCTTGATATTTCTGCCTAAGAACATTTGGGGCTGGACCCTGTCCTCTACTTTACAGAAGTCAGTAGCTCACTTTTTTTGTTCAGCCTTTGCATTTGTGAAATGTGAGTGATGAAAGGCTTCTGACTAGAAAGGAGTTGTGGATCAGTGTCAGACCTAGAGTGTCACTGTGATGCCTCTGTCTCAGGGAGGGTCACTTCTGCTGCCAGAAAGGAAACTGCCATCAAGGAGAAAAGAGGGCAGCTATTTAGCCACATGCATTTCAGGATCAGAGTAGCTGTCTAAATTCAAACATTCTGCAGCAGAAATGACTCTCAGCAATGTAGAGTCATCACTGACCCAGCTACATGTCTGATTTCAAAGCACCACACTAAGTATCAGTTGTTAAATTAACTCACCACAGTGGATTGATAAGACACATCTGAAAAGACAAAATTAAGTAGCATAATTCATTAAGCTTCTGGAACAACCCTACACATACTTCCTCTGCCCCAGTCAGTATATTAACCTTTCTGGAATTACAAAAAAGTATTTTCTTTCAACAGTCATACTTTTTCTTTGGCCACTGAAATCTAAACAGAGCTCCGGAACAGAGCATTTTGAAATAGGAAATAAATCAATCACAGATCCAATGCAGAACGTATCCAATTCAAAAACCTTTGTCAGAAAATGATAAATGGCACCTCAGTGCTTCGATGTTTTTCTCCTGTGAAAAATGTCACGGCACATAGAGTGTGATGTTGTTTGTGGGAACTCCAGGGATTTTTTAAGAGTCAGATCACAGCTCCCAGTGTTTTCTCTGCTAGCAGACCACAAGTTCAGAATAAAAAACAGTGGATACGTTTGGTAGCCAAACAGAATGGCTTTTAGGATCCCATAATCCTTACACAGAAAGACGCATTTAATATATAATGCATTCAAGTCAGGTGTCTGGACTCAATCCCTCACCTCAGGATTTGACAGGAAATATTATATATGGCAAATAAAAACATTATCACAGAGCTTTAACCTTTGTGGCAAGACAACAGAGATTCTTAAGCTTTTTTTAAAATTAGTTAATATTTTTTCCAATAATGTGGACAAACCTTTAGTCTGCATGATGGACCTGTTGTTCAAGGTGCTTGAACTGTGGAGCTAAGGAAGAGTTATAGGTTGTACTCTGTTCTTTTAAGGTCCTCCACAATGCCAGAATATCCCCTAATGACAGGCTGTAGAAGAGAAAACATTGTGTGGCTTTTCCAAGCTACTTATTTGCTTGTTGGCCAGGCAGCAAGCTAAACAGCACAGGTAATGGCTGAGTTTATAAATAAAAGCCTTTCTCTGAAGGAGCAATAAAAAGCCTCTGTGTCCTCCACACAGCTGGTGTAGGCCTGATCTGAAACTGTGTATCTTTGGGACTTCCATGGATTTGACCTTTCTGTCAAATCCATTTAAAAATGGCATCAGAAGTGCTGGGGGACAGAGGCTGGAGAATTCTGTAATTCTGGCTAAAAACTACATCCTTTGCCCTAGATAGATTCTGTGCTTATAAATGACCCCTGTGAGGGGATCTAGTGAGCAAACTCAGGCATGAGGATATTTAGAAATTTTGCCTGGGTTACATAAAAGCCATGTGGCAAAGCTCGGATTAAGCCTAGGAACTCTCCTAAACTTAGGGCTGAGTGGAGAAAAAAAAACCCCAAATATTTAGCTCTCTTATTTAGAAGAGTGTTGACAACATCTAAGTTAGGATTTATGCTCTATTTTAAATACAGTGGTTACCTAGGGGTTCTTGCATAGATCCCTTAAACTCTGCACACAGGGAAGCTTTTGGTCCTAGATCTTTAACACGGGAAGGGTATAAGAATGAGACATGATTTACTTCCTAAACATACTTGTCTGAAAAAAAATAGTAGTGCTGTCCTTTCTGGGGAGGGAGACAGCTTACAGTTTTGGCTGAGTTGGTTCCACCCACTGAAGAATAAAAATAGTGTCTAGTTAAATACAAATTAAACATTAGAAATTTATGAACTGTTCAAGAGAAGAAAATACGGGGAGAATGTTCCATTCCCTTTGACTTCAGTGAATGGTTCTGGACACGTGGTCAACATCTCTGCATCTTTTTTTCTTTATAATTAAAAAGGGCTTAAAATTATTCAGACCTGATTAAAGGATTATGGCAATTTACAGATGAAGGAGGGTGTGAGGAGGAAGCAATAATATCTTTGTTTCTCAGATGAAGGAATAATGAAGAGATTTAATAAGTGGAACATTTAGTATCATCATGAGAAGTATTTAATAAACAAACATAGAGACAAAACTGCTTCCTCTGTAGTGGAAAATACTTCCTATGAGCTGTTCACAGTCATCTTTGCAGATTTAAATCCAAATTAATTTCTAGACACTTGCAGAATTAACCAAGAAATTAATTTGCCTCTTGATACACAGCTGCAATAGCAAGTTTAGTATGAATCTAGCATGAAGCCCAGCTAATTATCAGTTCCAGGAGCTACAGATGTTGCCCAAATAGATGTTTGGCACAGCCTCAGTGTAAGCGGTGGCTCTTGGGAGACAGAGGCTGGAGGCTGCCTGTTCAACTTCCCTAAAGGTTATTAGTAGGTCAGAGTGGTTTGCTGGCCTGTGTATAAATGAGGTGGCAGCTTAGATAAGCTCCTAGTTAGCACATTAGAAGAAAGAATAGTGAGAGGCCTCTTTCCTGGCACAGTACCAGGCAGAAGTGAGGTACCAGCCAGGATGGTGAGGTGGAGAACTGCCCTTGCTGCTCATGCAGTGCAGCCACAGGAGTAATTTCTGAGGCCACTCAGTCCAGCCTCACTCAAGGAGACCTGCTGTGCTTCCACTTCGGGAGGCAGAGGCAGGATTCCTTGTGTTCTGTAAATCACTCTCTGCATTTCCAGCTACTGTGCACTCACTCACGGGGATAATAAAGCACACACTGCTGTCATCTGAGCTGTCTGGAGGCACGTTAAAAGAAGGACCCTGACAGACCTCTACTATGTTTTTACGTCCTATACCATTCCCAAGTGCAGACACACAAGGTAATATCTCAAGATGTAATCACTTATCTTACACGTGCACAGTCCAAACCCACAGCAAAGCGCTTTGCTTCTGAAGCAATCCGTGGGGTTATGAGAGGAATCACTACCCATTTCTGTGGCAGAGCCACTCCTGAAGCAGAGCATGGTTATTTCCTAGTGCACAGACACTTGCACAGCAGTTTAGGACAAGAGGTGCCTGAGAATACCTCTGCCAAGTCCTTGCTCAGCCCACACAGTGCATACTATGCCATGTACTACTGAAGCCATATGTTAATAGCTCGATGTGTTGGGGTGGTGAGGGATAAAAGAGAAGGAACAGGTTGGCTCAAAACCACTGTCCAAGTATTTAAAATGTTCTCCAGCAGGAGCATCCATGCAACACTGCAGTATTCCCATAAGGGAACATGTTGACCCCATGCAAGACAGGTTCCTTTTTGTAGTCCTAAGTGAATTGTCCTTATCATGGTTCTCTAGTGAGGCTGAATTTGAGGGTTGTAGTCGTCTCTTGTACCTAGACCTGAGTTTCTGTCAGTCCTGAAATAGCTCCAGGCTGAGACCTTTCTTAAATAATCTGCTATAAAACCTTTATTTTCTTCAAAGAGAGAGTGGAAAGGTGGAGTTCTCTGCATGCTGACCATAGACCTGCCTTGAGGTAGTCAGGCTGTTTGTAGCTATTGTTAGCAGGTAAAGTGTGCGTGGAGCCAGCCTGCCAGAGTTAGAGCTGCTGTGGCTCCAGGTGTATAGGGCTTTCTTTTCTACACACAGTAACGTGGAAAAGGCAAAAAGCTGTCCAGAATTCCCAGAAGTCAAGAATTTAATGTATGTCTAAGATACATACCTTTTCTGTAAAGTAAAGCATGTAAAGAATCCCAGAGCAGACAGTTTCACAGCTACCAGTGACCTGGTTGGCCTCATCCCTGGAGTCAGTATAAATCTCAAAGCAGTGTGATGTGCTTTGTGGAACTTTGTGTTTCCTTCTGTATTCTCTGGAGCTTCTGCCACATGCTCTTCAACCTGTGTGAGGAGAACTCATGGGGGTGGGAGGGTGGAGTGGTCTTGCACAGTGACAGCTCCCAAATGCTCAGCCACCTGCTTCTCCTGCAGGCTGGGAGCTTAGAGGAAGCCTGATCTTCTGGGACTGCTTCTCCCGTACCATGACGAATCCTTTCAGTAGTGCTGAGAAAGGAGAAATGAGTTCTGCTTTTCTCTCTGCCATCATCTGTAGGAGTTGGAATCACTCTGTGGCAATGAGGGGGTTGCTTTTGTTTTAGCTGGGCAAGTCAGGCCAACTCCAGAGTGAGCCTGTCTCACACAGGAGAGGGGTGAGGTGGCACAGCTGCTGTGCTGTGAGGATGTCCCACCATGCTCAGTGTCCATCACTGGATGCATTGGGTTGTACAAATTGGGCATTTCCAAACCATTTTTGCTGCTCCTGCAAAACTTTTAAAATGATGAAAGTACTTACAACTTCACATCCCACACTGTAGACAAATTTCTTGTGAAGCAGTGACTGACTCAGTGTGTTTTGACGCAGCCTACCTGCCTGCAGACGTGAGCTCAACTAGACAAGCAGTGTTTTGGGAAAGGCTCCTTGTTCTTACATAGGTTTTCTTATAATATTTTCTTTTTTCTCCCTAGCAGTGCGCAAAGGGTACAGGATCCAGACTGACAAGGACAGGGACTCCATGAAGGTGCTGTACTATGTCGAGAAAGAATTGGCTCAGTTTGACCCGGCTAGGAGGATGCGAGAACGATGTGAGAAACGAGCACGGTTTGATTTCTCTTTTTTCCCCACTGACCTAAAAAAGACTGGGAAATTAATAGTTAAAAGTTCACTTCGTTTGCCTCAGGGTCAGCCCCTAGGATATGATGTCCAGGATATGGTAATTGGGACAGATAAAGTCTAGATTTTAGGTGTATACAGGTATGTTCCCATTTTTAAGGTCTGGTGCTTACCTAATCATTCTTAGAGCAAAGTGAGGGACACTGAAAAGCTCATGAAAATTGTCCACTCATATAATTAAACTTTGGGATCATCAGCATCTGAAAAGCCAAGTTCTTACTCATACGTTCTACAGCCTGTAGTGTGATAATATCTGGGATATTGTTTTCAGAATTTCTTAAGCGTGTGATGTCTGTAAATTCCCAGCATGACAAAACAGGAGAGGGATGACTTATTGAAAGCGTGTTTTGTGGGCTGCAGTGACCACAGTGTGGCTGTGGAAGGAAGCAGGAAGTTTGTTTGGAGTACAGAAGGACCAGGGTGGTGCAAACTTAAAAATGAGCTGCTTCTGTGTAGAACTCCTCACTGTCTTCCCATAGCCTCTTGCAAGCTTTATTTCCTTAAATAAAGCTTGAGGCTTGTGTCAGAATACAAACCCAAGTGAGGATCTTTCTGCATTAGGAGGCAGAGGTGCAGAGTGGGACAAGGTGTGTGGGGATGGCTTGTCCTGTATGCAGAGCACAGTGGCAGGCTGGGGGCTCAGTTCCTCTGGGCAGCACACAGAGCTAACCCATGTTAGGCACTGCTAGAGGTTCACTTAGACATGTGGGATCCTGAAAATCATTTAAGGGAAGGGCTTTAAGGAATGACACGGCATCAAAGTCTTTGTACAGATTAGGCATAACGAACAAATTATATATACTTCTAAAACAGTCATTGCTGAGCACACTGTCTTCTCCACCCACAAGATTTACTATAAAAAGACCTCTGCAGATTGGTATGTCAGGCCTACAGATGTCAGTGTGCTTGATGGGGTAGAGACTGACAGTGATTCAGACACACTTTTACTTTTTTTCTTAATCTTTTTTTGAGGGGGTTGCTTTTGTTTTAGCTGGGCAAGTCAGGCCAAATCCAGAGCCAGCCTGTCTCACACCAGGAAAAGGGGAGGTGGCACAGCTTCTGTGCTGTGGTGGTGTCCCACCAAGCTCGGTGGTCACCCCATAAGGGCAGGGAGCTCACAGAAGCTCTTCCTGGAGGCTGAACTCAGGCATCTCACGCCATTTGTGATACCCTCAGATGCCAGGCTGCCATCAGGTGATACCCATCTCGTTTCTTTCCTGCATCCTCCCTCCCCTGCAGATAACAACACTGTGTCTGAGCTGAGCTCTCTGCACGAGGAGGACCTGAACTTCCGCCAGCCCTACCGGCAGGCGCGCAGGAAACCTCTGCCCCCCGCGGGGGACGTGGACGACGACGCCGAGTACTGGGCGGGAGTCGTGGGCGGGGGCAGCACCTCCAGATCAAAGGCCGTGTCTGACTACAGGGATGAGCGGGACAGCTACTGGCACAGGTGAGGGATGCCACGCTGCGGGGCTGCTCTATCTGGCAGAGTGGTAAAGAAAGCAGAAGGGACAGATGGGCTGGTAGCTCTCCCCTATTTCCTGCTGCTCTGGTTCTGCTTAGCAGGAGAGAGGGGCTAGAGAGAAATAGGAAATGTGGACTTGTCATTAGATGAGGTGAGAATGAAGCTGATTGCCACAAGCTTGCTGAAGCCTATCCAGCTGGGTAAAGCTAGGTACAGCCCCAGTCCCAGTGGGACATAAAAGTGAGATCAATAGGGAACCAAGCCACCCTTCCCAAAGCAGGAAGGTGCAAATCTCCCTCTTGAGATTTGTACCTGATTCCTCCAGCACTTTGCAGTGCTGGTGTGCTTTATTAGGAGTCACCCCTGGTGCTTTGGTGCAGCTAGAATGGTGCTCCAGGCCTAAAGGACTCGCACTCTGGTGCCTAGAAGAGAGCTAGCACAACCTTCCCTCACGTACAAGCAGCCCAGTATCCCAAAAGCAATGGCAGGGATTTCCTTCCTTCGGTACTGGGCTATTGTACCAGCTCACTGTCTTTAAACCTGCTTCAGAACTGCCCTGCTGTGAGCTTCTGTAGCTGGGTTCTTGGGTTTTTCCAGCAGGATACACACCTCCAAGCTCTAGGATGAAGGAGAAGCAGGTCCAGCCCTGCATATTGGAGGATAGGGCAGGTGCACCCTGGGGATAACCTCAGGTAACATTAGACATGCAGAACCTGAGCTATCTGCACTAAGCTGCCTCTACAGTCAGCAGAGAAGAACCTGGGGTTTCAAGGACGTGATAGATCTCTTCCTATGGAAGATGATGAAAACAGTTCAGATGATTCATGCCCCCAGGAGGGCCTGTTTCCCTCCATTGTCTGCGCAGGCAGCTGAGGGGATGAGTGCAGCTGGATCCTGCCCTCTCACTCTACCTCCTCCCTCTTGCAGCCAGCAGAGATCCAAGTCGGAGATGCTGTCTCGTAAGAGTTTCTCGGTGGGAGTGCCGGCCGTGTCCATGGACGAGCTGGCGGCCTTTGCTGAGTCCTACAGCCAGCGGCCGCGGCGGGCGGACAGCCAGGACCTGCGGCGCTTCGAGCGCTCCGAGTCGCACGGCGGGCGCGGCGGGGGGCTGCCCCACCAGGACAGCTCCATGGAGGAATACTACACCAAGCGCTGCAGGGGCAATCGGGAGCCGCCGACGGACTCGGATCGGGGCTGGTCCTACAGCCCGCCCCGGAGACGGGCCCACGAGGAGAAGCACCTCCCCAGGCTGGTGAGCCGGACGCCTGGAGGGAGCCAGAAATACGATCACTCCTACCTCAGCAGCGTCTTGGAGAGGAAATCCCGGAGCTATGATGAGGGTGGTGACCACTGTGCAACCCCCTCGAAGCTGAGCTCGCAGCCCAGCCAGAGAGGAGGGAGCACGTACTATGCCTGGTCACCGCCCTCCACCTACAAAGCCGAGAAGTCGCAGCCGCCGCCGCAGCAGTCGTCGTCCCCCGAGCAGGACGAGGAGGAGGAGGAGGACAGCCTGCCCCCCTACAGCGAGAGGGAGCTGAGCCGAGGCCCTTCCTACAGGGCCAGGGAACAGGCCTACCTCAATGCCTCTGACAAGAAGAGGAAAAAGGACCCCAAGAAAACAGTGAGGCCATGTCTGGTGGTCCTGGTCCAAATAGGCTGAGCGGAGAGCCACCAGGCAGGGGTTACTAACCAGAGTTGATGGGCAGGGGGGTTTTCCAGGAGGGTAACACCTGGAGTCTGGGTGTCAGTCCCTCTGGGAAGGGTGGAAAGAACTGTGGGGGTAGGAAGCCAGAAGGGGTAATAGCTCCTACACAGGAGTCCACGATGGAGGGAAAAGGCAGATGTGCCTGGGACTGGGGAGGTAAGGGATGTCTTTGGCATCTGTGGCCAAGGTGGTGGGAGTTTATCTAGAGTTCAGGAGGATCGTGGTAGGGAAGTTACCCAGGCCTTACAGAAATTACAAGGCTTTGCTTTGGCCTTGATCTTTCTTAAGGTAGGATTGAGGGGTTCTTGTTCTTCTGGACTGGGACAGGGCTGGTAGCAAGGGATGGTGTAAGAGACATCTTTCTGAAAGGGGTGAGATCACAGACTTCGGTGGGTGCGTGGGCCCATGGGCTTCCATGGGGGCCATTCATGCCAAAGGCATTCCTCACCCAGGATACCACCAGGTGCAAAACATCCTGCCACAGTCCAAGCTAGTGAGGACTGATGAGTTCATGGTTGCTGGGGGGGGGATCTTCCCCATCTAACCCAGCTGGGGAAGTCTGCACCATGAGGGAGATCTTATCATTAGAGTAGCTTGGCTGTGGGAGAGAGGACTGGATTGTGAGTGGACAAAGCTGTTGCTGTTTAGTTGTGTCTGTGTCAAAGCTTTGTCTGTCCCTTGGTCTGTTCCAATGAGTGCTTTCCTGTTGACATTTAATTTTCTCTCTTTCCTCTCAGAATGATTTCCCAACAAGGATGTCCCTTGTGGTTTGAAGTTGTTGTGGACCTGTCATGTTGATGGGCTGGATATCATGAGGTGACCGCAGTGGAGAAGATGCAGAGCAACAAGCAAGACAAGCCTCTGTGAACCTTTGCAGCCATCAGCCATGGACTGTTTCAGTTGTTCGTTTCATCCAGGGGAGCTGAGGCTTTTGTAAGAGACAGACTTCCATGGACAGTACTCCATCTCAGAGGCTCTGGGAGTCTGCCAGGAAAATGAGGCCAGGGCTCTCTTTGGCACCGTGTTTTCCAGTGCCCTCTGTTCTGCACTGGACGGCAGCCACGTCCCTACTGCCCCTGCAGCCCTGAACTACAAGTGAGGCTGCTTTTGTGCCTCTTGCCCTGTCCCATGTGCAGAGGGAGGCCTGTGTACCTCTTGCTCTCTCTGTCTCCTCAGTTCTCTGTTTGGATCAAAATTGTCTCCATACTTAAAGCCTTTTCTGTACCACCCCCGTGCTGGGAGGAGGCCGTGTTCTTACAACTGCAGACTGCCTCCAGCTGATCAGGCCCTAAATCACGAAAGAAGATCTACGTCCTTTCAGACACTCTAAGAAAATGACTGATGAGATGTTACCTTGATAAGGGCTGAATGGGGAAAGAGACAATTATGAACTGGTTTGTTCAATATATTTAGTTCTGTTCGTTGTGTGATGAGAGTTGCAGATGAGATTGATGTATTGTTTTGAAAATGGGTCAAAGTAGCTTTTATTGTGATGAGAGCATGATTTGTTTCCCCCTTGCCCCCAACTGTGTTTTGTTTTGATGCAGTTGCATTTCCTTGCAGCTGAACTATGACCCTGTAGAGCTTCAAGCTGGAGTACCTGCTCCACTGTTTTAAAAGCAGTGCTCCAGCCTTCCTAATGCTCTGCTTCCAACACCACCAGACACCTCTGCCACTCTAGTGAGTGGCCTTTTTGTTTCAAGGAAGCAAAAAAGGGACAGTCTCAGTGAGAGGGCAGCTGCAGAACTTCATCCTGTGCCACTGGTATCAGTCCTTTCTGGGAAGTTTCCCAGAAGGAACTATTACTGACGATAGCAGTAACAGCAGTGGGAAAAAGAGTAAGCACTGTGAATGGACACAAGCTTTGAAAGTCACCCTTTTCACTTAAAACCATTCCATTCACTTTGGGTAGGATGTGGTTTTAGTGGCTGTTGTCTCAGGAATAGCTTTATTTAGAAGTGAGTGCTTCACACCATTTGGAAGCCTGACATTTTGGTTTTCATAGGGCATTATGCAGTCATTTATTTAGCTGCTAAAATCATCGTGTGGGGGAAGATGATGGGAACATTTTAAGGTCCAATATCTAGATCCCTATTACACCTAGAAACAACTTAGTGCCCTGTTTTGTTACAGACATTATCAGCCTCTGAAATGACATCTTTGTTCCTCTGGGAATTTGGGAAGCTGTCTGGCCTCAGATGCTCATACTGGCAGTACTGTTTGGAACACAAGGTATATTAACATCACTGCAGTTCTCCATAAAAATGATAGATTCATTTCTGTATTACTCCTTTGCCAGATAGTTCACCCACCAAGAATGGTCAGGGGAGAGGAAAAATAATCTCCATAGATTTGATGACAGTTTTCATGTGAGAAGGTTGATTGATGAAAGGATGACTTTCTTCTCCCACACTCTAGAGAGGACTGTAGTTTTGGAAATCCCAGTCCTGGGTCTTCCTGGCCAGAGAGGGAGGGATTAGTCAGCAGAAACATACAATTGTGGAACTGCAGAATTGTTTGTGCAGGAGGTAGCCTTTAAAGATTTCAAGATTGAAAGTTTCAACCCTCTGCCATGAGAAGGGAAATCTTCCACATACAAGGTTGCTCAAAGCCCCGTCCAACCGGACCTTGAACATCTTCAGGGATGGGACATCTGCAGCTTCTCTGGGCAACCTGTTCCAGTGTCTCACCAGCCTCACAGTAAAGAATTTCTTCCTGTATCTAATCCAAAATTACCCTCTTTTAGTTGAAAATCAATGCCCTGGTAAAAAGTCCATTTCCAGCTTTCTGTAGGTCCCTTTAGGCACTGAAAGGCTGCTTTAGGGTCTCCACAGACCCTTCTCTTCTCCAGGCTTAGCAGCCCCAACTCTCTCAGCCTGTCTTCATAGAAGAGGTGTTCCAACCCCTCTGACCATTTTTGTGTCCCTCCTCTGGACCTGCTCTAACAGGGCCATGTCTTTGCGTGGGTGACCCCAGAGTTGAACACAGTACTCTTTGTGGGGTCTCAAGAGAATGGAGGAGAGAGAAATTCCACTCCTTGGCCTGCTGGTCACTCACCTGATGCAGCCCAGGATATGGTTGGCTTTTTTCTACGAGAGCACACGGCTGGCTCATGTCCAATCTTCATCCACCACTATTAAATCATAGAACTGTAGAATGGTTTGGAGGAGATGTGAAAGATCATCTGGTTCCCCAAGTCCTTCTCAGGGCTCCCAGTCCGTTCTTCCCCCAGTCTGTATCAATACCAGGGCTTGCCCTGTCTCAGGTGTAGCACCCCACACATGGCCACGTCGAACTTCATGAGGTTCTCATGGGCCCACACCTCAAGGCTGCCCAGGGTCACTCTGGATGGCATTCCTTGCCTCCAGTGACTCCATGGCATCACTCACCTCGGTGTCACCACAGACTGCTGAGAGGGCACTCAGTCCCACTGTCTGTGCCGTTAATGAAGGTTTAACAGTGTCAGTTTGGTGCAGGCCCTTGAGGGACACCACTTTTTTACTGACATCCATTTGGACACTGAGCTACTGACTGATGCTCTGGATGTGGCCATCCAGCCAATTCCTTGTCCATCAAGTAGTCCATCCATCAAACCCATCTCTCTCCAGTTCAGAAATTAAACGTTGTGTGGGACTGTTTCAAAGGCCTCAGAGAAGTCAAGGTGCACAACATCAGATGGATTTTCCTTCTCCACCAGTGCAGTTACTCTGTCATAGAAGGTCTCCAAGCGTGATTTGTCCTTGATGAAGCCATGCCAGCTGTCTTTAATCACTTCCCTGCCATCCATATGCCTTGAGATGGCTTCCAGGAGGTTCTTTCAGGGCACAGAGGTGAGGCTGATTGGTCAAGAGTTTCCAGGGTCCTGTTGTTTTATCTCTCATTAAAACAGGTGTGACGTTTCCCTTTTACCAGTCACTGGGGACCTGACTGCCTGAGTGCCATGACTTTTCAAACAGGGAGAGCAACTTAGCAACTGCATTTACCATCTACCTATGGCTGGAGAGACTAACATTTTAAGTATTTTCATCTTTTCTTAATGTGTGTTCCTAGGAAAATCATAGCACAGTTAGCAAGAAGTGGGCAGGTGGCTGCCATCTGAGGTCTCTGGGGCCTTGAGAAGTCTACAGAGCTACACTACATGCTGTTTTAAATCAAACATTTCATCCCTGACATACGAGGATTCAAGCAAGTTGATGTTTTGTTAGTCTTAAAACCTTGGCAACCCCTGTGTTATGAATTTCAAGGGAGCTTAGCCTGCTATCATTTCCATCAGACCCAGGAAGCAGTTGACATAGAAATTTGAAAGTGCATCTGACTGTGCACGGAAAGGGGCCAAACCAGTGGTTTTACAGTTTCTGAATACCTCTCTTTTAAATCATACTGAAAGCCTGAGCATTACAATCTTCTCATTTCAGTTATGTTCTGTCCCTTATCTCAGTCACTGTAGTTTATTTGATCAAGCCCTCAGGAATGAGTTGTGTCTATTAAAAATACAAGTCCTCATTTATTTGAATCAACTTTGTTTTTTCAGTGCTGGTACTTTAGGGCATCTGTACACTGTGTGTAAGGAGTTGCCATTTGTGTATCTAGCTTATAAATAAGTAGTTGCAAGCCAATTCTTTTAAAAAAACTGTTTTAATTGTACACCTGTTTGTGAGAATTTGGAAACATCTCTTGAATCCAAGTACCTGGAAAAGTATTGAAGATTTTATGACTAGTGATTCTGTGAGTTTTACCAGATGATAAAAGTTTCAGCTGCAGAGGAGGTCTTAATTCCCTGAAGTCAGATCTGAGCAGCAGCAATCCTGCTCTAAAATTTTGGATTTCGTATCTCCCTGTACAAATCTGCAGGAATTTTCAGTTACTGATCATGTCTGTCCTCAGGCCACCTTTATTTTTCCCATTAGAAATGTGTCTGCAGCAGCAGCAAATGGACCATATCAAGAAGTGAGGGGTGACATAGAGTATCGGCACAGCTACACAACCCTGATGACCTGTGACTCCTGCAGCAGGGGAGCAGGGGCCAGAGACTGACAGCCAGCTTGAGAGGAGCCTCATCTTTCAGGAGAGGAGTAATGGTTTGTGTCTGTGCCATCTTTCAGAACACCTGCAGAATGCTGGCACTGGGAAATAATGAGCCTGGTTATTATGTGGTCTCAAATTAAGTTTTCCAGTGATGAACTTTTATTGCTGGCATAAAATTAAAATCCTTTTCTTACTGGATACGGATGTCTGGGTCATGTCAAGGACATGGAGAGTTTTGTGGTCTTAAAATCACAGCCTCACAACAGTGACTTGCTAAGAAAACAAATTATGAGAGACTCCTGTAAAAATTTATATGAGCCCCTAGAGCAAAAGCAGGATCAAGCATTAGCAGTAGATTTGGCTGTGCTGTCAATAAAAAGTGATCTTGGCTACGGAAAAAAAAGGTTTTGACATAATGGAATGGGAAAGTAAATACCAGTGGTAATGACTTCTCATCAATCCCATTATTCCTTTAAAGTACATTGTAAAAGTTCCAATGGGTGGCTTCAGTGTGACTATCCTCAGAACACTCCATTTCCACTGAAATGAAAAATTAACAAAATGAGCACTTTGAATACTTCAAATTTTTGAGAAATTCCCAGCATTTATAAGCTGAAACAGACAGCCAGAATTACTCAGGTCTTTCTGCTGGGATTTGGTACAGGGGACTGGAGCTGTAGCATCCTCATCTTTGTTACTGGAGCTGGGTCAGGGATGGCCATCAGCAGTGCGCCCCAGAGCTGCATCTCTGACAGATAAAGGACAGCCCCTGGGATAGATCCCTGGGGAGGAACAATCACAAAATATTTCAGAAGTCAAACCTTGCCACAAACTGTTCCAAGTAGATAAATGCAGTACCACGGTGTTTATAATGCCTGGGCCATTCTGAATATAATTTTAATGATGTGGAGATTGTTGAGAAACTGCATGGAGCTGTCTTTTTCTCCAGGTAGCTTTCACACAAGATGTAGGTGAGGGTTTGTTCTCTGTCATTAAGTACAGGGTTTGGAACATTTGGAAATAAAAGCTAAAGGGGCTTTAGCCCATTTATTACTGGAGCAAAGTAGAATCCAGGAGCAGAGATGCCTTTGGCATCTGCCAGGTGCTGCAGATTTGCCCCTATAATTCCAGAAACCTCTGTGGTGCAGCATCTCCATCAGGCTCTGCTGGCTCTACGTACTTTCTACAACAGCCATGATGTTGAAACCACCCTCATAGCTACCTGGGGCTCCTCTCCCATTGCCTGGAAGATCAGATAAGGTAACCATTGCATAATGTGAAGGAACACCTATCATTTTGATGCGATCTCAAAAATGTCAGCTGGATTTACCAGCATTAGAAACAGCAATAATCTAAATAATAAAGTTAGCTATTACTAAAGGAAGGAACCTGCCATGATTTCCATATGAATTTTCTTATGACCTTTATAATTCTTTCTGATATTCACCCCTGCCTGCACTGGGGCCTTTGCCAGGGGAGGCCATCACCTCCTCTCCCTTTTGCCTGTCATCTTCTGTCATGCTTGTAATGCCTCTCTGACCTCTCTGCTTTCCTTTGGCTATTTCCAGTCAACCTTCAGTGTTGTGCCTAGGGGTTCCGACCAGTTTGGATGTAGAATGAGTGGCCTTTTGTAAAAAGGCATTTTTATCCCTTATAAATGCAAAAATTACAGAATGCCCACAACAAAACCCCAAGCCCTCCAGGTATTCTCTCAAGCCCAAGCAGGGCTGTTACTGGAAACATTTAAAAAATTGAACCTGAACAAAATTTCAAATCGAGTCAGTATTTTTTTTAACCCCAGGGCAGCTGAAGTCAGAGCTGTGGAGTGCAAACAGGAGGAGCAAATGCATTCAGGTTTCATTGTTCTTGGTGAGAGCAGTGGCAGAGAGGAGCAGCATTTAATGAGTCAGAAAGCAGAGTTCCAAGGTGCTGTTACTTGCATGTGAGTTAGAAGTGTGAACTAGAAGTCGACAGGCTTGGCTTGAAAACAAAATTCAGTCCAGGGAAACTTGAGCCCTGGCCCAGGGGTACAATCCTCTTGCTGTTTACAGATGGGCTGGGCTTTTTTCCTGCCTCTGCTGCTGCCTACCACAGTCATTTCCCAGCCATTACACAGTGAGTGAGTGGCTTTCTTTGCTGCTGTTATTTTACTGAGATTGTCCTCCCCTGTAATGAACTTTTTCAATATGAGGGAGAGAAGGATGCAACAATACTCTATAATGAAAATGTAACACTTTTATAGCTTTTTGGGAAACATCCACATCCCCAATTACCAAGCATTATACATTTGCCATGCCTACAGGATCGAAGTCCTTGCCTTTGAGTTGTCACCATGGAGAATAAAAGCAGGAAAAGCTACCACCAATCTGCCTTTTTATTATCCTGCAGGCAAATAATTTGCCCAATTTTTGCTAACATATGAGCAGTTTACATGAGTAGTTTTCAACCCGTTTTTTTGATTAATGGGCAATAAACCAAATATTTTCCAGTGGAGCAGCAGACCCTTCATAAATCTCATACCATTCACAGGATAACATACAAAAATGTTCTTTCTAGCCTCCTTTCATACAAGAAAGTACCCCATGGAGCCACACTCCACAGAGAGGGTAAGCTCTCTCCTGGTTTTGCAGACCTAAACCCTTTTTCTATTTTATTGGGAAAACTTTTATCTTTTTACTACAGACATGTTTTTTTATTTTGGCACTGTGACGTCATTGTCCTTAAGTCTGTGGTACTCTGGGCTGATGATTTTTGTGCCATGAACAAGCAGCTTCCTTTGGATCCTGTCTCAGTGTTGTAAATAATGGCTTAAGACTCACACTGTTTGTAGGTGTAAGCTGAACAGCATTTACATGTTTAGATTGTTTCTGATAGGTATTATCAGCAGAAAAGTGCAGGAGAAGCAGCTCCCAGAGCTGCTCTGTATTTCCCTGTGCAAGGCACAGCACCCCTTGTCTCTGAAAACTGTCACTCATCTTCTGTTTTAACAGAAGTTTTTACTTCTGTAGAAGTGCTCAGTGTTTCTTTGGGCTTCTTTACCGCTCCTCCATCCCTCAATGCTCCCCTCTGCAGAAGTCTCCAAACCAACATGGAGCAGGAAAGGTGCCCATCCGTACCTTAAAGACTAATGAGGGCAAGGAAGACGTGACAACAGAAACACTGAGAGCTCACCCAGCTCAGAGCTCTGCAGGAAGTTACTTCTGGGTGGCAAAGTGTTTCTGTCAGCATGGCAAAGGTGCCCTGCAGCTCCCACCGTAATTCCTGGTTTCACTTTGCCCATTCACTTCCATGCCCAGTCACACTTACCCATGAGCACCTGGCTGTAGGTACAGGTTTGTGCTTCAGGGCCATTTCTGAATTAGAGAAACAAGTCTGAAAAAATTGCCTAAAATGGCACAGGACCACTTATTACAGCAGGTGTACTGTTTTCACTTAGTCCTTGCTGTGTGACAGAAATCCTTTCTGCTTACATTACAGGCTGGTTTCTCTCAGCCTCTCCAGAGCAGGTGGGAGTGATTTTCATGTCCCAGTTACCAGATCTTCCCTTTGAGCAACAGATCATTCAGTGCACTTGTCTCTGAATAGGTACTCTAGGGTAGTGAGAGGCAGAGCTCCAACTGGTTGCATTTTGCACTCAAGAGCCTGCTAAATGATTAATGAATTTAGTCTCTCAAAGTTCTCTGCTTCCTGGCAAAACCAGAATGTGTGTTTCTACAGGCCTCAGGCCTGCTCACCTTGGAATCACAAGTTTTGGCGAGGACTTTTAACATCCACTAGGGTGGAGATCGGGTAAAACACTAGCACAGAAAGCT
This sequence comes from Picathartes gymnocephalus, assembly GCA_013390045.1. NCBI lineage: Eukaryota > Metazoa > Chordata > Aves > Passeriformes > Picathartidae > Picathartes > Picathartes gymnocephalus. Next base: position 459,596 of record WEKY01018465.1, on the reverse strand, counting down.
AAAAGCTTTACCTTGTGTAAAGTGTGTAAAAGATGTGTAAAGTGTGTAAAAAGTGTAAAGATACACTGCCCACTGCCAAGTCCTTCCTGAGGACCAGTGTATCTATTTGTCATTACTAAATTTATGTGCAATCACAGAAAAGACACCCATGGTCCCTGCAAATGGGCCTCTGACAGGAGGATGTAGGGGGAAACATGGGTTAAAGCAAGTCAGCCAAGCCAGAATGCCCAGAGGCCTCTGGCACCTGGGACTGTACCCTGTTGGGAAGGGCATCTTTTAGGTTTTTGGCAATCCTAGACTTTGAAGAGTAGGCTTACACAGTTAAGGTTTGAGCAATACCTGTCTAAAATGCAGGTCCTACAAATCCTCATGCATGAACTTGGCCACAATTACTGAGTGCATAGAGAAGGGATGTGTGGATCTGGTACATGGAACATTTTTCTTTATAACTTGGAGTCCCAGCTTCCTGAGCTGAAGCTTTCAGCACAGTCAGGTGCTCAAGATTTCTGAGAAAATAAAACTACTCAAATTAGTAAAACCACAGTGCACACACACCCCAGTGCAGCCAATTTACACAGACTGCAATGTGCAACTCTGGCAGCCGGAACCAACTGATGTAACTTGGAACCTGCATCTTTGTGGAGCTGAGCTGCCAAGGTTTGGAGAGACTTGGTCCCACGCACAAAAAGGCCTTCACCCATGGACAGAGAAGCAGAATTTGTGTGGGTAGCAGCCTCTGAGCCTAAGGTATGTTTTAATTAGTACTGGGGGAGGGAAATGATGAAATGTGTTTGGGGTTTGTGGGGGGTTTTTTTCTCTTTAAATAGAAATATATATTTTTATATATAAATTTTTGTCTTCACTCCTCAGAACAGAGATCCAAGGCTGCCTTCTGTTCAGGCCAGTATGGTGCCTGAATGGAACATTTCACTCTCCAGTTTCAGTAAAATGCAGCCTAGCCTGGTTCTTGTGAATAGATGTAAAAGGAAAGTTACTGTAGCAGAGCTCTGTAATCAAGAGGTCTCCACGGACACCCTGTCATCCTGATGAGAGACATTTCTTAATTAAGAGAAGATGCTGCATTGTAGATGAAACAATTCCTAAGTGTCCCAACTTCCGTCATCATATCAATGAGCCTGGAGTTACAAAGCTCCTGACAACAAGGGGTTTTAGAGGATTTCAACAGAATTATAAGTCTAAAAGTTCAACACTCATGTGCAGTATGCAGAGAACACATTTCAAAAAGCGTCTGAAAAACAGAAGCTTAGTTTTGTACTTCTTCAAAGATCTTTGAAAGGCAGAGTGTGGATAGCATCCCAAGTATTGCTGGGAAGATCTGAGATCCACACACTTCTGTGAAAAGCTCAACTTTACTTGTAAGCAAATCAATTAAGAAGCTGCCCTTGCAGCTAAGCTTAACTGATTTCCTATTTGACCATCTCAATTACACTCGATTTCATGATTAAACTTGTTCAGATTAATGGGAAAACCAAAAAATTCATGGTCAAAATACTGGACAAACTATTTAGGTGAATGAGGGAGAACACAGGTGTTTGTGAAGCAGCCAGTAGGGAGAGTCTGGAAAAGGAAAACAGCTGCCTGCAGATTAACAGTAAATTCAAGCAAAATTAAGGGTAACACACTGGTGTGCTTCAGCACATCAAGTAGCAACACAAAAATGCTGCATGAGCATTGATCATCGCATTCAGCTGATCAGGACCCTTATGTTTTCTACACGAGTGTGTAACACAGCCCCAGGGAGCGAACCTGGGTGCTGTCCCTGCCCATCTGCTCTGCAGAAGGTATTAGTGTACTATATTCTATATATAAAGTATATTCTGGAGTAAAATCATTTGTCACAGCCCACATTCAGCCACTCTCACTGCCAGCTGAACAAGGCTGTCCATGGGGGCACTTGCAGCGAGAGCTGTAAGTCTAGAACACCAGGGCACAAGGTGCACCAAAACCAACTCATGGTCCAGGCCACAGCTGGGTGGCAACCTGGCATTTTTAGAACATGACAGCCAGTTCTCTGAGAAGTCATGCAGTCAGACAAGTTCTCACAGCAGTTTTGGTTGCCATTTCTAGAAAGAGGCTGATCCCAAAATGGCCCACTGCCATTCTTCCTGTACCTCAATGAATGACTAAGAGAGAATATGAAAAGAGTGGGACAGAAAATGTCCTCAGATGTTCGTAGTTCTCCCACTCCCACTGGCTCCCAGCTAAGGGAACCTGAATTAACCCTGTAATGAAGCTGAATTAGATGCTGTGGGCTCTGATCTACGGGGTTTGTAGTGACTGAACAGAAAGAGCACAAAGTGCCCTGGCTTGTCATGGCAGGAGCGGAGAGGGAGGGCACGGGGGCTCATCAGCAGCAGTGTCCGTGTGAGGACTTACTGGGTGCAGATAATGCCCATCAGCAGGTTCTCCATGTGCCTAGTTTGAAAAATGAACAGAAACCGTATTAGAGCAAAAGAGTTCACCTGGGTTAATACTGCTTGGCTTCTGTGTCCCTGGCACCTTTTACTGTGTAGAAGTTACCACCCTGGCCTTGCTTTGTCCATTCCACAAATGTACACAACTGGGTGAAACTCACAACTCTGAGGCAAGAGACATCTTTTCAGCCACTTCATGGGGGCAGAATTACCCTTCAGAATAAATACATGTTTTGGTAACAGCATGTGCAGCAAGGACACCACCAAAATGAATTGTAGTTTCCATCCTTTGGTGGCAATGGACGCCTTTCTGATGGAGCTGGGAATGCAGAAACAACAAAGGCAATGTGTCAGGCCTTTTCGGGTCTAGGCCTTCTTAGAAACATTAAGAAAAAATGGTAGAAAAGCAACAAACATCTTAAATGATGTGTTTCTTGGGAACTAACAGCAATACTGGCCACCTTATTTATTTCCTTTTTTTGGCCTGTCTTTTCTCTGACTCCAAACCTCTCAGTGGTATATACCCTGCTCCTCATGAGCCTGTGGTCTAGATTGGACTAATGGAGTTTGGAATGAACTCTCCGAAGTCTGTAATTTAAAAAGCAGGAATCATCTTATGGATCTTAAGAGCATAGCCATGTGAAAACTTACTCAGCACAGCTGTATCAATTCAGGCTCTTGAGGAGTAGAGACCAAATGACTTAAACCAGATCTGCTGCCAATGGGGCAAGAAGTCGTGCCCTTTTGTGGCAGCAGTTTGTGGCTAAGGGAGGCATGGATGTATCCACATTACCCAGCCAGTAATTCCAGTCATATGCTGGTCGCAGCTTGCTTGTTTCCTAGGAATCCTGTGCTCTTCATGCTGGGCATTCTCTTTGCCCTGAGTGATCTCCACCGTTTGGGAGCTCACCCCTGCGTGAAAGCTCATTGTTTGCACCCAGCCTGTGTGTGGTGCTGAAAATAAAAATTCTGTAGCACAACAGATTTGATTGCTTCGTTTTCTTGCCTGAAGCACATTGTGATTTCTTCCCCTGGTTGTCTTTGTGGGTGGAACAGGCATTTCAGTATATACTGTCACACTCATTACAGGGAGTTCTTCCATGCTAGAGATATTAACATCTTTGTTATTACTGCCAGTTCTCTCCTCCTCCCCCGTACCAAGCGGTTGCCTGAGCTAGAATTCCTATTAAGCACTGACTTCCAGTAGTAGTGTTCTCCTCCTCAAAGTGAAGAGGATCTCTTCAGAGGTCAGATCCTTCTGCTTTCTCAGAATCCTGCCTCCCTCATGTTCCTTAGAAAGTAATTATTGAAACTGTCAAAACCACTCACAAAAACATCACAGGAATTCTCGGAATCAGTTGAGAAATCATAATTACCTCTTTGTAATCATATACAACTCAAAACCATGGTATTTGAATTCAAAAGTTTTATGCAAGAAAAAAATGTTTAACATTTAATATAAATTCTGTTTGACACAGCTTATTTTTCAAATGCCATCATTTTTCTGTTCATCATTTTCCTGTTCGTTTTCAGTTCATCAGACAATTAAAAGACCACAACTGAAAAAGTCATCCTAAATACTTTTTAAAGCCTTATAAAAACATTCATAAAGTGCCACCCACGAAAGCACCTAAACAAGACTCTGAGAGAAACACCTATTAGGATGTTAGTTCAGTTAACTGCTGCTGAGGACTAAGTTGTCAAACAGCAGCAGGATTTGTGGAATTGTCAATTTAACAACGATACCACCCAGCAAACACACTGTTCCATAGACGTGGCCCCAAAACAGCCTCAGGTGGGCCCACAACATGCACACAGAGGCACCCAGCACAGCGTTGCGGGGGTTTCAAATAAATAGATGCAAACACCATCTAAAACCAAGACTACTGGCACATGGGAGATGCGGATTCTATGGGAAGCAATCATCCCAGGCTGTGGCCTTAACATGAGGGAAACACAGGCAGTTTGTAGAGGAAAAAGGTACAAATTTTAGCTGGTTTTTATGGGGATAAAAATCACTCCCTTCTAGAAATAACAGAAAAAGGTGCTGGTCCTTGGAACATCTCTATGTTCTCTCTGCCCTTGAATGTACCATGCTGTGTGAGTACCTTTCTGTTCTTCATCCCCAAAAGATAGGCTCACAATAACCACTGCACCACAGTGAATATGCTCTAGTTCATTTAATTCATCCAGCAGTGGCCTCCCTCTCTGCTTGAGTGTCTGGGCAGTGCTCACAAACAGATCTGGATAAACCCAACAAAAAAGAAAAAGAAAAAAAAGTTTAAAAAGGGACAGGCTCTGAGGACTCTCTCCACTAAAATTCATGCCCTGTAGAAGATGTCCAGGGAGCAGCTTTATGTCTTCAAATGATGCCTTGGATTTTAACTTGCATATTTTTCAAATCCTGTAGTGCTTAGTGTGCAACTCTGAACTATCTTGGAACCTGTTAGCTGCTGTTCTCTCACGTTAAGATTGACATAACAAAGCCTCTCCAAGTCTGCTCTCCAAGGACATCCAGACTGTCCTAGGCCCAAAATGTGTAAACCAACCTCTTGAAAAGGGCGGGTAAGCTGGGGAAATGACATAATTAGCTAAAGTTTTAATTGGCAAATTTATGCTGATATGCAAATGGACTAAAACCTATAACAGCGTGAAGAACTCGTGACTCGTTGTCCATCTTGGGGGGTCCATCTTGGGGTCCAGTGTGAGAGCAGCCTCTGGCTCACCAGGCTGTGCCTCTGAAGGCCTTCAAATAAATATCCACCTTTATTCCCTTACTCCTGTCTAGTCTCTGTTTCTGGGTAGCCACTTCAGGCATCACCCAGCACCAGCCAGCTCCCTAAGGTCCGTGGAGCTTTCTCCTCTCCCCCAGTTACTCCGCGTGGCGCTTCTGGTGCCGCACCAGCTGGGGCTGGAAGCGGAAGCTCTCCCCACACTGGGAGCAGCGGTAGGGCTGCTCCCCGCTGTGGATGCGACTGTGCTTGATGAGGTTGGAGCTGCCGCTGAAGCCGCGGCCGCACTGGCTGCACTTGTAAGGCTTCTCGCCGGTGTGGGTACGGGTGTGGTTGGCGAGGTCGGAGCTCTGCCCGAAGCGCTTTCCGCACTGCCCGCAGGCGTAGGGCCGGAGGCCGGCGTGGGCCCGCTGGTGCTGCAGGAGGTGGCAGTGCTGGCTGAAGCTCTTCCCGCAGGCCGCGCACCCGTGGGGCCGCTCGCCCGTGTGCTTGCGCCGGTGCTTGGCGCAGCTGGAGCTGTCGCTGAAGAGCTTCCCGCACTCGCTGCACACGTACGGCTTGAGCCCCGTGTGGACGCGGCGGTGCTTGAGGAGGTTGGAGCTCTGGCTGAAGCTCTTCCCGCACTCGGCGCAGCTGTAGGGCTTCAGGCCCGTGTGGATGCGGCGGTGCTGGGCGAGGTGGGCACTCTGGCTGAAGCCCTTGCCGCACTCCCCGCACAGGAAGGGGCGCTCCCCGGTGTGCAGGCGCTGGTGCTGGACCAGGTGGATGCTCCGTGTGAAGCCCTTGCCGCACTCCGAGCAGATGGTGGGACGCTCCACGCGGGGGGCTCGCCGTGAAGCTGCCGCCCTTCTACCCCGCCTTTTCACCGGGCTGGTGTCAGAACAGGGCGGCTTAACCTCCTCTTCCTCCTCACAGCCACCTTGCCGAGCCTTTGAGCAACCACGCTGACTTCCATGACTGTCCCCAAAGTGCTCCTCTCCTCCTCCTCTGGAGCCCACTGCCAACACGTCCTGCAGACATGCGCTTTCATGGTGATCTGGAAGGGGCCCCAGCTCGCCACCTGGAAAAAAAAGTATGGCTGTGATTCCCACTGGGAATTGGCACAACAAACAGGCAAGCTGTTACCTTAGGGAGTCTTGTTTGCACCGTGTAGGAGAAGCAGTAAATGGAAACCCAGCTGGAGAGACTTTACAGCCTCATCATACAACCCACAGCAGATGTGCCATGAACAGCAGAGCCGAGGGCAATGCTACAGGTGTCTCCTTATCCCCCAAAAACCTTCACACCTCCCTAATATTCCCTCTTCCTAGACCTTTATATTCCACCTTCCTACATCCTTACCTGCAAGCTGACAAAGGCAAGTAGGCTGCCTTCCCTCAGGGGGAAAAGAGCAAGTCTCAATGTGACCTGCATAAAATAGAGTGGCTCAAATAGTACTGAGGCAGCCCAAAGAGCATTTTGCTTGCTCTGTGTTTATAAACTCACATAACTTGTTCCTCACCCGTGTGTGTCTCCTCCAAGGCTTTGTATTCTTGTTCTTTTCCCTGGTCCATCTGTGCAGTTACATCAGGTTCACCAATCAGGAACCCTTCTTGCAGGAGCAAAAAAAAGTAATCTTAGTTGAATATTCAACAAGAGCTTATCATATTGTCTTAAAATCTACTGCTCCTGCTGAATATTGGGATCAGAGTGGTTACTTAAAGGAATGGAGTCAACTGAGCAACAAACATTTATGGACATCTTGTGTAATACTGAGGTATCTGGTGTCAGATATTTCCCTTAAAGGAGACTCAAGCCTGCCCCTCTTCTGATAAGTGATACACATTAGGACCTTCACCAGACGTGCTAGGCTCTGAATTGGTTGACAATAGTCACAGGTAGAGGTGTGAGAAAAGAGAAAAACCCAGACACAGTTACACTTCTTCAATAATGGCAGCCAAAAGTCCAATTACTCTCCTAAAAGTATTTTAAATAGAAGATTACCTTTTTAGACACCAGAACCTGATTTTCGTATTTGCTATCTCATCTCTTCTTTCTCCTCCAAGACTCTCAGGCTGAGGCAGAAAAACACAACCAAAAAGCAATCTGATGTCTACTCTAGCTGGATTCTGTCAGTTCCCAGCCTGGCATCCCTGCTGAGCTCCAACAACCACCATGAATGCAACTGTTGGGCAGGCTGCCCTTACAAATGCCATCAACACCCAAGACAGGAATTTTTCTGTCAGTATTTACTATTTTGAGGCCAAAACCAGCCAAACATTAAGCAACAGCAGTTAGCATCAAGAGGGTTGGCATTAGCAGTTGCTGCAGAAAAAAGGCAGAAGAACAGGGAAAATATAATGGTAAGAAAGATCCCATTTTATTTTAAAAGGTAAAAATCAAAGATAGCAGCAAAGAGATACTGGGGGGATAAATCTAGGAGCAGGGGGCGACCTGTACCACAGCTAAGGCTGAGATCACGCACGGGAATATTTTTAAAGCTTTAAAGACATTACTTTAAGACATTACTTCCCCCCACCCTGTTTTTAATCTTTAGAGTTACTTTTTTCCATCACTGCAAAGGTGCTGCACAACCACTCAAGCTCCAGATGGAACTGACTTACTGGACAGATGGGAAAAACACTGCAAACGGATGGGTGCCCAGACCACTTCATCCACCAGCAGCTATTTAATGATGGGAATAAGGGATTGGATAGTGTCAGAATCAAGGTGCCAGCTCAGGTGAACAGAACAGTTTTGGACCTCAGATGCCAGTGATTATAAAACCACCAGTCTTGAAGTCTTTTATTCTCTGTGGCAAAGCTGGACAGAAGGAAGTGAGCAAGCAAAAGAGAAAGGCTGCAGAATCATGAAGGAAAACAAACAGCTGAGCAAAATGGAAGCTTTAGCAAAAATTAAAAAAAAAAAAAAAAAGCACCTTAATCTGATTCCCTACTTTAAGTATTTGCTGGATGCTGAAGTGGACCTCCCCTGCAGATGGATTGTTTTCAGCAGTTCCAGGTTGATATATAAAGGGAGGTTGCTTTCTGCAGCCCTGCAGCTCTCAGGATTTTGCCACTCCTGAGCATTTCTGCTGCAAGAGTTTGGCAGCTCAGCCAGCCCAAGCTATTTACATGCTGCAAGGTGCACCAGATGGGCAGCCCCCGCTCCAGAGCTACAGTCAGAACCGTGTCCACACACAGACATTTCCCCCAGGCAACTCAGAAGGGTTTTGCTCTGAAAGCTGTCAACAAACAGGAACTTTGGAGGAGCAAATCCATCAGCATTTCAGAGGTGGTACTAGCATCTGAAAAATGCCTGACAACCACTGCTCTGGGGAGCATCTCAGCAGGCAGACAACGTAGAAGGAAGAGTTCCCTTCTGACCCTGCAAAAATTCCTAGTTCAGGTTGCCACTGACACACTGCTGCTATGCTCAGATTTGCTATGGCAGGAAACAGATAACTTGTATGCAACAGGGCAGTCAGGAAGAAGAAAGAACTTCTTCCCTTCCCAGGATCACGGTCATGTCTCTGTGAAATGAGGGCCCAAACTGCGTCAAGAGAGGGGGCATTCCTACTAGCAGAAGCATATCCTTGGGTGTATTGAGTTATTGCTTGAACGTGAAAACCAAAGCAGGGAGACAATCTGTGTACGTGAGGTTCCTGTAGGCAAAGTCCACAGCTTTACTAAAACAAGGTATGAAGGGTGCCCAATCTGGACCTCCATCGAGGGCTTTGCAAACACATCATATTGTTCCTGGGGCCTTGGCTTTAGTGTTGTTATAGCCTGTTTTTGCATCTGGATTCTACAATGGATATGCTCTTCACCTTGGCTACTCAATTTCTCCTCTGACCACTCAGCCCTGCAATCCTGCCATGGCTGTAGGGAGGTGCGGAGGTTATGGGACTCATCCTAGTGCACAGCTCCACGCTTTCAGCTTCCCGTGCTCCTGACGTGCCACCAGCAGCCGAGCGCTCTCCCCATGGTCCTGCCGGGCACGTTCAGATCTTCCTCTTCTCCAGCTATTTTTTGGGACAGGTAATGCTTGCGGTAAAATCAGAGGGTGATGACCTTTTTCCTTTTTTTTTTTTTTTTTGTTTAAATCACAGAAATTGGTTAATTATGCAGCTGCACCCATTGATGTGGTGCGAGCCCCCTTCCCTGCGCTGTCAGATTTGATCACACACTAGGGTGGGGGGACAGGAGGAGAACGGGAGGGCCATGACAAGTCTCTGCCAAGGGCAGGAGGGGACAAGGATTTCCCACCGAGCTGGTGCGATCAGAGGTGGGAACTGGGGAAGGACAGGCGTTTGCTGTGCGGCGGATGGGAACGGGAGGGAACTGCGTTCTCGGCAAGGGATGCAAGCAGATGGGGATGGCAGCGGCAGAAGGGACAAGCTGGTCCTCCCCTGCCTTCTGCTCCGGCCGGCTCCCTCCTCCGCAAGGCCGGCACACGAAGGCTCTGCGATGGGAAGGGGCTCAAAGCCCGGCCCCGGAGCCCCCGATCCCGGCGGGCGGGGACAGCGCCCAGCCTACCTGCAGGGCTGCTCCCGCCCGGCGCTCCCGGATCTGCTCCGCGGGCAAAGGGCGCTTCCTGGGCGGGGCGGCGGCGGCCAGAGAACTGCCAGAGTCCCCTCTGCACCGGGGTACCACCACCCATCCCCGGGATAACCCCTCCTGCTCAGGGATAGCCCTCCCGCATCCCCAGGATAACTTCCCGCATCCCCGGGTACCCGCCCGCATTCCCGGGTAACCCCGCCCCGCAGCCCCACACAGCCCAGATTCAGCGTGAGACATAATGTTGATGACTTACCGATGCTTTGGTTTCTGCTGTGTCGTGTTTATCCTAAGTCAAGGATTTTTTTTTTGTGTGTGTGTGTGTGTGTGTGTGTGTGTGTGTGTGTGTGTGTGTGTGTGTGATGCTTTGCCGGTGAGGAGCTGCACGAAAGAAAACTGGGAGGGAGCACAGCTGGGATGGGTGATTGGGACTGGCTGAAGGGATATTCCACACCATAGAACTCATACCGGGAACTACTTGGAAGTGGGGCCAATTTGTGTTCAGGAAGAGGGTAGCGAAAAATTGCGTTGTGCACAACTCCTTTTTTTCTTGTTTTTTTCCCCATTTCCCTTTATGTTATGATTATTATTTACCATTATTATTACCTTTCACTTCGTTCTCAATCATGAAACCGTTCTTATCTCAACGTGAAAGTTTTATTTTTCTCCTGCCCACTCCACCGGCGTGAAGAGGAGAGAGAGGGGAGTTGAGAGAGGGGTTGTGATTTCCAGCTGGGCTTAAACCACGGAACAAGCAGGAGCTGTGACATCGCACTGCCAGGCTTAACTTCAGGGCAGAAAGGAAAGATGCAGGGGGTATAGTATTTATCGGGGGTAGAAAACAGGACACATAGCAGCTCCTTGTGAGGACACCATGCTGTGCAAGGTGGGAGAAGAGACAGGAAGTCACTGTTCTGGAATTATTTGTCTTATGTGGAGTTTCCCCAGTGGAATGAAATATAGGCATGTTTTTACAGCACGGTGCCTGTTCCTCTTACTTTCTCCAGGTAACTCATACCTGGAGGGAAGAAGGGATTTGACTCTCTTTTTGAAGGGATTTGACTCTGTTTTCGTGAAATGTGGTGGAAAATGTGAGAACTTGGGTGTTCGTTTGAGTTCTTCCCACAGTGAAGGAGTTCTCCCTACACAGCTGGTGACATAGGAAAGGGTTTGCTTAGGCCTGGTGGCACTCGGGTTTCCCTGCCACCTTACCCGAGGAACCTGAGCAGCTTTGCAGTCAGAGGAAGCCACCCTGTGGCCACAGGCAGGAGACAGCAGATGGGTTTCCCGAGGCCATAAAAAACCAAGTTGCTTTTCACCTTGGCCCCTGTGTCCCAGCTGATGAGTACATTGCCTTTATGGATGATGGTTTTGCTCTCAGGTGATAACACAGAAAATTACCCAGCCTTTCTAGAAGCTAAAATACCCAAGTACATAGTGTGTGCTTAGCAATGGTACAAAACAGGTTGGCCAAGAGATGAGGACCCACATGATGACAAAGAAAGGAGTGTTTTTTCAGCGTTCTGAAAATCTTTCCTGCTAATGAAGTGAAAAATACCCTGAAAGCGTCCAGATTCCCTTTTCACTTCAAGCTACTGTTAGCAGGGCATGAATTATGTGAATTAGTCAGCAACCTTAGTCACTGTGTACCCTGAAGTGTCTGGGAATTGCAGTAAGAGACAAATGAACAGGGTTCAATGTTGTCACGCTGAGGCTTTGTTTGTTAAGGTTAAAATATCAGTTTGCATTAAAGACCTTTTCTGTTGGAGAAGTGTTGACTGATACAGGCTCATTAGACTCGGTGGCTGTGTACAGATGGAGAAACAGTCGTCAACAAAATAAGATGGGAATACTGAAATAGAACGAAAGGGAAAACATAACCCCATCAATTTACAAAACACTACAACTGGCAGGCACATTGCTGTATCCTCTTCGTGCTTGTACCATACAGAACATTTGCTTAGAAGTATGGAGGGTTGGAGATCGCTGTGTTCACAGTCAAAGTGTGAATGCATGCAAAAGGATGAAAGGGGAAACTGGCTGGTTGCTGGATCTCCATCACTGGAGGTTTTTGAAGTGTGGCCAGACAAAGCCCTGCCTGACCTGATCTGGTGCTGGTGATAGGTTGGATTCCAGAGGTTTCTTCCAGTCAACATTCTGTGTATTATTCAGTGGTTTCTGAACTCTTACAGATATTTTGAAATACCGTACTGTCTCCATCCAGTAGACAGTTCAATAATTAAAAGTTGGTAAATTGGGAGAAATCTTCAGAAAAAAGATTTGGGTGTGTTGAAAATGCATAAAGCAATAAAGTGTACAAAATGGGTAATGTGATTGTATTTAAAGGAAAAGAAAAAGAAACAAAATATCTCCAGGTTGATATAAATGACAAGCCAGCATTTACTAGATCACTATTAAAGTAAAACTGCCTGAATCTAGACAGGAGGTATAAAAAAAATTCTTGCATTTCAAAATATCTGTAATAGTTCAGAAACACCACCATGTCAAGCCTTGGCTCCATTTTTTTACTACATCAGAGCAATTTCAGTCTCTGATTGCTTTGAAGTTCAGCTGGATAGTGATTTAACAGTCACCTTTCTTTTATTTTTGGTTTTGTTTTGACAAGGCCAATACATCAGTTTTAAAAGGCTCTATGCTTTTACTGTTAAAGGTATTTTGTCTTTAAAAAGTCCACAATGCTTAAACACTTGAAATTACCAAATCCCCATGTTGGAAAAAAGCAATGAAAAAACCCTGATGGGAATGATAGAATAAGGAGAAGTACTGGACTGGTTTTTTGGCATTTTGCAGCAAGGTCTAGCTAGTATTAACCTTTGCATTTCTCTTGGTATTGTAGTGCTGAAAGGAACACTGTACCTACCCAGCAGCTTTTATAAGAATTCATTTACACTGAGCGAAACTGCCATCTGAATAGGAGGAAGTAAGTTTAATAAAGACATTTGGAGGATTGTGGCTGCCCACTGAAGATTGTTTCTTAAACTTAGATATTGATCAACCATTTTCACCTGCACTGAAAGAACTTTTGGCATGGAGTGATACATCAATCACTTATATGCAGAGAGCACCAGCACTCTGAAGAGCTGCTAAAAGAGAAATAAACAAGGGGAACACTTTGCTGTCTTACTCTTCTTCAAGCCTGTTTGACAGGAAACTCTATTCCAAGTATTTCAGCTCCATCAACACATGCAGTTTTCTGTAGCCTAGAAAAGATTGCTTGTTAATACTGCAGAAAGTTAAGTGAAGTGCTTCCCAAGCAGACCATGGCAGCCCTTGGTTTGGATTAAATACCTTAGTGAAGTATTAAATCTTCCCCCTCTTCCAGTAGTTTCTGATGGGGGAATTACAGACTCACATGTTGGAAGGCATCCTTGGGAACCACCATGTCCAACTCCCTGTTGAAGCAGGGTCAGCCAGAGCAGGCTGCTGAGGGCCATGTCCAGCCTAGTTCTGAGCATCTCCATATCTCCACGGCATTTCAGGGGGAAAAAATGGCAGGAAGCAAAGGGACACCAGATTGATTGAAAAATTGGAAAGCAAAGTGTATCAATGCTAAAATGCAACTGCCCCTATCTAGGCACGTGCTTATGGAAAAAAAAAAAAAAAAGGAACAGGCAAATTGCCAAAAGCTTGGCAACATCACCACGTAATGTTCCATTTTTTTGTAGTTCAGGGCACCTTCACTGTGTTTCAAGGAGATGCACATTCTTCACACCACAGTATGTGCCAGTACTGTGAGAGGATTCCAGCTTAAGCTATTAATATTGTGTTTGATTAATAATGGCTGCTTTGAGCTTCTTGCATGGAGTTGAATCTGCTAGCAGCCTTAAAATTAAGGGCAGAAAGAAGGGCTTTCTCTCAGGACACTCAAGGACACCTGTGACAGACTGGGACTGAAATGGCCATCAAAGTGATTACAAACACATGGTAGGGGCAACAAAGGGCTGCCACAAACTTCTTGGTAGGTTTGATTCAAGCTATTCGGACTGGATAAATTGCAGATTTTCCAAATAAAAAAAAAAAAAGATGAAAATGTGTGCCCATCTGTGGACCTGCTATTTTTAATGCCCTGTTTTGTTTACAAATGATGATGTGCGCTCCCTTTATGGAGAAATTGACCTCTGTGTTTGCCCAGTTACATATGAAATGCAAAATCAAAGTTATGTTTGTGCACCAGATTCACCACTTTGGCAAGTGACATGTAGTTGAGGAGATTTACTTTATTTGATGTTTGATCTCCCCTGTAAAACACAGGGGGAGATCCCTGGGGGTTTTCCTAGGTACACACTTGTGTACCAGCAGTCTGCAGCTGACATGTGTGAAGGTTAATGTAAGGAACCTGAGAGGGACCCTTCCCTCTCCCAAATGGAGGGTAGCTATCATTGTGTGATTTTTAGGACCCTCTAAGTAAAATTCAAGGAAAAAAACCCTTGTAGAGATAAAAGCGTGTAACAGCTAGGGGAGGAGAATCAGCCAGGGGCAGCAGAGGCATTCCCAGCTTTAAATAACTGGAAAAAAAATATTAAAGAGAAGACTAGAACAAAGAACAAGTGAGCACACCTGTGTGAATTTATCAGAGCCAGGCTCCCTGGACAGCTGGCCAACACACTGGTGCAAGCTTGTCAATGGAGGCTGTGTTTGTATCCCCAGGAAAACTTGTCTGTTACGGGAGTGACTCCCTTATCTCAGTTCCTGATTGCCTAATTACCTGTTACCTGGATTTATGGCTTTGTCCATGCACCAACAAAACCAACGGAAAGCTGGAGAAACCCCAGAAAAGCAACCAGGGAAACTGCACTGAGAAATCTTTCAGCAGATGCTGGGTTTTGTTACATCTTTAGAAAACAGATAAAATTTAAATAGTGTGCTGGTTAAATAGATCTCAAGTTGTACCAAGGGGGGGTCAGAATGAACATTAGGAAAAAATTCTTCACTGAAAGCTTGGTCAGGTATTGAAAGGATTATCATCCTGAGTCACACTGAAGATCCATCTAAAGGCAAAGGCCTGCCTGTAAGAAAGGCAAGTTGTTGAGTGATGCTTCCTCTGTGAGACCCTTCTAAGTCCAGCTTACCTGTGCCCCCAGCTTTGTGTTCCTGTGGTTGCAGCAGCAGGGCTCTCTTATGTTGTAACTTACATTATCATTTACATCACAGTTTTACACATTTGTTTTTAATAGTGTTTTCCTTGCAAATATCTGAACGTGATATTCTAGTAAACATTGTACTCTCTTGAGCTTTCTGTATCTGCAAACAATACTACCTACTGATTTCCCAGTTTTAATTAAGCTCAAAATGTAATCTTGGAGGTCTAGAGGAGGAACTCAACATAGAGAGGGTAAAGTGCCCTTAAAATGTGTAAGTTTTGCAGTAAAACACTGTGGTTGTCCCTCATGTTTTTCACTGAGGCGTTTCAGACTGCTTGAAGTATAATGCAGTCTCCCTTACTTAACTGACACTTGCCTGTGGGAGAAAAAAGGCTTTTTTAAGCAACATGGATGAAACACCCTCAAAAAAAGGGGCAAACATCATAGATCACAGCCTGCAATTGTCCCTTGAGTCTGGCATTGATGAAGCTTGCTGTTGTCTGCCAGTGTATTTGTAATACCCAGGCAGATTTCAATGTTGTACTTGGTGATTTGTGACTCAGTCCTCTCTCTCTTTTCTGTTTGTGCTAAATGAATTAGGAGATCAGTTTCACTGGGAATGCAGAGTCTGTGTCAGAGCACTGATTAGGTGTTTAGAGGAAAACATTCAAAAAGGCCATGCTGAGCAGCAGAAATCAGGCAAAAGGAAGTGACCAGAGTGCATTTATTTTCCCAGCAGTTTCCTGGGAAGTAGCAAAGGAGTTCTGACGTAGTCCTGTGTATTGAGAGACATCAGGCACTTAACAGCATTGGAAAGACAATCAGAATGGGTGAAGGAAAATGTCGTGTATAATTGTGGGAGAATTAGAAGGGGAAGCAGGAATGAGGTTGTTACCTGTATTTGAAAGCTTGTTTTTCACCAGAGAGAACTTGCAACTTGTTTTTAATAGCTTTAACTCAGCTTTGTTAATTTTAAAAATTACATAAACGTCCCAGGGTGTTCTAAGAAAGCTGTATTTTGCTCTCAGATATTTGGAGAATAAGCCGTTCTCGTACTGAAGGGGTCAGTCTTTCCCCACTTTTTTCCTCAGGCAGTGTGTTGTTGAATTACTTCATTTTAGGTTATGGCTGATTCAGGGACTGAGCTATATCAGCATGGTTATTTGTTTAAATATTTATTTTCCCGGCCTCACCAGGGTAATCGCGTTATGCAAAGTAAAAGAGAGCGGCCTCGGGTCCCGCTGCAGCTCCATTTCAATTGGAACCGATGGGCTGACAAGTTCCAAGTGCATCTGTGTGCCTGAAATTGCATGCACCGGCCTTATCTGCCCAAAGCTAATGGCACATGCAAATTATCTGGGCTCCAGTGCTCTGTGGGCGCTGAAAAGAAATGATTAACCATGATTATGAGACTACTGGAGGCTACTGCTCTGTGAGGGTTGTGCACAGCAAGCCTGTCAAGGGAGGCTGGAGTTATTCAGCTGCTTTTCTCCTGAGCCTTCTATAATTACAATGACTGCCTGAGGATCCAACGAGCAAGACAAAGCTTAAAACAGAGAGCTCCGACAGAGCTGCCTGTGAACATGTGCATAGGTACAGGCACACCTGCACAGGTACAGGCACACCTGCACAGGCACACAGTTCTTCAGAGCACGAGAATAATGAAGGGCACAGTTGTTTTAGCGAGATCGGTGGTGCAAGGCAGCATCTTTCCACTTTGAACGTGGGATAAAGCTGTAGCTAAAACCCCAACTACCACTACTCAGCAAGTCTTGCTGCTGGTTTGGGCCGTGCAAAGGCTCAACCACTTGCTGGCTGCCTCTTAAACCCGCTGCCTTTTTATCCACGTGAGGAGGAACATCCCCAGTTTAGCGTGGCAGGAGGGCAGAGGAGCTGTGCCATTGCCAGCAGAGCTGCGGGAGGGTGAATGGATTGGTGCCTCTGGCGACCTGCGCTGCTGGTGGAGATCGTTTAATGAGCCTTTGTGTAGATTGTTGTGCAAGGATTGGTACTGGGGAGGGCGCCTCTGAGGCTGCACTCTGGCCATCCTTGTTGCAGCAAAATATGTTAATTTTTGGTGGAGCTGCTCTCCTTCGGAGATCTTTGGAAGCTGAATAACATTTGCTGCCAATGGCACTGACAGACATCCAGCTTTTTATCTGGTTTCATTAAGCTGCCTTATTCATTTAGATCTGTGAGTTGCTGCGGGACTGCACATGGTTTAGGCTTCTTGTATTCGCTGGTTTTTTCTGCTTGTTTCTTGCTATTTTAATATTTATTTTGGATGCCTTTGTGTTGAAAGGAGCTGGTTGGTGGTTTTTTCCTCCCTTTTCTTATGAATATGTAATCATAGGTGGTTTGTTTTCAGAATGATGTGGTTTTCCCAACAGTCTCCATGTTTGCTGAAATCAGGCAGTAAAGAAACCCACAGAACTGTGTTCAAACACTTCCCATAAACGTAGAAATGAAAATTATGGAGGCTCTGATGAAGTTTGCATGTGAGAAGTGCTTGACTTGTTCATTGGATGGCACCACGTATTTTTAGTCAGGCTGAGATCTTTCAGATGGCTGCCTTTGAGATTTGCCTCTCATTTCTGCGTGTCTGTAAACAAAAGCAAGTAGTTCTTTTGGATAGTCACAGTGAGGCAGCTGACATTTGTTTCATTTAAAGCCTTTTGGAAGTGTGTTCTTCTCTGACCCTCTCCTTGCAGAATTGGGGTTCAAGGCATTGCTTGACAAGCAGGGAGGCAGCCTGTCCTCCTCCTCAGGAGTTCTGTCTGTTTTGGTGCTCATCCTGAGTGTCAGCCCTGCCCTGTGTGCAGTTTTCCTTGTTCCTTGTTGAAGGGAGTGATTTGTGCAAAACCAGGAGGCAGCAAAGGCAGGTTCAGTCAATAATTTGCTGCTCAGCTTGCAGCCTTGGTGTAACGCATGTCCTGCAAAGGGAAACTTCCTCCTGCAGGCTGCCTGTCAGGCTGGGAAATCAGATTCTGTGAACTCCAGAAATAAATTTACTTTTTGAGGTAACTGCTCAGCTGGCAGAGAGGCATTGGAACCACGGGCTTCTCTAGAGACTTGCAGGAGTTTGGCTTCTTCACATATGCTCCTTTGGCATGTCAAGGAGTGCTTTGCACTCTCTCTTGTGGCTTCACATGGCTTGTCACATCCACAGGCAAAACTGGAAGCTGAGGAGGATTGCATGGCATTGCTTTGAGTTTCTGTATGAGGTTACACTATTTTACATAAATTTTGTTTCCTTGGCAGAAGCTCTGATGCTGCGGGTAACTGTAATGTAGGATTTTTTCTGAGACATCCTCACACTTTAGATGATAAAGACATGCACCAGACACAAACAGGAGCTTTGGAGTATTTTTGCCAAGGGCCAGAGGAGCTGTTGCCAGTCCAGACATGCAAGTCCATCTCTAGCAATTAATCTTCCTTGGCTGACCTGCAGCTACACCTTTGGATTTCTTTTGGCTGTGAAAAATTGCCTGACAATGTGAATCTCCAGTGTCACACTTGTGGCTTGGAAAAAAGGGAAACTCACCCACAAGTTCATAGCAGACACTGTTGATTGTTGATGAAACTACAGGGTTTTTTTTTTTTTTTTAAATGAAATAGCTATTTTATCTAAAAAGTCTCTGCTCAGATTCAGTAAGGAAGTAATTAGCATGCAAGAATACTTGGATCTAAGCTAATGGGATTTGAAGGTTTCTTGATGAACAAGCCCATGAAGAAGTGTACACATAATTGCAAAGAAAAGGCCACATTTGAAGTGTTACCTATTTTAAAATGATTTTATAATGATCCATATTTTATAATAATTATTATAAATATTAAATATTATTCATTACAGGTTGCATTGTTTGCACTAGTTATTTTTGAAGGTAAGAAAATATATTTAATTCCTAGTAATTCCCTAGTAGTAGCATGCTTTTTGTGCTAATCTGGTTTGGAATATCTGTTTTGGTGTGGATGTGTTCTGAGAGGTTTAGGCTGTGGGTTTATTAGCTGCAGGAGTAGAACAACATTGAGTGTTGGGTTGAAACAAAATTGTGTTCCCAAAGTGTTTTAGCATGCTGCACTTGCTGTTGTTAAGTAGCTTCTGCTTGAAATTCATTCCACTGGGAAATAAAAGACCTTGGCTAATGGAATTACGTCAGTATATTTGGAATATGAAAAAGGCAAGCAATTAAAAATAGAATATTAATTAATTAAGCTTACAGCTTCCTCTTAAAGATTTAATGTTTGAAGGAGCACTGTAATAAACTCTAGCAAGATAATACTAATAAAACAAATATAATTTGACAGAGTTGGCTTATTAGATATTATTAATTGAGTATGAGTTGAGAGTTGTATCTTAGTGTTTACAGAGAATAGAAATGGCTGGTTCATTAGCTGTCAGCAATACTTTTTAACATTTATCTATTAATGCCATTTGTGGCTTTATTTCTGAAAGAATCTTGACAGGAGTTTAAAGAAATTTCTTGTTTAAGCTTTATGAAACTGCTAAGGAGGAAGACTGCTACAAAGCCTTCTATGCATAATCTATGGCACTTGGACAAGCCAGGCTTTAGTGGTTATTTAGAAACCACACACTTCAGTAGCTAGATTTGGAAGTGAATCCCAATTCTCACTTTTACATCCCAGCTGCCAGGTGACATTCTCAACCCCCATCATTGCCAGAGTTTCAGCCTGATGTCTGTAATTGTGTTGAAGTGTTTATTAGTGAGCTTTTTTTGAGTGCCGTGTTTTCAACTCACAGTGGTGTGTCCATAATGGATGGGAGAGCGTGTGACTGTTATTTTTTGACCTTGGCTATCCCTAGTTGGAGAAGCATTTTTGGATCACCTGTCACCAGGCAAATAGGTCCTCAGAGTGCTGGATGCACAGGAACACCGAGCATGGCCAGCACATTCCTGTCTTTCCTAACGGGACGCCGGGGCTCCTCGTGGTTGGGAAGGAGGATGGAGGATGGCACCTGGCCGTGGTGTGCAACAGCTCCCACAGCTTTGTCTCCTCCAGAGAGTGTTCCAGGTATGTAAATGGGAGTAAGTTCTCACTTGGAAGTCCTTGTCTTTCTGTGTTGGGCTGCGTGAATCAGACACTCGTTTGTGTTATGATGTATAGATTTATGTGTTCCATGTCAGCAGCTGCTGCCTCTGTTTTTCAAAAAATCACTGGGGTTGGAAGAGACCTTTGAGATCATCCAGTCCAACCATCAACCCAGCACTGACTGTAATCCCTCCTAAACCATATTCCCAAGTGCCACATCGAGATGCCTCTAACACTTCCAGAGATGATGACTCCACCACCTCCCCGGGCCTGTCCACGCTTTCGGTGTAATTTTTTTTTTGAATACTTAATGTGAACCTCCCCTGGCAAAAGTTTGTGTCAGTTCATTTTGAGCTCATGTGATAATCTAAATGGGAACTCCTGCGTGTTACACTCTTGATTTAAGGTTTGTTACATTTGCAATTAGCATTTACGCTTCTGCTAGGAGACTGAAAACAAGATGTTACAGTTAGACTTTTAAACCCAGCCATTTAAGCTCCTAAATGTGCTGAGCTCTTACTGAGCTTCCTTGTTTAATTATTGGGTGCTAATTTTAAACTCTTTCACATCTTGTTGTATTTTTTTTTCTCTATCCAGTGCTTGACATTGCCAGCTAGAAATATTTTGAAATATGTGTTAACATACATATTGAGGTCAACCCAGGCCAGCAAGGTTTACTGAAAGCTGCCTTAGCCTTCACGAAGCCTGACCAACAGTGGAACAATGTGGAGATTTTGCAATCTACAAAATACTGGTTAGGACTCTGCTTCCTATTCTGAGCATCCTGGACTGTGAGATGTTTTTTACATGGCACAGAAGATTGAGTGTCATGCCTTGTTCTGCCTTCCTGCTTCCCTGTCCCAACACCCCCCTCTGCTTGTGGTTTCAGGGCTGTTGGAGAGCCACAAAAACAAGCACATGCCTCTCTTCCCAATGACCCCTTGCCTTCCCTGTCACCTTCCCCTCTAGTTCCAGCATTTTGCAGCCAGGAGTAGAGGATGAGAATGAGTTTCCTCCTTGCACTGCTCCCTTGATGCTGCCAGTACCCAGCCAAGCACTCTGGCTGTCCTGCCCCCCTGGTAGGCCTGGATGTTGAAGGCAATTTCGTGTTTTGTGCTTCAGTGGCTCGAATTTGCCATCTCTGACTCAAACCAGAGCAATACAAGAACGTGAAGTAGATGGGAACTGGGGAAATTTTTTTCCTTCTTCTTTGGATGGGAAGCCAGAACAGACCAACAGGAGGCTGTTTGAAATGTGTCCTATCTTATTTTGAAATAGCTAAAGGATTCTACTGTGTTATGACAGGTGGTTTCAATCTGGGCAGAATCTTTGCTAGTCAGAACAAAATAATCTTTGCCCAGAAGCAGTTAGATTTTTAGAAGAAAGCAATTATCATTTGCGTGGGAGTTATTTTCATTCAGAATACGGTAATTGTATAAGTCAGACATGCCAAATTCAACTTATGACAAAAGGATAGGGTTTGTTTCCACTTCTGACATAGCAGCTGTTGCAAATGTCAGGATCCAGTTTTGTAGGGAAGCTGTTAAAAATTACTATTTTAGGTTTTTACAGTGTCAAAGACAGTATTCTAAATGTGTCCCTAGGCTTTAATATATCTGATGGACGCTGATTCAAAACACACTCTTGCTGTGACTTGTGACCTCCCAGTAGGATTCTCTCTTTTAAAATCAAATCCAAGTAAAATGCTTCCTCAGCTTGACAAGGAAATGGACCTTCTTATGGTGGGGGAACTGTTCAGGGACCTCATTTATTACCTGCTTTCTGTTTTCTCAACAGAAAGCTCTGGCTGTGTGCAGGCTCCCAGTAGATAACTTGTAAGCCTGTGTGGCAGTGCTTCCAAAGTAGTAGGAGATTTCAGAAAGCAAATATATGTGGTCTCCTGTATATCCCTCCTGCACATCTTGTTTTAGTGAGGAAAATCTGTGTAAGCATGTGGAATGGAAGAAACACTGTTAAAATGAAAAAAAGCTATTTTATTACAAGGTAAGTTATTATAGCACTCATAGTGAATCTCTCTGTATTGGTTTGAGGCTACTATTTCAAATAAATATAGCAAAGGAAGAACATTTCCAATTAACAAGAGATAAAAGGAGTAATCCTGCTTGTGGTCACTCTCTGTGGAATGTATCCCAATAATGAGCAGGTATGTTTTTCTTCCCTCAGGAGCTTAAAGATTTAAAGGAATTACAGAACTTATTCGTGAATCCACATTCTTGAATCTAACAGAGACAAAGCTGAAACACTTCTTTCTGGTGGTCTGGAAAAAAAAAAAAGAAAACACAGAAATGGCTTAGACAAATGCTTCATGCATTTGGTACCATGAGGGATATATGAAGAGTTCTGAGACTGTTCTAGACCATCTCAGAATAGGCAGGATGGGGGAACAGGACACTGGCAGATACTCTGTAGAGTTAAATGACAGAGCCTGTCCCTTCAACACCAGGATGTGATCTGCAGGGACCAAAGGGATCAGGGCCTGCTGGCACCCTGAGGTGGCTGTGTGAGGTGTGGACAGAAGTGATTCCTGCCTTGGACTGGTGAGCAATGCAACACTAGAGCATCACGTGTGAGCTGGGCTGTCCAGGGAACAGATGTGTCCTCTTGGGCTTCTTTCCTGCTGTGTTTTATAGTTCTAGGAAGTGATGGAGGTAGTGGCTAAAGCGAAGTGAAATTCAGATGTTCTGCTCGAGAGATGTGGCAGAGACTGAGGTTTCAGTTTACACTTTTTCTGAGTTTGCAGTAAACAGACAAATCTAGTAACCGTAGATACTTGGCTTCAGCAATGAACAGACATTTTTGTTTGCTTTCTGCCTTAAACAACATACTTCCTCGTGGAGGATCTTACAGATTCCCATAATTACTTATGGAGCATCCTGTAGTTAGTCCCTACCATCATGTGAGTCCCCAGGCTGGTTATTTTCCTGCCAGCACCAGACTGATCAATGAGGCCCTGAGGAAAACATATTAGACTCTTATGGGAATGCTTTGCAGGGGGAGTTGTAATGATGTTTGGGTGAAAATGCTTTGAAACTGCAGGTACTGGTCACAAACTGTCCTTGCTGGTGTTTGATGGCAGTTCTCTTGCAGAATTCAGTTACTGCAGCCTTCCAGGATTTGAGGATTTGAAAGGTGACTCTGTTATTTCTGAGATTTCTTAACTTTTGATTTTCTAAACTAAGCACAATATCCTTGTTGAATTTTGAGGCAGTAACAACCATGAGGTGGAATGTTGGCAGGTTGCTCTAAGGAGGATTAACAAACAACAACTTGTGTTTGGCAGTCGAAGGGGAAGGTTTGGAGCTTTGCCTGCATTTACCACGGAGTGGCAGAGGCAATGCAGAACTGCATGTCTGAAAATGCTGTAAAGGTCCTGAGCGTGAGGGGAGAGGGCAAAAGTTTGTCTGTAGTGCTGTAAGGTGACCATGCTTAGTCATTCTTTTCTAGTTGTATATAAACTCCTTAAAAATCCCTCTGGATCCCTTCTGATGAAGGAAGGGTCTCATGATCATGAAATAAACACTTTGTAGTTCTGTTCTTGCATCCCTCTCTTCCTCAGTCGCCAGACAAATCACTTTTGCTGCAGCATTTTTAGCCCAGATGGAACCCCCTCATCCACAGTTTGGCTGTGGCCTCTCATGGGGAGTGTCTGATCTGTGGACAAGGTGAGTTCATCAGCTATCACAGGGAATGTTCTGGGACCCAGCCAGAAAGAGGTGAAGTGGTGGCAAGTTGAATTTCTGTAGTTCTACATAATTCATTCAATTTGGAAATGAGACAAGGTTTGGTGAGATGTACTTCCTTATCAGAAACCTGGATTAATTGTAGCAAAATTGGTGGGTACCCATGGGTTGTCAAGAAAAAGGACTCTGGATTTGTGTCAAGATACCTGTCCGGGTGTGACTGCATTTGGGAGCAGAGACCAAAAGGGGCTATCAGTGGGCAGTTTTAACTTTGACTACATAAAGTGTTTAATGATAATATTGAAAAACATTTCCCAGCTCAGACTGATTTTTGGTGTGTTTGGGGTAATTGGTGACAGGATGGACCTGATAGCAATTTACAAACCAGTCTTATAAGGTAAGGTAAAGAATGAGAACAAAACCAAGGCATCGCTGCTAATCGTACAAGCTCAGGCAGATGCTGTAGATGTCTCTGTTTCCTTTGCTTCCAATTTGCTCTATCACTCCTTCTGTTCCCCTCTCTGCACCTTCTGCTTTCCCTTCAACAGCTGTGCGAGCCCCTTTGGAGAAGGTGATAATTCCTTCTGCAGCAGTGGGGGCAGAAGCAATGGTGCCATTTGGTCTGGCAGATTTGGTGGTTTGGCAGCAGCAAAGGCCCAGGCTCCAGGAAGGACTCTGGAGTGAAAGGTTCAGTTAGTTATTGGGGGAATTTTTACTGCCTGTGACCCTTTTTTTTCCAGATGTTTGATGGTTACTGGAAGCTCTATTTACCCCATAAAGAGAAAGTGTTGATTATGCAGGAAAATAGAGAACAGTCTGCTGCATGGTAGGACTGTGGGCAGAGGCAGACAGTTCCTATTACCAGACCAAGGCAGGATCAGATGCCTTAAGATTATGCTGAAGAGGATTTAAGCAGTGGTTAATGGGACAAAGGGAAAATAGTGCTGACAAGGCATTCGCTAGGTGGAGGAATGGACCCAGAAGCCCTGCAGAATGAGTCTTTACTTGTCTCATTATTTGTAGATCAAGTGACCCCAGATATTAAGCATTTTAACCAATGTTCTCTGGGCTGGCATGGGAATCTCATGGAGGAGATATTAATTATTGCAACATTTGTGTATAATGGAAGGGATGAGGCTAAGATAAGGCAGAAGAGAAAACAGCAGGAAGAGAAGGCTGACTTGTTAGCAGCTGCTCTGCAAGGCAGGAATTTCGCAGGACAAAGGGGTAATAATGGAAATAAGGGAAATGGAAATTTAAATTGGAGAAGTCCAAAGGATTATTGCAATAAAACCAAGGCACTGGAAAGAGAATGTCCTGTGATCCTGAGATGGGAACTGCGAGAGCAACAAAGCAAGAGTTGAATCAATCGGGAGCCGAATGAAAGCCACGAACAATGATCAGACCAGACCCCCAAGCCTGAGCAGTGGAAGGAGATTCAAAAGTAATCCCCTTGGGGGATGTTAGGGAACCAATTATAGATTGAAAAATTGGAGATGAAACTTAAGACATGTCTGATAGATACCAGCACAATTTATGTGACATTAACAGCCCCCCAAGAAGGATCAACAATTAAGGGTAAAGTAAGTGGTGTATGAATAGAAGGAAAAGCTACCTTTGTACCCAGGACGTGATGGCACAGATACATCTGCAGTGTGATAATCATTCTTTCCCTGCTGTTGGAATCAGCACCAGCAAACTTGTTGGGGAGGTATTTGTTACACAATTTTGGGCACAGCTGCAGTGTTTATCACAAGGAATTTGTGTGTTCACATTGTGACTCTCAGGGGATAATGTACCAAAATACCATGACGGCCATGTGACTGAAGGGGGAAAGAAATACCCCAGGAACTCAGAGGTGTCCCATGGGTTGTTAAGGTCAGCTAATCCAGTACAGCTTGAAATTCAGGGAGGTTAACCTCTCTCCTTAAAATAGTGCCTGTTATCTTGGGAAGCAAGGCAAGGTATAAGACCAATAATTGAGGATTTTTTCCCTTGTGAGTCTCCGTGTAATACTCCTGTCTTGCTGATTAGAATAACCTAAATTAAGCTCAGATGGAAGATCAGTTTATAGATTTGTCCAAGACTCTAGTTCCTGATCCTTCAACAGCTATAAACATGGTACTGGCAAAATGTTTTACAGTAAATGATTTGTGCCCAGCTTGTTGCAGTATAATGGTGCATGCACAATCTCAGTATAATTTTGCCTTCACCTGAGAAGGAAAACAGTAAACATGGGCTGGATTTCCTTGAGGCTTTGCAAGATTGTCAACTTTATTTCTGAAAATCCTAGGCAGATTTAGAGGAGAGTTAACCAGTAAGTCTGTATTAATAGAGTGTGTGGATGATGTGCTAATGGCAAGTACCAATAGGGAAAATTGGCATACACATGTAATACCAGTTGCTTTGATGGCTAAAGGCTATGAAGTCTCCCCAAACAAATTACAATTCTGTAAGGAAGAGGGAGGGTATTTAGGAAATTTTTTGAGTTTATTGTCAGAAAAGGGCAGGAAGGTACCAGATGACTGAACAAAAACTCTCCAAGATATGTCTAAGTCTAGAACTTAGGAATAGAGAAAAGTTGTGTACTCTGTACCACCCTCAATCATCAGGGAAAGTAGAAAGAATGAATCGAAGCATTAAAGACATCAAAGATTTTTGTGCAGAGACTTAAGTGGCCAAATGCTATTCCTGTATTCCTGTTGCTTTAATGCACATGAGGTGTAAAGGCCTAATAAATTGAGTGTTATGTGGCAAGAATATTCAAACTCTGAACACAATCTTTGCTGCAAAACCATTCTAGTTTGTTGCCTTTTTTTTATGACTTATATTCCTGGAGACACCCTGAGATCCGAATGTTTGATAAATACACCCAGATTTCAATCTCTAAGGAGTTAAAAAGAAATATGTATGCAGAAGGGCTCTAGAGGAAAGAACCAGGGGTGAGTGTTAGCTGGATCTGTGCACTGCCCAGGGTGCAGGGGTTACTCTCAGCACAGTCAGACATTCATTTTATGGGATATGTGCTTCTATGCTTGCACTTTTTGAAAACCTTACTCATTTCACAGTTTTGGGGTATGCAGGAATTGAATCTAATCTGGAAAGGCTTCAGTTATTTGCTGTTTTGGCCCCAGCCATAGCTACCTTGTTAAAGAGTGTCATGACCAAGGACTTTTCAACCTGCCTTTTAAGTCCTACTTGGCATGCTGAAGCTGTGTTTCCAGCTTTGATCCTATAAAACACTATTTTTCAGCCTCTTTCAGTTTGTGGATCTCCTAAATTTTTTTTTTTTTTTTTCAGTGCTGGTCTGGTACCCTTACAATGAATTTAAGTCTGTTGTCAAGACAGCCATTATCCCAAATGTTTGCATTTTCTAAGCACTTCTAGTAAGCAATACAAAGTTAAATGACCCAGGTGGTTTTAGTTGGGTTTTTTTTTTAATCAAAGAATGTTCTCTGCTGCTTAAAACAAACTTTTTAAAGCTCTTGAATGCTTTAATTTGCTGCAGGTATCACGATTGCAGTTTCTTGTATCTGGTAGCAAAGCTTCAGGAAAAGGCACAAAGGATGATTTTTGCTGCTTTTTCAAGTCTTCTGACTGTCACATTAGGTTATTCATGTGCTAGAGTGTGACAGATAGGGAATCCCTGTCAGAACCACTTGCAATCTTGTGGTTGTAAAGCTGTTCTGGTGGCTTTTGTCTCCATTCTGCACCGTATTTGAAGATTTTTTAAAATGAGCCTGACATTAACCTTCTCCTAGCCACAGCAGGTGTAATGCTCAGACACTGCTAAGTGAATCCTGCAGAGAATTTTAACCCGTGAATTCTCTTTGCCTTTGTAAATAATGTTTATATGATTAATTTGAAGGATGGCAACATTAGTGAAATTTCCCGAGTTCATCTTCCAAGTTAGGGTTTAGCAAAGTCCGTTTTCCCCTCAAAATGAAGCCGGACAAAGCAAAGGGGGAGAGGAATGTTCTCCTTCAGTGAAGCTTTGTTCGTGTAGTGACAGGATTGATCCCATATGTCTGAATAGCTCTGCAATAGAAACACATTTGTTTTGTTTGGTTTGGGTTCTTTTCCTTTTTTCAAGCAAATGCAAAGCCTTTCACCCTGCATGCTACTAAATATAAATTGTGTCATTTCTAGCAGTTTTTCCATATATGGGCTCTTCTTTTTCACTTGTCATCGTGGGCCACGCTGGGAGAGCCATGTCAGAGGGAACTGTATGTGTTTGTAGGATATTGGACATTCCTTCCATCTCTTAGCAAGAGCAAGCTGAAAATATCCACGGGTGCTCTGAAGAAGACAGTGCATTCCTATTGGCCCTGACTCTTGCAAGTGTTGGACTGTGCCTTCCCCAGAGGTACTACAGGATGGAGAAAACCACATGTACCTTGTCCAAAATTAGATCTGGAGCCTTTCTGTGGTGGTTTCTGATCTCAACACATTTCTGCAATGTCCCTTTTTTAATTTGTGGGTTTCTTTATATGTCCCCTGTCATCTGTATTTGAGGGTCTGACATTAGCATTTGCTTTTATTTTTGCTTGCTATTGCTATTGCTTTGATCAAGAAAGATCTTGAAGATAAGCATAGCTCTCTGGCTAGTTTAATGTAACAAAGAAAGAGTTAATATGAATATGAATTTTCAGCAGTCTCTGGGGTCCTGCTGCCCCACATAAAGGCATCTCTCAGGTGTGTGCCCTGTTCCTGCCTTGTGGCTGCACAATCAAGCTCTCCTGTGAGCCACTCAAAGCCCATTTTAAAGAAAATGTCTCATGCATGAATAGCTGTTGGTGTGGATTGGACTGGTGAGCTGACCAGGAGATATTTTTGTCTCCCCTCACCTCTCAGCCCTGTTCCCACACTTGCAGCTCTCTTCAAGCTGCAGGACCTTGCAGAGCTTCCGTGGCTGCAAACCTCTCCCTCTCCCAGTGCTGTCCAGACCTGAGTGTCCCTGCCCTGGCAGCCTGGGCTGTAGCCATGGCCATGCTTCTCCCCCAGAGGGGATGGATGGACAGACAGAAGGGCCTCTGTCTGTCTGCACTCCTGCAGCTGTGCACTGCTGGAGCTGCACGCCCGTTCTCTGTTTGCATGTGTTGAGTTTCTGGATTTAGCTCTGCTGGCTACCTCTGAGTGAATTTGGGCCTGTGTGTTTGCCCAGTGAGTGCTGACACACATTAACGACAGTAAAAATAGGTGTGCTGCCTATGCTTACCAGCCTGTGCAAAAGGAGATGTGCAGACTTGGTATGTACAGATTTCTCCATAATACATCACGGGTTATTTCCTGCTTTACTTGCTAGCTCAGGTTTTCCCATCTCCCACGCTCCATCAAGGCCTCATGCCCTGTATGGAATGAATCTCCATTCCCCTTTCATGAAGCCTTCAGCCTGAAAGGGCAAAATGGCCCTCTGAGCTTGCAGCTCACTAAGTAAAAAAGGTTTTAGTTCACCTTCCAACTACAAATTCTTGGTTTTTTAATTTGGTCCACCTTCCCTCCCCCCTTTCTCTACTTGTGATTTTTGTTAAGCCTTACAAGGTGTTTTTTGTCTGCAGTAATCACACAAAACTTTGTGTCTTTATATAAAAAGGGGAACTGAATTCTCTGCCTAGCCAAGGGTGTTGCGAGCACTCATTAGCCAATGCTAGAAATTAGTACCAGATCTCATCTAACAGTTTCATTATATGTGACATTTGAGAGGGTTGCTCTAAAAAGAGGCTGCTGATTGATGACAACACAGACTGTGTGTGTGCTGTCATCTTTATCCCAGCTGTGATTCCTTGTGGGGTTTTTTTTAGCTAGTGATGATGTGAGGGACAGAAGAAGCCTAATGGGACTTCATATATTGTGTGATGTATGGGGCACTTGCAGTTGGGAATATTGAACTCATAAATGTACTCATTTGCCCTGGAGTCACTGAGAGGGAGACGAAATACAGGACACCGCAATGTCACAGTCCTGCAGAGTCACTTCTGTAACAACAGAGCGGCAGCAGAAAGGCTGTATTTTTCTTGGATTTTACTGCAAATGTGTAAAAGGGCTCTGCTATCATTGGCTGGAACAGAAGGTGAACTTCTCCTGGATTAGTCTTCATGCAGACCCTTTTTGCATCTTGTTTTTCTGAGATTCTGGACATTTTGGTGTGCAGTTCAGAAGCGACCCTGCACGTGCTGTCTGTTCTGTCTCGTGTCTCCACCACAGCACTGCAACCCTAAGCTCTACCAGCTTGCCCTTCAAGCATGAAGGTGAAATTAAGTTGAATGTGCACATCTGAGGCAGATGGTTAGCCCCAGTCTTGCAGTGGTGTTTGAGAGAGATTTTCTTCATGTTATTTCAGCAGCACAGAAGGAAATGAAAGTGTTTCTTACTGTAAATACTTTTTTCTCTCTCCCTTCCTCTGCACTGCTGTGAGTGTCTGAAGACTCACTTCACTGCTTTTCTCAGAGAAGTCTATTTCTGTCTCATCTTTGATCAATTTAGGCCTGTCCTATGCACATATGATAAAGCCAGCATATTGCTGTGATAGCCTTGAACCAAACTTGTAAGTTTGGAGCACCGTGAGCAGGAGGTGAGATGTAATTGTCATTGATAAGAAGTCAGAG
Source organism: Picathartes gymnocephalus (assembly GCA_013390045.1). Classification (NCBI taxonomy): domain Eukaryota; kingdom Metazoa; phylum Chordata; class Aves; order Passeriformes; family Picathartidae; genus Picathartes; species Picathartes gymnocephalus. Next base: position 429,431 of record WEKY01018465.1, on the reverse strand, counting down.
TGGCCAAAGCGGTGGCTGAAATGTGGAATTTTTCAAGCATGAAAAATAGTGCAGAACACAAGGCAAGGGTTTTACCCACTTCTCAGAAATGTGTGTGTACACGTGAATCCACTGTATGGAACTTCTGTAAGGGGCTCTGTCTGTGTCTGTCCAGAGGAACAGCACCAAAGTATAGCGTTCCCAGCTGCACCCTGAACCCAGCTGTTGTAGTTATTCCCCAGCACATCTGCTAAGCATCTGAAAGCATCCAGATGTTGGCTCTAATGCTATACCAGTTTATTTACTTCCTCCAGTGAACTTCCACAGCTCCTGCTATGTTTTTTGTGTAACCCACCTCGGCTCTCGGTGCAACACCCAGTGCGCTTTAAGCCATCTCAGAAAGTGCAAAGTATCTGGCCCTACCTGGCTCTCCAGATAACTGGTTCACAGGGTTTCTTCAGGACTGGCTTTTCAGCCTCATCTCTGAGATTTGCACTCCAAACAGAGCTGGGGTGGCTTTTGGGCTACATTCAGTTTAGATTTGCAATGCAATTTAACTTCCCATAAGCTTTACTCTTTGCCTGGGGTGACGGTATGGAGCATTTCCTGAAAGGCAGGTATCACTCAGTCACGAAAAGAGCCTGGTGAAGTTCACATTGGCAACACAGCCTTTGGGAACAGAGGGAGAGCCTTGTCCCACACCTCCTTCCTTCTGGTGAGATGTCAAGGAGTGATCATTTTTAGTATTTCAGAAAATCAGCTGTTTTTCATGTGCAGTGCTTTATCTGACTGGACTAATTTCTCCTTCCTGGGTGGGGTGCTGTGCTTTGATAAACTAGAAAAGGATGAAAGAAATAGGTGTTTCTCCTTTGCCCGCTCTTGGAATTAGCATCTTCCTAAATAGGGTGAGCTGACCAGGAGATATTTGTGTCTCCCCTCACCTCTCAGCCCTATTCTTACACTCGCAGCTACCTTTGAGCTGCAGGACTTTGCAGAGCACATTGTGGCTTGCATTGGCTCAGCTCAAGTTCAGTCACCCAAAACCTTGCAGGTCTATTTTGAAACATCATTCAATCTGTCCACTATGGAGTTTCTTTTCTTTTTTTTTCCACTCTTGCTTCTGACATCATTTCCCGAACACTATATTCACCGAGCTCTGTAGCCAGATCGTCTCCTCAGCATATGATGCAAGGAGCTCTTTGAAATGGATTTCGGCTCTCCTTTTACTCTGCTCTGCTTGCTGGTGATAACTGTTACTCAAGGTAAGTAGGATTTTTCTTTATGGAGTTGGCAGAGATTTGCCTAGGTGAGCAGACACCTTAATTTTGCTCTGAGATCTTTTAAGGATACTAGAAGATTTGGGGTGGCATCAAGTAGTGTAGCTGCTAATGCATGAAAGGGGAAGTCAGACCAAAGTAAGACAGATTATTTTTCTAGTAAATGAACGATAACTAACTATATTTTACTTTCTAATTGTCCTGCGTCTGTAAAAGCTTTTCAGCGGGGAATGTAAGGTCTTTGTATGCAGAGTGCTGGCTGGGCAGTAACGTGGTCCAGCTCCCAACACTCAGTGTGACCTTGGATTAGTCCCCAAGCTGCTGTAGCCCTGCCATTTACCCATCTCTGAACAACTTAATAATGTGCAAGGGTGAGTCCTGTTCAAGTTAAAACCGTGACCTTACTCTTTGGGTGAAAGCAGTTATGCATCTGCAGCTACCCTCTATACAAGGTCCATGGCATTGGTGCCCTGAGGACCTTTCTTTGCACAGTCTCTCATCTCTGATGGAGTCTGGTAGATGGTCATCTTAAATTTAGGGGGAGAAAAGACCAGCTGTTCAGCCTTTTGTTTCCCTGTGTGCGTGGTGTGCACACCATTCCTGTGCTACTGAGGTGGGGGAAGTTGGACCTTATAGAAAGCATCGCACTTCTCTGATTTTTCAATCACTGGTGATCCAACCTGTCACTAGGGTTGGGTCTGTCCCTCTTATGTCTCACCTGGGCATTTGCCTTCCTGGGAGGCAGCCAGGAGGGGATGGATGGACACAAGCTTGCTCTCCTTTCAGGCTCTGCCATCAGGACTACTGCGCTCAGCGGCGACTCGGCAGTCTTTTCTTTGGAAATCCAAAGCCTGCAGAACTTCTTCAGCATGAGCAAGGAGGATAAGAAATGCTCTACAACTGTCCTAAATGATACTTTGTTGGCCAAGTGCGGCACTTCTGCTGGTAGATGGCTGACCTTGGAGAATGGCTCCCTAGTGCTGAGGAATGTGGAGAAAGACGACGAAGGAAAATATGGATTTGTTTTTCAGAACACCACCAGAAATTTTACACTGGAAGTATTTGGTAAGTGGCCTTCTTAGCAACAAAAAGGTTTAGAACTTGTGAATCTGGTTGGAAGCCTGATGCCTTGAAATTATTTGTGAGAAACTGCTTGAGCTTGCAGGAGCTATAGGTGCCTCTGGGAACCATGCCAGTCTCCCTCCTGTCCCCTGTGGCCTCAGAATTCCTGCTCCCTTTGGTGTGCCCGCTCACCCATCTGCAGGCAGCAAAGACAGAAACAAAGTCACTTCTGCACAGGATCCAGCTCATTGCTTGGGTTAATATAGAGAAGGCTTAGGAGGGTTTGTCTTCCTGCTGAATAGTGCTCCAGGCAGACAGAGAGCATTGCTCTGGTCCTCGTCACCACTGTTCCTTTTGCAGGGCTTTCACTTACACAGGCTTCTAAGATAAATTGAAGCGTACAAAACTGTAATGAAAATGTCTGAGCAAACTGGTCTCAGTGAAGACAAATGAACCCTTACACCTTTTGGGTGCAAACAGGCGGAACTGCTGTGCAGAGTAGGTCAAAGATGTGACTCCTTGGTATGAAGAACAGGGGCTTAGACTGGAAGTAGTCAAAGACTGCAGAAGTGTCCTGGGTTTAACCTCCATTTCAGTGGATTTGCTTTGGGAACTTTTGCCTCCTCCTTCTGTTCTGTTGCCACCCCTAAGACAGGGAAAAACTTTCACAGCAAACATGTTCCTGGAGGCAGGGAATTTTAACTGAAGGTGATGTCTTAGCATAAGAAAGTGATTTCTGAGCTTATTTTTATGGATAGATGTTCTCAATGTCAGTCCTGCTGTCATAAAACCATACCAGTTCTCTATCTAGTTTGTATTTGCAAAGTGGCAAATGTAGGAAATAGGTTTCCTCCTTGTAGTAGACTGAAAGAGCAATTCAGGGAAATGTAGTAAGAGCAGCGATTCATTAATTCATTTTAAAATGTCCTAGTCTGGGTATCCCATCTAACTGCAGATGTCATGTGTTCTTACCCATGTTAGCCATGATTTGCACCAGTTCCTCTCTAAAATGGAAGAAGGAAAAGTACAAACCTCTGGTGGAGGGGAGGGCTGAGTCTCCTCCAAAGCTACTGCTGATTACAGAGGAAGGCTCTGGCTGGCACATGCTTTGGATGTTTCCACCATCCTCTGAGACCAGGGGCTTTTATTTTTTGTGGGTTTTTTTCAGTGTCAGTTAGGAAAATGAGGAGATGCCAGATTTTTGTGGCACCCCTAAAACAGGGGCCAAGAGTCACTAGCAGGGTGGGCACTGTTAAGCATTTCAGGGCGAAGTGCAGGCACTGAAGTGTCTGGTTACATTCCTGCGCTCCCTTGATACAGTAAATGTGGTGGTACTGAGGCTGCTGGTAAGGGAAGCACCTGTCTAGCTGGTGTTCACTGCTGAGTCCTCTCCTCACCTCTCTCTTTCCTCCCCGTTCCCATGTTGTGTCTGACCAGAGCTGACCATTGGTATCCAGTGCTTCCCTGACGGGACTGCAGAGCTGTCCTGCAACGTGGCCAGCAACGAGCTCCTGGTCTTTCGGTGGCTGCTGAATGGCACCCACCTGAAAGCTGAGGGGGCTTGCATTAGGGATGCTGGGAAGAAGGTTCACCTGGACAAAACTGAGCCCGGGGAGTTTGTATGTGAAGTTCTGAAGGAGAACAGTGTCACGAGGACCAGGCCCATTACACTGTCTTGCAGCTATGGTGAGTAACGGCATATCCGGAAAATCTTCCTTTTGGTCCCTCGCAGCAGCAAACCAAACTCTTCTCTGGCATCTGCCTTCCATATTTACCAAATCCTGCCTTTAGAAAGTGACCCCTTGATTTCCTTCTCCCTCTTGTGCCTTGGACTGACACAGCCTACAACCACAGATGGGATAAGTTTTTTGAGGAAGTTCTTTTACCCAGCTCTGCAGCAAGGATGGATCTCCATCTGTCTCTTTTCTCACTTTTTGGTAGTGGAGATTTGCACCCTCCTGTGCACTGATCCTCTATGCTGCTTTAGAAACACAGGCTGTTTCCTACTCGGAAATGCATCCATGACCCAGCTGCCTTCCAGTTTCTGTGCATCTTCATAAAAACCCTTCCACTAGTTCAGCCCTGTTGCTGCTGGAGTCAGTTGAGGTGTTTTGCCTCATCTCTTTTCCCCTTATCTAGGCCAGAAGCACAAAAGATTTACTGATCTATACAAATGTCTCTCCATCAGCCTCATCCATCAGAAGTGGGTATAGACACAAGTAATTTACTTATGGAATGTAGGGGCTTTTCCCCCTCCATATTCTTGCTTGGACATGTGACTCTGCAAGAAGGCTGGGACTTTATCCATTTGAAAACTATTCCCACATGCTGAGTATTCTTCTTGAATGAGGCCAGAGTTTAATAAGACAGAAAATCTGGATCCCTGGGTATCGTTTAATTTGCACCTGCAGTAGTGAATGCGGTTCTACTCCCTGGCAGCAAAGATGGTTATCAAAGCTACAGGCATAACTTAACCATAAGGTTTTTGACTAATTTAGCTGTAATTAATTTAATCACCTTTGCCACTAGAAAAACCGTGCTCTAGCATTTTAGAAATTGTCTGGGACAGTCCAACTTCATGGCAGATACTGTCTGTTTTTCTCTGGTTGGCATGCAGTTGGTGTGAAAGCAAACTTCCTGACCTAGACCCTGTGTCCAGTGAGGTGGCATTCAGCAGAAATGCTGTGGGCTGTCCGTGCCTGGTCCTGCTGGCACTGCTGGCCAATCTGTCCAAATATGGCATTTGTGGCTGTGGAACAGTGATCTCAATTTTGCCCAGTTAAATTGGTTGGAGGCTGTTCAGTGTAGTCAGACCCAAGTTGGCTGAGGTTCTGGGGAACGAGGACGTGAGCATCCGTGAGCTGTTCAGTCAAGCCCCGTGATAAATCAAGTGCTGACAGATTCCATGGTTGATCCTGGGTGGCTGCCCAGTCCCCTGGGTGTGATATCTGTTCCCCATTTCCTCTTGGAAAGCTCACGAGGGAATTTAGTGATATCTCTTTAGGGATGGACATGGACATAAACACATATTTGGAAGGGTCTGAGAGAAGGAAAGCGGCAGTGATTCCACTTGTTAGTCACCAAATGCAACCACATTTGTAGAAAAGTGAATTAAAGCAGTTCTGAATACCAGTAAAATGAATTGAAGAGGGAAATGGGTTCCTTTAATTTAATTGAAGGCCAACTAATTATTTTTGTGGGTTATTATGTGCTCCAGGCAAAGGGCTGAATTTAGATTTTCCACTGTAGGTATAAGATCTATGTAAAAACCTCCATTTGGGCAACCTGTTGGCTGATGAAATTAATTTTGAATAATTGTTACCAAAAAACAATTTGGCAGAAATGCCATAAACTTCCCAGGCAACAAAGGGCTCTGAACACACAGAATTCAGAAGTTAGGAAGTAAACTTATATAGAAGACTTTTATTGATTAATTACTTGTTCATTGCTTATTTTTAACGCAATATTTTATCTCAGAAAGACCTTATTAACAAATGGCAAATTTTTAGAAAAAAGATTCAGGAAAAAATTTCCAAGTTCTATTTATACTTTTGACAATATTCCCTAAGCGTACATCAACTAAAATAATTCAGTAAATAATTTCTGAGTTGCTGAAAGTTTTAAATTTTGAATATGGATTTTTTTGAACTTGGTAACTGTTCTTAAAAAGACTGGAACAAGCACTCTGAAAATACCACGAGCACCTGTGTACAGTTGTTTTTACTGTTCAAGTGAGTAGGTGGGGTATGATGGTGTGTAGTAGATCCTGGAACATTTAAAATTCTTCATAGTCTCTAGAGATGTGGGGCAATTAGTGCTTTTGAGGCCTTGAAAATAAGCTCCAAATGAGCCTGTTGGTTGCTGTAGTGCAGTGCTGTGCTGTGCAGGCATGTGTGCTGCTGAAAAGGAGTTAAATTATTCAGAAAGGGGTGACACAGGCTTACCTAAGGAGTTTTAAGGAATTTATATGATAGTAAAGTGGAGTTGTGTGGGGGTTTTTTGCATAAGGGAGAAAGAGTTTTCCTAGTGGCTGCCCCAGGTTGGAGCAAATTATCTCAGTGAAGGAGCAAGCCTGGATGGGTCTCTCTTGAGCAAGTCTGCGATGCCCTCTGCCAGCTGCCTGCTCAGCAGCAGCGAGCGTGCGGGTCTGCCCGGTCAGAGCAACCCTGAGCCAGGGCTGCTGAGCTGGGTAATAATTACCAGTGACTTGTGCTGCCCTTCTGCTCAGCCATCTGCAGCCCTCGCTCCCGCCGCGTGTTCCGCACGCTCCCGGCCGCGCAGGGGAACGGAGCAGAATCCTTCCCCGAGCAGCAGCGGGGTCGAGGAAGGATTTTTTTCCCTACAGCTCTGGCTCGAGTGGCTGCAGTCTTAGGTGCCTGAGGCAGTGCAGGCTCTGATGAGACTTGCTCTGAGGTTGGTGCAGTCATTACATGACTGTCCTAAGTGGATTCTGAGCACAGACTGCAGTTTTTCCTTCAGCAGCAGGTGCTTCCTTAGGTCTCCCTCCTCAGCTGCCCACTTTCATAGAACTTGTTGAAATGTAGTATCTTTCAAACCCCCAGCTTCCCTGTGGAATTTGATTAAAAATTACAAGTCACTTTAGATGTCAGTGGTCAGTGCAGGTAGAAGTGAATGCACACAGCTTAGGCACACAGGCCTATTAAGGAAAATCTCCATGTCATAATTAAAGGATGTGACATAAATCACAAAGTGCCACCTTTCACGGTATCAACTCCCCTGATCCAAACCAAAGCAACAGTGAGGTCAACAAGCTCTAATCTGGCTGCAGGGTTTCTCCCACTGGGAGAAAGGAGTTTGTCCACCATGGTACCTAACAATGCTGTGTCCTTCTTGCAGACCTGCTGCGGTACCCGGGGTTCATTTACATCCTGGCAGGGTGTGCGGCGGGTGTGCTTATCCTGGTGGTGGCTTTGCCTGCAGCCATATGTTGCTGCATGAGGAGGAGACACAAGTTCATCCCAGTGCCTTCAGGTGAGTGGGGAATGCTGTGACCCCCCTGTGATGAATTTTGGAGAGGACTGTGTTTCTGTAGGTTGGGGATGACATGGGCTTAGATTAAACTGGTCTCAGCTGGGTGGCTGCTTGTCCTCCCTTCACCTGGTGCAGCAGAGTGTCTGCTTGCTGCTAGGCAGCTCTTATAGCCAGGAGGATCTTGAATTAAACCTCTCTTTTCCTTTATTCACCTCACACTTGTGCCTTCACCCTGTGCTCCTGGCTGGAAAAAGACCCCACAGCAAAACCTTTCCTATGGGCAATAAAACTGAACCTCATTCAATGAGGTGTGATTCCGAAATGACCTGAAGGTTTCTGATGACAGCCCTCTGTCAGCACCAGTCCCTGAGTGCAGTCTGCCCGTGCCACCTCAAGCTGTGACCCTGCCAGCATGGCCAGGCTGGTCTCTGGCAGGTTGGCAATGTCCCTCCGTTCTCGGCATCTGTCTGCTCCGGGAGCGGAGCCAGCGCTGCGTGAGGAGGGGACACAAACCCGTGTTGGGGGTCTGGCCTCACGGCAAACCTGCCGAGGCTGGCGATGTGGGAGGCCTCTTCTTCAGGTCTCTGGTTCTGGTTTTACAGAGGAGGAGAAGGATGACGGATTAACAATGTCAGTGGTGTCCGGTGAAGGCGTGAAGAGCCCCCCCAATGGAGACCATGTCGAGGCTCAAGCTGCCCAAGCTGACCGCCCTCCAAAGCCTGGTGAGTCCAGTGACCTGTTTGAAGTTGGACAGATACCTTGTTTAGGAAGGACACAGTGTTTGTGTGTGGCTGCTGGGGGTGGAGGTGACTGTAGAGAGGGGCCTGGGACATGCCAGCACAGGGAAGGTGCTGCACCTTCTCCAGGAGTTGGTCATTTTTCAGTACTTTGCTTGTGCCAAGAGAGGTAGAGGCAGCCATCCCACAAGCATCCCACAAACGGCACTGCCAGCAGGCTGCAGGCTGTCTGCTCCAGTATCTCCTGTGCTAAAACATATACCTCAAAAACAGCAACTCCCCCAAAACGCAGCAGTTTTCCTGCAATTTTCTAACCCCTCTCCCCTTCTCGTCAGTAACATTTTATAAAAATCGGCTTTGTTTTTGTAAGCAGTCATCTTCAGCACAGCCGGAACTAATATGCTGAGCTGTAAATACAGCTAAATCCCATCAAAGCCAGAGGCTTGTGTGTTTTCTTAAATTGAGGCTAAAGTGGGAGTATGGTCACATTTAAAATTCTTCAAAGAAATTGAGCATAAACCCCCACAGCTTCAGCACAAGATGGTCAAGATAGCGTGGTGATAAAAACCCTTCAGAGATGTCCTGTTCTGTAAGTGCTTGATATTAATACTCCACTTTTTGCATTGCGTTTCCCTCAGTTTTGTTTCCCAAACACAAATGCTTGCATCCACAAATGCACCATCATCAGCTGAAGTAGGCTTAGCAGAGACATCATCAACTACAGCAGCATTACATAGGTTATAGCCTGGTCTCAGCACTGCTGTCTCCATTTCTGGTGTCCTTCAGTGTACCGTGCACAGCCTCCTGTAGCTCAGCTGTGCTTTATGTCTAACCTTGGATGCTCTTTGCTCTGCTTTCGAAATATTAAATGCTACTCATGAACATAGAGCAAGAAAGAGGAAAAAAATCTTTCAGGTCATTGTTTAATATTAATATACTTCAAGTGGTAGAACTTTTGATGAAAAATTCACACATTATAAGTTTGACTAAAAAAGTAGCCCATATTTAAATTTTTTACAATGAAGTAGAAAGCAGAGATGCATGTGGAAAGTAGGTGAGAACTAAATGTGTGCTGTTAGCCAGCCTTAATTATTCAGATGTAAGTGAATACATTTGGCATTAGTATTTTTGGTACTAAAGGTTTGGTACTAACAGTACTAAAGTACTTTGGTACTAAGAGGCCAGATACCTTCAGTATCAAAATGCCCTAAGGCATGATGGATAGCTCAGCAAATGAGTAGTTACAGAGAAAATTGAAATTTGACTTGCAGATGCCTGGGGCGAGGGGACTGAGTGGATTAGACAGCCTACACTGTTAGGGACCAGGGGGTGAATTCCCAGGAGGGTGAGCGCTTACAAACCATTTCTCCCTCTTCCAGATGCTGCCCAGATTGGTCAAGGTGTTGAGCCCCAGCCACTGGCAGAAGAAAACTTCCCAGTGCAGATGGCAGCTGAGGAAATGCCAGATCCTGAGGTCATAGTTGATATGGAGAGCCAGGAAGATGCCTCAGACTGTTTCCCGGATCCAGCTGATGACTGATCTGACATGCTTGCTCTTCCACCCTGAAGCCTGTGACACTTGTCCTTTGCATCCCATAGTCTCATTGTGTCTGGACAATTTTAGCAGGGGAAAGACGTGAGGGGCCAGACATTCTAACCTCATTTAAAAAGAAAAAAAAATACAGAGAAAAGCACACACGTGGCTTCAAGGCCACACTGCCGTGGCCTGACAGGTTCACTAACAAACAAAAGGAGCAGTTCTTTGATGCTTTGCCTGATAACAGAGCTGCAGCTAAAGTAAGGAGCCCCAGGGGACAACCTGGAATGAGACAGGCGGCTCCTCCCGCTCCCTGCCCACCCCATTGCCTTGCCTTGTCTTTGCCAGCCAGGGGCAGGCACTACAGGCAGGTTGAGGTGGCCTGCCAGTCCCAGGCAGAAACCAAGGACCTGCCAGAAATTTCCTGAGAAAGCCTTTTCTCAGGAGACTTCAGGGCATTTGTTCCACAGGCCCTGGCAAGGAAACCCAAGGGAGGTCTCAGCTCGGTATCTGCTGTGCCAGGTGCTTATCTGAGTCTCTCCTCTGAGCTCCAGACCCTGTGATTTGGCCCTCACCTCTTGCTGCCTGCAACAGGAGCCGTGCTGGGGGCTTGAAATTTGACTTGCAGATGCTGTGTGCAGACGCGGGGTGATGCTGGCTTTGCTCCCCTCTTGGTGCCCCAAATGGCAGAGGGTACAGATTACCTTTCACCAGAACCTGCTTGGGCTGCCCCTGAGGTAAGCCAGTGCTGTCACTTGCTTGCTTACCTGCAGCAGGAAGGGCTGCAATTTTGGCAGAAACCTTGATTTTAACGCTGAGATTGTTTATCAAGGCAAGCATGAGTGCCTTTAGTGTAATGGTTTAGCTACTGCAAGCTGATGAAGCTGGCCATCTGCCTGTGCATGTAGGCTTGTTCGGGGCTGTGTTATTTGCACAGGCAGCAGCAATTTATAGACTCTCTTAGGTAAGGCTTGCTGCTATGCATATCCTGTTCTGCTCAGGGGAGGTGTGCCTGTGGAGCAGCTGGGGTGGACCTGCAGGGAAGAAGGATGTGGTGAGGAGAGGGCAGGGACTCTGTCTCTACCCTCTCAGGCAGCAGGTAGCTGAGTCCCAGGCAAAGCTGCCAGGGACTGCAGGGCTGTCAGGCTGCAGGGAGTGCTGCAGGAGCAAGGTATTTACTGTAGAAGACAATTCTAGTAGTCAGAGTGAGGTTTTAAATTGGTTGCTAGTGTTAAATTAGCCAGCTGGGCTAGAAGGGCATGGTAGAGTAAAAGTAGAGATGGTACAGATTGGGACCAAAAGGGATGGGGAGGTGTGTACCGCATTTCTCTCTTCCCTGGTCATTTTGTCCCTGATTTATATTGTGCTGACATTGTGAATCCCTTGGAAATGAATTTAAGATATGCCTGGTGAATGCCATCCAACGAGGGCTGTGAGCACCCTAGCAGAATCCAAACTAAACCAAAGGCTTCTCTCCCAGGTGAGGGAGCTGGAGGGATGGCTGCACATTTACCTGGGAGTCCTTCATCTCTGTGTACTTGCCAAGGCTCTGCATTAGTGACACCCAGCCATAGGTGATTGTTCTCCTTGATTCCTTGTCCTGTGACTCTCTTTAGAAGATATTTGGATCTTGTGTTCTGTGTTGGTGGTGATTCAGCCTCTCTCTGCTTTTAAAGGCTGCCGTGGGAATCAGATTTTCCACGGTAAGAGGGAGGTGATAATTCTTTTCCTTACGGTGCTGTTCTAACTCCTTTCAGTGTAAACATTCCTTAAAGGCTGTGAGTTGCATGACAAAAAAGTGACAGAGAGTGCTCAGGGTGGCAGCACAGAAGCAGCGATGCCGGGTGAATGTCACCAGGCCAGTGTCACCAAAACGGGGGGATATAGCCAGCTTTGCTTCACTCCTGCACTTTCTGGCAGGGGCAGGAGGGGACAGTCGACTCCAGGACATGCTTGAAAGGCTGAATAGTGCTCTGAGCTGCGCTGGAGAAGCCGGCAGTGTTTCAGTGCTGAGGGTGAGACAGCTGGGCCAGCCTTGTCCTGCTGGGCTGGGGCATCCTGCCTCCAGCTTGTCCTAGTGCTGCCTTCCTGCTGTCAGCCCTGGGAGGGCTGGGGGTGTCCAGCAGCTGTGAACACCACCACTACTGTAATCCCAGTCCTGGAAGGATTTTCCCATCGAGATCTGAGAGGTCTTTGTCAGACAGGTTAAACCATGGCATGTCCTTTACCACTGAAAGTGCTATTCAGCAACGGGGCAAAAATTTCTGTTACTGTGAGGTCAGGAGAGAAGTGATGCAGCCTGTGCTCTTCCTTTAACTGTATGTGTTCATGCCCAGCTACTGTTCTGTTTTGGTGGGTTTTTTTTTTCTTCTCCCTTTTCCCCCATGATTCATTTTGTTCCAAATAAAAAGATCAGTTTTCTACCTTGTTTTGAAAATGTTTAACTTTTGTTATTTTATAATTGTCTCTTTCTGGTTTTTACAGGAAGTACAGGCTCATTTTCAAATTTATACACAGCCAAATAAAGGAAAGGTGATAACAAGTTATTGCTGACTAGAGCTGACTTGGGCGGTCAAGGGATCATGAGGACATTCTTCCAAAGTCAGCCCAGGAGAGGCTGTAGGACAGTGGCACAGAGTTTGTCCCTGTTGGAATGTATGTGTTAATGTGTAAGTACATCCACATGCACCAGCAGCTCCCCAAGCCTTGCCATGGTGCCTTGCCTGAACTGTGAGGTGCAGGGAAGGGATGCAGGGAGATGGTCTGATTTTACCCATCTGTATCCACCTGTATTTTTTTGTGACACCTGAGCCACCTTAGCTGTGAGAGAGGGTACTGGACTGCATCGCACCTTTTACAAGGGGGCAGTAGCTCGTGTTCACTCATAGACAAGTGGGCCCAGATGGTGGCTACAAGCAAGGACCTGGTGGTTTGTGATCCTATCAAATCCCTTTTTATCATAGCAGGCTTATCCCTGGAACACTGGTGTGACTGGGTGTGGGTGATCCTGCCCTGCAGTCTGTGAACCCAGCACTCTGAGGAGCCATCTACCTGAATTTCCAGGCGGTTTGCAGTCTGACTGTGGTGCTGCATCTTCCAGGAAACAGCAGGGACACTTTCCAGCCTGGGTCTGACAGAAGAATGGGGTATGGATGTGGATGGTGATACCAGGAATTTGGCCAGAAACAGAAGTGCCTGTGCTGCCTCTTCAGGGCTTCTGGTGGCTTTAGCGAGGCTGTGCCATGCCAGCCCTTCCCTCTCTGTGAGCTCTTGGTGTCAGGGGAGCCTCCAGGTGGCTCTGGCCTCCTCTGGGAAGCTGGAGCTTTCCAGGTGATGGGAACTGACCACCACGTCGTCCTCTCCAGCCACTGGTCATGACTGGGGAAGGCTGGGAGTAGTGCAGCTTCCCCCACCTCTGCTGATCAAGTGCTGGCAGGACGAGGGGAGCTCCCACCTGAGACTAACCAGCAGTGGTTTATAGCACTGTACAGAATGGAGGTTTAGATTTGCACCCATGCCAGTCTTTTGTGGTGGGAAGAGAGGAATTTGCTTGTGGCATGTGCTAAGCAAAAACTGACATGAAATGCAATATGTAATCTTTTAATCATACTTCAATTGTAATTAATTTAGCTTATGAATTATAAAAGGAGAGCAGAGAATGAACTCATTTGGCTTAAGATCAAAGTTAAAGCAAAAGCAAGAAATGTGTTGTAGAATGGTGAGCAGAGAGAAGGGGGAATGATCCCTTTAGATTTCTTTTAGCATTTGGGATGAACTCATCCCCACAAAACTATCAGGTCAGGAAAGCTTCCACATGCCAGTAATGAAACAGTGCTGTTTTTCCACCTCCACCACAGGCTGCTGTGCCTGATGTCCCAGTGGCTGTGTATGTAGCCCCTGGGGTGCTCCCTTGGAGCTCAGCATGGGAACAGAGACACCAGAGCCAGCAGTTTGCGTGGAGCTGCACGACCAGCCCTCCCTGTCACCCTCAGCTCTGCAGAAACAGCGAGAGTAGAGGCTGGTGAGTCTGAGAGCAGATAGACCAAACTGATAATGGTCAGTTTACAGCAGCAAATAAAGCATCTGTTGTACTGAAGAGATGTGTGGGCAGTGGTTGTGTGAACTTCTGATAGAAATCTGTGTAGCTGAAAAAAAACCCTCCGGATTTTAGGCATGTACATGGCAAGTTCATGTCACCTTTTATGAATTATTGCAGCTCATTTCAAACCAAGCAAACAAGAAATTCATGTGTTATAGGCTGTAGCAGGCAATGTCACAGGTAGACACATTTAAAACCATTTCCTTAAAATGAAACACCAGCAAATTCTGGTGTTGCTGTAAGGTCCAAACTATAGGTGTTATTATCACCAGGCAGGCAGGAGTGAGATGCCCCACAGATTTCCATAGGTGAACACACAGAACTGGTAACAGAAGTGGGTAAGAAGGGCAACATCACCCATTTCTGTCTGAGGTGGAAGCAGAATTCTTTTACGTGTCATCACAGAAACTTGGATTAGTATTTGGATATTGCTTGTACCTTCTGCCGGGCTGCTCAGTGTCTGGGTGCAATCAAACCCTGCCCACATTTCACCACCCTGAGCACATACAATGCTCCCCTCTCATCCTCTGGTGTAAGGCAGGCTGGGAAACAACACAACCACCCAGTGGGGGCCCTGAGACCTTTGACAACCACTGCATCCTGCACTGGTTTTGTTTAGAGTAAATGTTGCATTTCCTTTCTGCAAGAATACATGACTCATCTCCTCGGGCAGAGGATGTGGCTGGAGACAGCAGAGGTGTCTTTACTGAGAACCTAGAAGGCCCTAAGCCCTTCTAAATATTTGTAGTTTTCGAGCAAGCAAATCAGAGAATCATAGAAAGGTTTGGGCTGGAACGGACCTTAAAGTTCATTTAATTCCAATCCCCCTGCTGTGGGCAGGGACACTTTCCACTAGATCAGGTTGCTCAGATCCCTGTCCAACCTGGCCTTGAACACTTCCAGGGATGGAGCAGCCACAGCTTCCCTGGGCCACCTGTGCCTCACCACCCTCACAGTAAAGAATTTCTTCCTGATACCCAACCTAAACCTACTCTCCTTCAGTTTGAAGCCACTGCCCCATGTCCTATCCCTGCATATCCTAGGGGCCAGGTGTTGTCTTAATTACATCAAGATAAATTTAACTTTGGTATGATCAGATTTCTTTGGGCTGTGCAGGACCACAGGGAGGTGCAGCAGTCTTCCTGCCTATGCATGCTGATGGCATCATTGTCACCTTCGTGAAGATATTTCCTGCCTGGGGTAGAATTTCAGCCCCAAGCAGCTTCTAGTCCCTGAGGTTCCCCCACTCTCCCTTCAACCATGAGGTCAGCAGGAACCTGACTTTATAAAATCATTCATTTCGCTTGCAAGTTCATGTACCTGGCACATCTGTAATCTGCTCATTGTGCCAAAAATGTAAGGAAAGTTCCCATCTGCAGAGGTAGAAAATATGGGTGGCCAATGCCAGCTTCTTTTAAAATTGATCTATTTTTCTGGTTAGCATATTCTGTATCACACTTAGCCAATATCCATGATAAAATATTGAATGGGACTATAGTCTAAAGTGTGTGTTTTATAGCTAATATAAATATAGTTACTATTGGAAATTCTATGCAGAATTTTTAAAACCGATGATGGCTACTGATAGTTTTAGTATTGTTTAACACTACAGAAACTGGATGTATTACAGACCAAGAATTACTTGGAGGCAGTTTTCAGCAAATCTTTTGGAATTGCAAATGCAGTATGTTAGAGTGAATTATTGTCTACTCCCATATCATATGCAAATGGAATAAAGAAATACAGCTGGGTGCCTATCCTCCAGCCAGCACTGCTGTCTCATCTTTGGTTTATACAACTTCCTCTTTGAGGGCAAAACATATTTTCCCAAAACTAAGGAGTGAAGCAGTTTTAAAAGCTTTTTTTTTTTTTTGATACTGAAAAGTCATGTAAAAAGATCTCTTCAAACAAACAAAAAAAAAAGAAGAAAAAGACAAGATCTTGTGATGGTGTTCTTGTCAGCATGAAGAGAATTGCAGCAGTGACATTGGCAGTATGACTTGAAGCAAAGAGCACTGAGAGTTTGTGTTGCCCTCCTATGAAAGCTTTCAATGAGAGAGCAATAGGCATCAGATTTCTCCTGTGAAAAAACAGGCAAACCTATGGTGAAGGAATTTGGGACAGCAGGGATGGGATTCAGGGATGTGTGTGAACGGGAAAGCCAACTGACTGAGGGTATTTAAGTGGTGGTGAGTAATGGCAGACAGAGATGCTTTTTCTTCCCTTAAATAGGTGGGGAGGCTGCAGGGGTCTCAGGCAAGGCCTGTGCTCCATCATCCTGCAGACTCTTCAGGCAAGATAAAACGCTCTCCAGAATGCTGTAGCTGCTGTTTCTTTCTCCCCACGCCTGCTCTCCCTGGCATTTGTCATGGATGGTGTTCCCCAGACAGATGCACTCCTCTGCTGATCACAGCCCCGCTGAGCCCCTCAGGTGATGCTTTGTCTGAGGCTGCAGGGATTCCTCACTCCTCTCTGTCTTTCTCCTGAGCCATTTGCAGCAAATGTGCTAATTTTGATAAGCCCAGGAAGGGGAGTAACCCCAAATCTGATAGCAGCAAGCAGGAAATAACCTTTCTTCTCCCCCCACTCCTCATTCTAGCAAATCCTTTACGGCATTTTCATCCTGATGTCACTTTCTGGAATGGGTTTTGCTGGATGAGATGGGAGAAGGGTGATGGAAAGGCAGAACTCCAGCCAGTCTTTTAGGTACCCTGAATACAGGTAAGAATGTGCCAGCTCTCTTGGCCTCCTGTGCACAAGTTGGGTCAGGATTTCTCTTGCTGCCACAGGAGATCACAGTGAAAGCTGTGCAGCTACAGCTTTTCTTTGTACACATTTCTTCCCAGCTGTCCAGAGTTTGGGACTTCTTTTCTTCAGATGATTCAGTATCTGATAAGGAGTTTTGTTTCCCTGCCTTTTGTTGAGAGTTTAAAGCTTCATTATTTGGCCAACACAAAGATCTGTTTATAGCTTTCTCTGGAGAACCAGGTGCAGATGAAAAGGCCCTTCTTTGCTGGAGAGAAAATCAGTAGGAGTCAACATTGCTGTGAATTTTATCTCATCTATCTTAAAAAACCCCAATGGTTAAACAGCCTCAGTGTAAGAGGAAAGTAGATGCCTGTTTTTATACTGAATTACTGATGCTGAAGAGCTTAAAGGAATATCAAAGATAACACAAATAACCATGGCAGCTGTGGTTCTAACCCAGTGCATCCTACCTGTGAGGGCACAAGGCATGCATGGTAACTTTCCATTGAGGCTGCACTGTAAACTTCCTGCTCTGCAAAGAGCCCACTGAAGTTCAGCAGATTTTTACTGAGCTGCTGAAATCCGTGCATGTAGGGAACATGAGACACATGCAATTAACAAAAAGGCTGCTCTTCCGTGATGGAAACATGAAGGGGTGGCTGAAAAGAATGGTGAAACCCTCTGACAGTCAGGAATGTGGCAGAAGGAGCTGGGCTGCAAGTATTGCCCTGGTAGAAATACTGTGAAAAGCCACAGGTTGCCACCCATGCCCTGGGTACTCACCTTCGTCACACAGAACATTCTGCACTTGCCTCACTGGGATCTTAAAAAGCAGAAGTTCTCAGCAATGCAATGACACAACACCTTAGCCATTATTCTTCCTGGCAGGAAACAGCAGCTGTGGGACATAAATGTTTAGAAAGGTGGGCACCTTTGTGCCTGTTCTTTCCCTGCTGTGGAAAAAGTTCTTTGCCAACATCCGTGTGGTTCCTTCTGCAGATGTGGGGTGCTGGCCCCAGAACTGAGCCCACCCTGCCACTCTGAGGTTGCTACCTGGCAGGACTAGATGAGGTGATGCATTTAAATGCAAGAACAGACAAATATCAGAGAGACCAAAACCAGGTTCACAGGGCACAGGAAACATGTAAGACCAGAGAAGAAGCAGGGGAAACTGAGCTGCTTAAGTCAGGATCTGCACTGAGCAGGAAGGGAGTTGTATTTTCACTGGATCTTATGGCCCCCAATGTACATGGTGCAAAGAGCATCTGTATAAGTGGTGTGAAAGATACCAGGACACGTTTTCTTGCTTCGGAGAGCAGCAGCAAGACTGTGCTGACAGGTCATTCAGGTGTTCCCGAGAAATTCACATCTTAAATTCCCAGTAAAAAGGGCCAAACCTCCTTATATGTATGCATAGGGACACACAGTGGGCCTTTTTTTTAGCTATCACAGGTTCGCTGTCTAATAAATAAACTACAGACACTTTTAGGATCCAGAGTGATGCTTCAGAGAGGCTTAGGCAAGGTTTTCTAGGAGAAGGGACATTTTATGCCCACATACATGCCTCCCATGGGCTGCACTAGTAGGAAAAATGCCAACAATGTCTTGCGTTTGAAGGGAGGACTTTCCTTTGTGTGTGGGAACCATATAGAGGCCATTCAGGGCCACTGCTAGGGATAAATGTGCTGAGTACTGAAATGTATTATCCAGTTGTTTGTGCTCAGTCTCCTGGATCACTTCTCAGCCTCCCACCTGCCCATTTCCAACTGTCCCTCACCCCTCTCTGAATTTATATCACTGTGGTAGAATAAAATATTGCACAAAACACCAGGTATACATGCATTTGTTAGGCTGATGGTTTCTGGGGATGGTCAGATCTTGACCAAAAGACTACTTAGATGGTAGCAACAACTTGTCTTTCCTGAATATATTTCTAGGAGCAGCTGTTCTTCTCTTGTCTTCCTTAGGTAGCTAGTCCATATACTCTCTTAGGTTGAAGAGGCATATTGTACTTAATACAGGTCTTTGTGTATTTACCACTGCTAAGACTGGAAGAGGTTTTTCTGGTCATTTATCTGGCTTCCTGTATAAGACAGATTAATTGCAGCATGCCAGCAAGCCAACACCTTTTGCAGCAGTAGTAATGTCACTGAATTTACTAGGACAAGATGCAGGAAGTTAGGTCCTAAATCTAGGACCATTATAGATGAAGGAAATCATCAGCAAGATTGAAATGCATTTTCTGCAAGAATAATTGGATGCTGGCATCTGCTCAAGCCTCAGTCGTTGCTGTGAACCACAGACTGTTTGGTCTAAGGGGGTTATGTTCCTTCAGACCAGAAACAAAAGGTGTTTTTTTGTGAGGTTTGGCTCTTGACACATGCTGACAGCTGGAAAAGAAGAAAACAAGTCTGAGGGAGAACACCTGGGGCAAAAGATTTAACGGCATGGAGCTGTGTTGGGGTGGAGGTTTAGGTTAGATACCAGGAAAAGGCCCTTCTCCCAGGGGCTTCTGGGGTACTGGAATGGGCTCACCAGGGAAATGGTCACAGCTCCAAGTCTGTCTGAGCTGAAGAATAGTTTGGACAATGCTTTTAGGCTCAGGGTGTGATTCTTGGGGCTGTCCTATGCAGGGGTTTGACATATAAGTCTTTGTGGATCCCTTCCACCTTGGAATATTCTATGATTCTATGTGGGATTATGGATATCACAGGAGAATCATGTCTCTTCAGGTAATAAGTTGAGGATTATTGTGCATGATTCATGGTCTGAAAACTTTCATTTACCTTTCTGTAGAGAAGGATAAAAAAATTTGTTCAGACAACTGTTTCAGTATCAGTAGTGTGTGTATGTGTGTGTGCCACTGTTTCTGGAATATTTCTGCTGTGTACAGGCAACTCAGGGCTCTCAGTTGACTCTGAGCCACTGAGTCAGTATCCCTGCCAAACCCTTGGCTAAAGCTGTATTTTGAGTTATTGATCTCCATATTTGCACCACTTCATTCAAGCTGGAGTTTTTCCTTTCTTGAAGTAAGGGAGAAGTGAAGAGGAGGCAGAATGTGTTCTTCATCAGCCAAATGGCTGAAACTTTATGTGGGAGGCAGCAGTTCCCTGATATTTCATAGTGCAGGGGCAACTCCCCTTGCCAGGGCTGACTTTGCTTCTTCCTTGCTCCAGTCACTGCCCACAATTCCTCCTGCTTTGCAAAAAGCTACAGTAAAGGGGAAGGTGCCAGCAGGGAGCCCTTAGCTGCCATCCATGGCAACCCAAAGGGAGCTCAGTCTTGCAGGCCAGGGTGTAAGCCCAGGAGAGCTCCCAAGAGTAAAGTTATCCTTCCACAAAGCTTCCCCTCCACATATTACCCATCTGACATTGCAATCAAAATCACATTTGCCCTTCTTCTCACACACTGTGCCTCATCAAGGGCCTGTCTTGGTGAGAAATTTAGAGGTGTGAAGGTCTTGGGTGATGCTAAGTACAAGATGTCTGACTCACAAATACCACTTACCATAACCTAAATTTCATACCAGAGAAGTGTGGTGCAAGCTATCAGATGGGCTACAAATCTACTTTTCAGTGAAGAACATGCTAACTGTATTTTTAGTCTTTCTTTTCTACTAGATCAAATAGCAATCTTTTTTTCTTTT
>WEKY01018465.1:372214-409306 GCA_013390045.1 Picathartes gymnocephalus | reverse complement strand
AAATAAGCCTCAGGCATGAATGTTTATTGGCTCATCGCTAAGGTGAGAACTTAGAGCTGGCAACAGCTGCATATTGTCTCTTGAGATGTTGCCTTCAGATGTGGGGGACTCTGTCACTTTTACAGGGAAATGAGAGCGTGATACTTACATTCCCTGTGAGGAAACAGTGCACTGTCTTACAGAGAGCAGAAGTGGAAAGGAAAGAGCAAGCCACAAAAGCAAATGTACGAGTACAGCGCTTTGTGGCTTCTGCAGTGCAAACAGTGCCACAGAGAGAGAGAGAGCAAAGATGTGCAAAGACACAGTCCATTGTTCTGGCTATGCTCAGCCCTGTGCTCTCCTGTGTGTCAGAAGATGGGCATGTGTAGCAATGCAGTGGGCTAAACTGGGCTCAAGCATCCTCAGCTTGATGCTAAGGACAAGCCTAACTGAAGGCAGGCCCAGGAGTACTGTGCTGGGAGACGCCTACTCTTCTATCAGTGCCCTGGCTTTCTAGCTGGCTTCGTTTGATCCAGTGGTGTTACTTCCTGTGTCTGCAGAGAGCAGAAGAGTGTGAAAACCATCATCTACAGCTTGCCTTGACCTACCCAGCACAGCTTGGGTTGGTGTTGGGGCTGTGGCCACAACACACAGCTCTCTCTGTGCCCCTCCCCCTGCCCTGGAGGGCATCTCTGGCTGGTGCAGGGGTTGCTCTGCCGGTACTCTCTGCTGTTTTCAGGATGTTTATCCCATGCCACATCTCTGAAGGTACGTGCTGCCTTCCAGAGCTCCTCTGTGGCAGCAGCCCAGAGCTTTCCAGAGATACCTTCAGACACCTTCTCCTCAATGCCTTCTCTTGGGGCTCTCCTTGAAGGGAAAACAGAGACATCAGCGCAACAATTTAGAGTGCTTCCTTCCAAGTAACATCCAAAAAATCCCTTCCTTCCTCTAAAATGGGGATCAAAGCCCAGTCAGGACTGCAGCATGACGTTGTCTTGCTCCTCAGGAGAGGAAGGGTAAAACTGGCAGAATATTGACATTTCCCCACTTGTCATCTGGCAGGAAGACTGAGCCTAGAGGCACGGGCTGCTTTGTCTTTGTCCAGATGGGTCAGATGGTGCAGGAGGTTTCTGATGCTGGTTAGAAAAGGGGCTGCTTTTGGGACAGACCATGCACGTGGCAGGATCTCATGAGGAATCCTTGCTGCAGGTGAGTGATGTGCCCCTTTGCAGGTTTGGCTGTGCTTTTGGCTTTGTTATACAAAATCTCTAACCGAGTGGATTTTGTGCACGTGCACCAAGTACTCAGGAATGCCAAGGCCTGGTGTCACTTCTGTGATGTCCAGTGAACACAGAACATCAGCCATTGAGCCCTCACCATTTCTCTCAAGTGCTTCTTCGCTGCTCACAGTAAGCTCATTTTTGAACAGAGTTTTTGCATCCTTTAGGAATGGTTTCTTGCTCCTGCCTGCCTGTTGCTCAAACAAAAACAAGGATGTTTGGTGTGCTGGTCTGCTGGACCAGAGGGGCTTTTGGTCTGACCCCTTTCAGCTGTGAGTTTGGAACATTGTGTGTGGCACGTGGGCATGCCAAACTGATTAACTGGAAGTAGTGGCCTTCATTCCCTTCAAAACAGGGAATTCTTTTACACTTGGTTTTACCACTATGGAGCTTTACCTGTCTTCTCTTTCTCACATTCACACACGCACACATATCTTTCCTTTTGCATTTCATTTGTACCATGGACGATCCCCACCCAAATGTGTCAGCAGTGTGAACATCCCAACAAACAGAAAATGTGCAGGGGTACCCTGGAAGCAGGTGGTGGCTTTGAGGGATGTTGCTCTGAAGAAGAAGGGAGAAAAAGTTGAGCAGAGCATGGACTGTGGTTTCAGCATGCTGGGCCTCCCTCTGCTCTGCTTGATGGACCCAGCAAAAAGCCTCCCAAAACCTGAGGAGAAATTGGGGCTGCTGCCTTTGCCCAAATTTCTTTAGGGTGCTCAGGCTGGAAGCAGATGTGTCCAAGAGTTTGACACAGCTTTCTTGACTGAGGAGATACCTGAAAGTGTCAGTCCCTGCCCTCAGCTCGTTTCTTGCCACAGAGGGTGGAGGTCAGGCACAGAAACGTGATCTTGCTGCTGTTGCTTCCTCTCTCCTTTTGTGTGTGTGCCTCCTTTGTGTGTTCTTTGTAAGGAAACAATAGCAGAAAGAAGGAAGAAAAACTAGGTTTTCCTCCATGGAGTGTTTTTTACCTCATTAGTACCAGTTAAAAAATGATTAAGATGGAGAAGGGGAGGTGTCTTACAAGACCTTCCTTTAGTTTCCAATAAGAGGAATGACATGAATGAACAAGAAAGATTTATCTAATACTGTACATTTCTAGTGCCACAGATTTTCTCCTTCTTCCTTGGCCTACATCTGTGATAAAAAGCTGGAAGATTTCAGTGGCTACTGCAGCAGAGGAATTATGCTGGTGAGGATAAGACTCAAAATCCTCACCACTCCATCTGTTTAGCATTGGAATTGGGAATAAAGACTTTATTAGCTTCTCACGTGTTTTTGGACCTAGCTCCTGTGCCTCCTCACAGCTTCTTTCCTCACTGTCTTTCCTAGACCAGCCCAGCTTCAGGGCTGGTTTGTGGCCAGATCAAGGCAGTGTTGTCACCCCCTGCCATGCTCATCCTTCTCACAGCTTGCTCAAGTGGCTGGCCCTGCCTGCAGGAAGCATTTGTGGCTCTGGCCAGCCCCTCATACACCAGATGTTGATGCAAAGCTGATCCTGATGCTCTCCAAGGGAAGCGTGTCTCCTTTTTCAGCGTTGTCCAACAGCCACCTGCTCCACACTGGGGGTCCTGGGCTTGCTCTCCCCTTGCTGAAGCTGTGGGGGAGAATTAGGGTTTCCCATCACTCCCCCACCCAAAAGCTACATCCCTCCCACTAGGATGGTGCATGTGGATGCTGGAGCTGAGCTCTTTGGGTGAGCATTGAGCAGTACAAGGGCCCCATCTGGCCCTCCAGCTGGGTGGACAAACCTGCAGGGCATTCCTGCATTTTAGTGCCCATTTTCTTTGTGCCTACGTGTTGCTTCCATGCAGACAAAACACCCTGCTGAGAGTTATTTCCGCCTCTGCTAGAAATGAGAAGTGCTGGAGGAGAGGAGGAGGAGGGCACAAAGGCTGCGCCGACATGTCCCATCTCTGCTTGCTCACAGCAGAAAATCCTTTCACCTGCCAGGAGCTATCATTAGACAAGGCAACACTGGATTTTTTTTGACCCTGAAAATGAACTTTAGGAGGATTTTCCTAGTCAAGTGCTTGCTGCTTTTATTTCCCAGTGTAAAATGTGAGTTTTTCTTACCGTTTTTTGCTCTTTTGGGCTGACGTTACAGTTGCATTTTAAAGCATTTACAACTTGGTGGGCTGCTACTGATAAGAAACTTGTTCCACTTTTCCAATGAGTGAAGACATCTGGGTTATTGCTATTATTATTTGATTTAATTTTCAGCCAGGGGGAGGGCAGGACCTGAGTTTCCTATTCCAGTTATAATAATAAGCTGTAAAGAGTTTTGGTTTTAAGTTAATGAGCCTTAATTTGACACATGTATAATGAGAAATGTCAGCATGCAGTTTGCTTTCTGCCCTCGAGGTAGCTCGTACTACATTGGAGATCCAGTTCACTGTGCATTATCGCATGTAATTTCCTTTCCTTATCAAAGATGTGCAAATCTTTTGAAAGTGCAATTTATATTCTTCCATAAATATTAACAGAGTGATGTATTTCAGTGTCTTCAGTGGAGTTGAAGTCTAAGACATGAAAACAGCAAGCAACTGCATATATCTTTTATATCTTGCATATTGTTGTTCTCATTATTTTTTAAAATATTAATCTAAAAACTTAATTAAGGTGTTAACTCACAGATTAGAGAAGGTTTTAAGAGATGGAGACAATACAAGCCTGCATAAATTTTTTTCTCCTCTGTTTCATTCCACTAGGATTGTATGTATGGCTGTTTAATGCTTTGCTTTTCCTTCAGAACAAAATTAATAGGTAAACAAGGATTTTTTTTTTAATGTACATGATCTATAAAACATCTTCCCCAGGAGAAATGAGGATTATTCCCTTGATTGGAAAATTGTTTCAGAGACTTCCTTCCTTTTTTCTCTAAAAGGGAGCCTTTTCTTTTAACTCTTTCTTGTGACTGTGAGTGAGCTGTAGGCTCTCAGTTAAGACCTTCCTGCCCTTTGGAGCACATTTTAGTTGGCATTTTTAGCAGAAATTTTGTTTCATTAGCTAAACAGATTTTTAGTATCATATGTGTGGGATACTCAGCTTTCCACTAGAAAGGCTATGGAGATCAGATCAGCATCTAGAGATGTCTAGGTGGTCCACAGAGATGCCACTGAATTATCCTTGAAATCTCAGATTGCTTTTTTCCTTTGCTTTCAGAGAGAAAATATAAGTAGTGTCTGTTATGCAAAGAAATCCTATTACTAGCTCTAAATAGTTGTTCATGACTGAACATGAGCAGAAACAAGTATCAGAATTCAAATATTTGTGTATAACGTGTAGTGTCATCTGTGTGGGGCACAGCTGCTTCCAATGTTGTTCAGTTGATAGCTTTATTTCAGGATATTTCA
Organism: Picathartes gymnocephalus; assembly: GCA_013390045.1. Classification (NCBI taxonomy): domain Eukaryota; kingdom Metazoa; phylum Chordata; class Aves; order Passeriformes; family Picathartidae; genus Picathartes; species Picathartes gymnocephalus. The sequence continues at coordinate 404,691 of WEKY01018465.1, read as the reverse complement.
TTAGATATGTCAAATACCTTGTAAGAAAGGCAATGCTGAATGAACAATCTCTCTTTAGAGGTGGTGAATTGCCAGAAGCACTACAGCATTAATGTTCCTGTTGCAGAGGCATGCTATTTTAGTTCTCTGATTATCTCTAATATTGTTAGTTTAATGAAATAGCCACTGGGTTTCAGTTTCCCCTCTGTGGTGCCGTTTATCATTATCCTAGATACAAGGAATGAAGGACTGTAATAAAAATATGCATAAACACAGTTTTTCTCTCTGTGGGGAAAAAGTGCCTAAAATATATAAAATTGAGCAGAATCAGCTCTGTGTGATGGTGGGAAGGGAAATCTCCTGCTGATTGGCTTCACGCTGTAAGCTGAGGAGGAATGAACACAAGAAAATGACAAACGAAATGAGCTGTGGCTCTGAGCTCGTGCGTTCAGGTATCAGTGAGCTTATCCCACCTGACACCTGCACGCAGATTTCGACCTCCTCCTGCAGGTTGTGCACCTGCCACGGGGGTGGGGACAGTACCTCACTTGAAATGACCTCCCAGCAAAGTTTTCCCAAGTCCAGGCTCACCAGAGATGGGCCCTGCAATGACTGTGGCTGAAGCAGCCTGGAGGGGAGTAGGCAGAGCACTCAGGCGCTGCTCCAGGAGTCCTCCATCCCCACTGGTGGAAACATGAAGGATGTTTAGGAACCTTGTCTTTTCTGAATATCCCCTTTGGCAGCCCCATGCTCAGGTGCTGCCCAGTCCTGGTACCACCTTTGGAAAGCTCCTACTCTTAGCTGTTCTGGAGAAGAGATCTGGAATCAAAGGAAGAGAAAATATTTTTTCTTTTGGCAGTTGCTTTTCTTGTAATGACTCCTGCACCTCGTCAGTTCACAAGATGCTGGTAGCTGTTTCTTTCTGCCACACTTGCTGCATCAGGATCCTCTGCTAGAAAAATCAAGTGGATACATTCCAGTGGGGCAGAGTAACTGGGATGGGAGAGGAGGGGGCACTGCAGTGGGTCTGCCTCCAGTTCAGTGCCTTACACTCACTCACAGCTTGACATGGGCTACTATTACTACCATTATTGCTATCATTGGGGTTGCTGAAATGATTCTGCTGTCCAGGGACATGACTATTTTTGCTGTCTGCAGTGATGTTTGCAGTGATGGGCACTCTGGGTACCAGCCTGTGCCATGTGCAAAACAGAGAAGTGACCCTCTTTTCAGGAAGGGCTAAGTTCATGTTAAAGTGAATTGGAGGCCATGACTCTTGGCAGCCAGAGTCACTCCAAGTAAGTCAGCCAGAGTATAAATTCAGCTCTGGAAATCTGGGCTCTTAGCTTTCTTACCTCTCAGAATTAAATTGGATGCTGGCATTTTATCTAACGAACGATCAAGAAGTGCTTTGGGGCAGGTGAAGAAGATGGCATCAGTAAAGCAGAGAGGCTTAGGCAGCTCAGGGAGAGGGGCATAGCAAATGAGAGCCTTTGGGTGGCTGCTGTGGCTGCTGGAGACAACTGATGGGCTGGCTGTGCTTCCCTCAACAGGCTCCAGCACCAGCTGGATTTACAAGGCAGTGAATGAGACAGCTCTTCTCAGCATCACTGCTCCTGGGAGCTTCTATGAGGCAACATGGACAAAAGGCAGGCAAAGGTTGGTTCAGATCAAAGGTACCAGTGCCAAGCACTTTGTGAACAGGGAGCAGTGCAGGTGTGCCATTCTCCGAAACGGGACCCTGCAAATCCAGCGCGTGGTGAAAGACGACAGCGGGAACTACACGGTGGTGGTTTATCAGCAGGATGGGAAACTGAAGGCAGAAGAAAATGTAATGTTCGTTGTTCAGGGTGAGTTATTGCTTTTCCCATACCATTCCCAGCACAGCTGAACAAGACTTGGTATTCTCTGCTCTCTCCCACAGCCTTTCCTACTCGACGACCTCCTTTCTCATTTGGAGTGGGAGGACTTCTGTAGGACATAGCTTTTCCTCCTGCCGCTGGCAGCAGTCTGCCTCTCTTCTCCTTTCTCAATGGCCTCAAATCCCTGGCTGCTTTCTGGCTCCCCTGTTTCTCAGCCAGCAGGTTTCTAGCTGTGCCCAAGAAAGCAGCTGTGAGCACGTTCACACTGACAGCAGGGGGAGGGTGGCCAGCCCTACTGCAGCACCAAAAATGGTGCCAGGACCCTGAGAGGGGGCTGGGCTCCCAGCAGCATCCTGCTTCCAGAAACCTCTGGTAGGACCACAGCAGCCTGTGTGAGGTACAGCTGTGGCTGCTGCACTGTGGGTTTCAGGTATTTCTGGTGCCACTTCATTGGCACTGAGTTATGACTTTTGTTCTCTGGCCACTGGTCCAGCAAGGTGAGCATCTTGTGTTGCCAACACAAGGAGGAAAGCTGAGGAGTCCAGATGGCAGTAAATGCCTGCATTTAGGCAATGGAATCCCACTCCATTTTTGCTCTAACATACAAAAGAGCCAGCAGTCACCTCCCCTGAGATAAACCACAATAGGAATTGAATTTGCAGTGGAAGAAGACTCCTCCTGCACCCTATCCTTGCATAGCATAACACACCAAAAATGATGACAGTGCTGTTCAAAGCACAGTTAAGCACACACCTGGGGATTTCCACTGCGTGGGTTCAAAGCATGAGGGCAGCCTCCATTCCTGTGCTGTATCTTGTCCTAAGAGATTGGAGCAGTAGCAGCCCAAAGGTTTTGGGGGAGTAGGGATGATAGGTATGTCAGTTTTGCTTCTTTATAGCTGCTGTGACCTCTCCAGACCTCTAAGCTGTAAGACAGCATGGGGTTTTGCCCCACTAAGGGGATAGTTTTGTTCTGTCCTTCTTCAGTCATCATGCACACCTTTGCCAACACCTTGGGTTTGTGGGCACCAGCTGGGATTACACAAATGATGCCCTATTGAGGCAGCAATGACAGCTGGAATGGTTTTAGCAGGGTTTCTGTGCAATGGGAGGCCCCGTGGCTAACAGGCTGCTGAGCAGTGAGGGTGTCTCACTGCTTTGGAAACTATTACTGTAAACAGATTCAGGAACTCATAGGGACCTGATGCTTCTTGCTCATGTCTTAAGCCACTGAACTGTCATCGGGGTGTCCTCATTTCAGGTCAAGGTTACTGTTCCAGCCCAGCAGTGTGATGCATCATTTCCTCTGCTGTGATGCAGAGAGGTTGCATTACCTCTGACACATGGTTTTGGAAGTCCTGTAGTAACAGTTGGGTGCTAGAATAATTTGTCAGCCAGGTTGGCCCTTTGTTACCAGGGCTGGACAAACAGTTGTTAAAAAAAAAATAGTCTCAATTGTATCCTCACGTAACTCCATCACCAGCACCTGGACTCCAATGTTTCCCACTGGGATATTCCCCTGAATAACAGGTTACAGTTTGCAGAAGAGGAGTGGGCTTAACAAGAAAAGGGTGGCCGCAGGTATCATGGTGTGAATCTTGACTGCACGTGCTATGACCAGCCCTTATTTGCTTCAGAATTTATAATCTCTGTAACTCACACAGCTTGAAACTAGAGGTGGCACTGGCATGTTTTTGTTTATCTGGTCTTAAAGGCAGAAACAATTTTTTTCCATTTGCTGTCCCTGCAAGTTGCCCTTACTTGAGGGCAAACCCTGCAGGCTTTTCTGTCTCTTTCAGTGCCACCAGTAAGAGAAACTGGAACCAAAAGGGAGTTGATTGTTTTCAGGCCATAAGAAGAGACAGAAATCAGTTTTGTCTGTCATAACCTCACTGAGAGCTGAAGTGTCTGTTTTGTGTTCTCCATTCTGGTTTGATGGGCTCCCATGCTGTGCTGTCGTGCCAGCTGAGTGCTCTTGGTAGCACACAGAGCATCATAAGTAGCTTTCTGTAGCTTTTCCTGCTTTAGAGAAAATCTCTCCTGATGGGCACAGGTGGAGCAGGACCAGCTTCACTTGCACCAAAACACAGGGGCCAGAGTTGGAGGGGGCTGTGGCTCTGAGTCCCTTCCATCCACGTGAAGACTCAGCTTCCTCTCCTCAGCTGCCTGGGGTCCAGCTCTGCTTTACTGGGCCAACTATCTAGGCTACTGCACTGCACTTTCTTTATTATTGCCTTGTTACTTCTGTAGTAGAGGTCTAATTTGCTCTTCAATTCTTCTGTGATCTCATTAGCTGGTGATTTGGGGTTAATTCTCTGTTCTGCTTAATAACCGAGGCTTTCAAAAGGAGAAACCCTCTCAGACGTACCTGTCCCTTCCCTTCTTTATCAGAGCCTGTTCCTCAGCCAGCCCTCATTTCTGAATGTGGGAATAAAAGTGTATCTGTCAAGTGTGAAGCAAAACAGAAGGCTAAGGATGAAGCATTTTTAATGGAACTGACTCAACCCAATGGCAGAAAAATCCAAAAGAATGCAACAATGTTGGAATGGCACGGGTGGAATTCTGGGACGTTCAGATGCGTTGTTAAGAACCAAGTCAGTGAAAAAACGGCTGAAAAAGTAATTAAGTGCCCAGGTAAGAAATCCCTTTTGTCAGAATGTGCTAGGGTGGACCACATAGGCTGATGCAGTTGCACACATCTGTAGGACTGCTCCAGGTGCCAGGAGCACAGAGATCCCGAGTACCCAGTACTGTGAGTCTAATTCCAGCACAATTATTGGGATCTGATGCTGCTGTGGTAGCCAGGATGCAAGTCATGCTTTCTGCCTGGCATTCTCCAGCCTTGTCACATCTCCCTGCTCCCCATCCTGCTGCTGCCAGCCCCACTGCTACCCTTAAGGCATCCCTACTCTAATGGCAGGGCAGCCAAGCCTGGGGCAGTAGGATATGAGGGGCGTTTTGCTCCTCCCCTTCTCCCGTGAGGAAATCCTTTGTGTTTTTCACCTCTCCATAATCGTATCTGTGAATGTGCTGGTTGCCTGCTACCCATGGGGAAAAATAAGGTGGTTGGACTCTCCAACTTGGCCTAGAAATCATGAGAGAAGTTATGGAGAATTTGGCTTTGTGGTTACATGGGTCAGAAAAGCATGGCTCAAATGTTTTCCTGTTCAGTTGGAGCCTCATCTTTCTAAACCACAGATGCAGCAAAGGGACTGAAAGGATTGCATTTTAAATGGGCAGAGTCATGCTGAAAATGATTCAGTAGGCAAAAAAAGTCATCATATGTGTCATCCTCCCACGTAAAAGTTTTGAAAGTTAAGGGACAAACAAAGGAGAGAACATACTGGTATGACGCTGGGTGTGGAGCTCAGTTCAAAGTTCAGAATTCCAGTGCAGTGCTGGGGAAAAGTCCCTGAATTTTCCAGGCTTGGGTTCATCCCACTCAACCACGAGTGCTCTGCTTGAGGCATTCTCTTGCTTTAGAATCCTGCTGGAGCTGGAGGAGAGTCAGGGGGGCTCACAAGAGCTGGCTGAGTATTTAAAATTTTTACCTACTTCTACCACAGTAAATTTAGGGAAAGTCCAAGTCTGAGGGACAGCTCATGGTGTGAGAAGGGAGAGAGAAAGCCTTAAGGCATAAAGGCTTTACCGAAGCGATCCCAGGTCTGCTGAGGCTGACTGAAGGGCAAAAAGCTGAGGGACAGGATGGCCTCTGCTCTCCTGTGCAGCTGCTGCCTCCTGAATAATCCTCCTGATTTCAAAAATAGCCTAACAATTTGGTTTTTTGCTGCTACCTGACCTGACGGACTGCACAATCCCATTGGTGCTAGCTTTGGGAAGGGGCGAGCAGGATGTGGCAGGGACTTTGGAGCCAGGTATGAAAGTGTGCTGCTGGATTAGGTCTGTTTAAGACAGGGTAAACTGTCCCAAGCACCTTGTGTGGATGAGGAAATGCTGGCAGAAGCTGCCCATGCCAGGACACAAACCAGGCACGCACAGGTCTGCCTGCACTGCTGCTATAGGCAGACATTGGCCACTGTCTAGACAATTTCGATTTCACTTTTTCTCATCCTTGAGAAATGTTCTTTTTTCACAGGGTGAATTGGGCTGGGAGAGTTTGTTTTTTTTTTCTCACATCATTAACAGAGAAATGCCAACGATCTTTAAGGTAGAAATTTTCTCAGACACCAAAAACCCCATAAAACCGTGTAGCACTACCCTTCCCACCCAAACTAAATACCACTCAAACTTCTCTGTGTAGTGGCTGGACTGCCAGCTCCATAGCAGAGTAAAAATCCCCCATCTTGCAGGCAAACCTCCTTCTAACCCTGCTACCCTCTGTGAACATTTGCTCTTGCATTTGTGGCCAATCACCTTGAAATTTGACATTTACAGGCAAGGCATGTTTCAGATGGGCCTCAGCTCAGACAGCTTTTCATGGAAGTGTAATTATATGTGAATCTGCCTGGGCTCCTCTTGCACTCACCTGGGAGAAACAGGCACAGAAAAAGCAAAATACACCTCGGTGTAACACTGGCAACTAAAACAGGTGGTAATTTAAATACAGTGAGCTGGGACACATGAATGCTCTGGTTTCAATTTTCTGCAGAACTTGAATCCACCAGGGAGCAATCAAAATTCTCAACAATGAAGAGCAGCAACTTTCTGCTGTGTACAGGGAAAAGGCAAAGGATGGGGTGTCTACTGGTCTGCCTTTACAGTCAATGGAAGAAAATACAGAATTCTAAGTAGGTGTTGTGCAAGTTATTTCTTTCCATCTAACATTTTCTTTCATCCCCTTAACTAGGCAAGATGGACTTTTATGTCATCATAAGCATAGCAGGAGGTGCAGTCTTCTTTGTCATCTTTGTGATTTGTCTTATTTATTGTATCAGAAGGAAGAAAATGAAAAGGCGTGAAGTTTATGGTAAGTGTTTAAGGGGCTTCCTTTTGCTATCCAGTCACATAAAATATTAGAGCTTCCCACTGTCAGCAGCCCTGTGGTCAGAAGCATGTTTTTTGCCCAGACATGAGCAACAACCTGGTTTTAGCATATGGTGAATCTGTGCAGATCTGCTGGAATTTCCAGTCTCACTTTCTCATCATACATGCTTTGAGCAAAGGACTTCTTGTTCTCAAGGCCTTTGCTTTGCTTGTGGGGGAAGAATTGCTCCTCTAAAGCTTGGCCAAGGCCACCAGCCATGAACATCTGCTGGGCTAGAACACGCTTAGATATCCTGTCAGCAGATTTGATTTCATTAAATTGGTAGAAAATCAGGATCCTCGACATAATTAGTAACATTTGGAAACAGTAAAGATAGTGAGCAGGGGCAAGAACATCTCAGCTTTTCCATGTGTTTCCTCCAGCATCTCATGGAACTTGTCCTCTCTACAAAACAACATCCTTGGAGGGCTGGAGGTCCAACTAGGGGCATATTCCAAGAGCTGAGGATTTCAGTGAGCAGAGGTTTCATCTGTTGTCCAAAATTCACACTTCTTTAAGACCATAGGAAACACTCTGCCAGAATCTTCTCTGAGAGTGGGTTCTGGGATTTGACAGAGAGGTTGCCTGGAGTTACACACGGCCTGGGCATTGCTGCTGGTTTGGGTGGACAGAGCACACTGAGCTGCTGCTCAAGGAAAGTCATCTGGCCTACCTGGAAGGGGAGGCTAAAGCAGGAGGGAGGCTGCCATGGCAGAGGTTGTTTAAGGCTTTGTTTCTGAGTCCTGCCCTCACACACCTCGTGAGCACAATGCTGGTGTGAGCACAGCCACCTGAGTATTATTTTACATTATGGCTGTTCTCTTTTGAGGGGCACGGATCACTGCCTCAGCTGTGCAGTGACACCATATCCTGAGTTCTTGGGCCTGGATTCAGCAGAAATTAAGAAAACGAGTCTGAGGAAATGAAAACTAATATTTTAGTGATTATTTTATGGTGACTAGCCTCTCTGAAACGGTTTGCTGTGTGTTTAAGGCCAACTCAGTGTCTCAAGAGGTAAATCCCTCCATCCCTAAGTTAAGATGAGTGATATTTCAGAAATGATCAGAGGTCAGTTGGCATGAATTTACTTCTTCTCTGTGTGTGAAAGTAAATGCTGGCAAAGGGGATGGGGTTAGATCTCACTTTCCCTTCAGTAGCCTCCAAAAGGAGACACAGCAGCTCAGGCTGAGGGCGTCCATCGATGTCTACAGCGGCCTCCCTGACAAAGCTGGTTTCCCCCACCAGACAGGGCAGAGCTGCCCCAAATGCTCCAGGTACCTTGATCTAGGCCAGGCAGCCAAAAGCTTTCAGGTTTGGCTGGGATGTGCAGACAGGTGATTTGTGCTGTTCACTGGGACAGCAGGAACACCCGAGAGTGGCAGGTTAAAAACCAATATCTGGCTTTTTCTTGCTTGGGCCGAGGACACTTCTCTGGCTGTTTGACTTGTTCTTTGTCCGTGTCTGACTGTGGGCTGCTGTTGTTGCAGAGGAGGAGCGGGTGATGCAGGCTCTGCCCACGGACTATGAGAGGGAGATGCGGGAGATGCCCAAGACCCCGTCCAACCCCACCCCGAAGCAGCTGCGAGTGCAGCAGCGGCCGCTGCCCCCGCAGCCCCAGGAGCTGCAGCAGCCGATGCCCCCACGGCCCCGGCCCCGCACGCAGCCACGGACTCCAAACCTCCCCAGGGAGAGGCCCTGAGCAGACCTCCTGGCAGGAGGGATCTTGGTCTCTCTGCTCCGCCATCCACCTGGAAAAGTTTCCGACAGCCAGGAGCCCCTCCCGCCCAGCCCTGCGTAACGCTCAGCTATGAAATGGCAGCTTTTGTTGCAGAAAATTAGAGAGGAGAGCATCAAACGGGAGACCAAGAGACCCAAGGTGATGGGCATTCATCCCTATGGCTGTTTTTCTACGTGTGTCTTCATGTTAGGATATGGATATGGAGCATTAAACCTTGAAACTTGTGTCTTTCTGTGGTTCACTTGTTTTTACCGCACCTTGTTGTCTTCGTGCTTTCCAGATGGTTTTCACCAAGAAGAAGCTAAAGCTCTTCTGACACAAAATGGATCTACGGATCTCACAGGGTTTTATCTCCTGCCACACATTAGGACAGCTCTCTGGCTTCAGCATCAAATACATGGCCTCCTGGACCAAAAAAATAGTTGTGTGTAATTAAATATTTGTCTGAAGTTGAAAGGATTCGTGTTGTATAATGCAGAGAAGAAAATATCGAAAAGATGTGTGAGAGACTTGAAGAACCTGTATGGGAAATAGGAAAGGAATAAACTTTTCCCTTTCTCCACTGTGTTTAGAAAAGAAAATATGGGCTTAAATTGCAGCAAGGGAGAGTTAGGTCAGGTTTTGGTTTTGGTGGTTTTTTTTTTTTTTTTTTTTTTTTAAATGAAACACTCAGAGAGACTTCTGGGAGAGGTTCTCCAGCACTGGGGTTTCAAAGGGTGGATGAGACAACATTCTGTGAAGCCTCCTTGTCCTGCCAAGGGCCAGGAGAATGTGCTACATGGCCTCTTCAGGGATGGTTTCAACTCAGTTTTCTGTGACTTTTAGGCAAATGAAACAAACCTTTATTCTCAGCGTAAATCTGTTTGGCTATCCAGACAACATTTTTTTTTTGACATATAAGAGGTCTGGTATCCTTTGGCTTGTGAAACAAAGCATTATAAATTACCAACCAGTAGGATTACTGGGGACTTTGTCTGCCTTGTCATTTCCATCTCAGGGCCTCCTGCTGAGGGCGAGGGAACTGCATCTCTTGATTTCGCTGGTAACCCCTCAGGTCTAACCAGGGGATGATAGAGAGCTGCTGAGAGATCTGCATCCCCAAGGGAGAAATTTGACAGCAATAACTGCACCTGCATCACCTTCCACGTGCTGGACACTGCTTGTTCCACCCGCCTTGGGGGTGTCCATAACTGTCTCTACAGGACAGCTGAGGAGCTGAGAGCACAGGCCTGTTTTAGAGCAGAGTCTGGATGGATACACTGACCCACCTGGGATAAAAGGCAGAGCAGGCAAAGGAGGAGAGCTGCAAGAGCCACAGAGCATGAAGACACCCAGCCAGCTTGCTGATGTGTCAGGCAGAAGAATACCTAACACCTCCTTCAGGCTGGCCTATCCCCCATGGGCCAGGGGAGATAAACCAGCCATGCTTTGTTCTTCCTCAGAAATCTGACTATTTTTGTCTTCTAGTATAAGGGCAAGGAGGCAACTTGTCAGGAAAAGGAAGTGTCTGCCTCCTCCAGAGCTCAGTCACTTCACTTGATCTCCAACATCAGGCACAGCCCTGGGAGTGCCCCTTGCTCTTGCTTAGCTTTCTGCAGCTGATTTTCAGGCTTTTGCTATTTAAAGTTGCATTTGGTAAATGTTTCATGGTTTATTTTGTAACATACCATATGCTACATCCCTGTATGGAATGAATAAAGAGAAGACTGGGTGCAGAGGCTCACAGTTCACAGCTGTGCTGGTACTTCAGTATCTCACTTTGATACAAAGAAGGCAACACAAATATTTTGGTCCGTCAGCCAAAGAAGCAGAGATGCAGGAGGTGTCACGCCATCCCTGAGAGGTGCAGGAGTGCCAGGAGCTGGTGGGCTCAGGCTGGTGTGGGTGAACACAGCTGCTGTGCCTGTCTCTGGTGGCAGCATGGTCTGCACCACCAGAGCTTTACTGGTGCTGCTCTGTGGTTAGAGATGTGGGGGTCCGTCCTGGGAGAGAGGGAAGGTTACTGGGGCCTGAGAAAGAAGATTTATCCCTATTTGGTTGATTTACACCAAAACACAGTCCTTGGCAGGCAGGCAAGAAAATACTAATTGCACAGAGTATGCCTGTGCAATGGGAAGTTCACCAGGGCAATACTTGTTTTTGATTTACTCTTTTTTTTTTTTGATAGTCACCATTGTTTTCGTGATGTCTCATGTATTTGTACATGAGACATCACGAAAACAATGGTGACTATCAACACTCCATGACATTCAGAGAAAATGCTGACTTATCAAGTAGGCACCAAGTAGGACTCCATTTTTTTGAACGTGTGTCATGGAGCATTCAAATCTCAGGCTTTTATGCTGTAGTGGAGTTTCAGTTCTGGAAAATGAGCTGACATTGGGACCTAAGTCATAACAGGATGTGCCTGGCTCTGGTGGTTCTTGCTGTAACATTTCTTGGTTCTTCTTTTGTAAATGCATCTACCACTGAGTCATGAGATGAAGTGTTTTTTCCTATGCTTCTTAAGGGGGTGAGATGAGATGAGATGATGGATGTGCTGTGCTGCCTTGTCCCCACTGCTTGGAGAGCTGCAGTTTGCGGTGCCTGGGTATTAGCAGAGATCTGTTTAGCCTGGTGGTGTGCCCCAGGACAGTGCTGAAGGAACGGGAGGGAGGTGCAGCCCAGTGATCAAAGCAGATCTGTAGTTGTGCTGTGGCCCTGTAGCACTCACCGGATGGGCAGGCTGAGCAGGCACCCAAAAGAGCAATGGTTGGTTCTGTGGAAGATACAGATCTTCTCTCCCAGCATTAATCCATGTGAAAACAGCAGCACTTGCTGCCCAAACTTGGCCTTTCCAGTAAAGTAGCCAGAACCTGCTTGTAGCTCAGCTGGGTATTAGCCTGTCCAGAGGGAGGTTCTCAGGCTTCTGGCACAGGCAGTGCAGGAGCCAGCTAGATAATTTCATTTCTAAACTGTCAGTTTGAGCCTGTAAAAGGTAAAGTAGGAAACCATAGCTAGTACAAGTCTTTCTTGAGATGTTTGCCAAAATGATGCTATGGGGAGAAGACACTGATTTTGTCCTTATTCTGCAACAGGTAATTCAGGTGCTGATGTAGAGATAAAGCCCAGGTGGGACTGTGTTGTCCATCAGCTCCCTCCTCCTTCTGACAGACAGGTATTATCTCAGGTGTCCTGAAGCCTTGTGAAGGCTTAGAAGTGCTGGGTTTGTGTTTCAAACACCTAAGTGTGGGTGCCTTTCCCTTCCTCAGAGGTGCAGCTTCAGCCTTTACCCTTTCAGAGAGGTACCAGAGAAGCTGCCTGAGGGCCTCTGATGCTCGTCCCAAACTGAAATTCCCCTCTGCTCTGCTTCTGCCAACTCACCAGAATTGCTCTTCCTTTGTGAGGGGGAGTTGCTTTCTCCCTAAGAACAGCAGGAACACAGGTGAAGGAGCTTTCCCAAAGCACGATGTGGCTGCTGCTCCCCTGGACCTTCTGGTGGAGCCAGGAAGGTGTGAAAGGGAGGTGTGGGCAGAAAAGAGAAGGCACGTGAGGAGTTGTGTCATGTCGTGATCAGTAAAGCATCTGCCAGCAAGTGTCCAGGGCTTCCAGGCCGGGATTTAGGGACAAGAGAGGAGGGCAGGGATCAGCTGAGCTGGCCCAGCAAATAAGCCAGGCTCTGTGCATGTGGCACACAGGACAAGAGGGCAGGTGAGGAGGATGGGCAGGCACAGAAATGGCTGCTTAACAAGGTGAGCTGGATGACCAGGAAGCAGGATTTGAGTCGCATAACTTTGTCACACTCTCAGTCCAGGGGTGTGGCTTCTCCTCCTGTGCTGAGCTCCCATCTGAAGTGTGATTTACCCTTTGGGCAGGGCCATGAATTACTTGCCTTGCTGGGCCTCCTGCTTCCTCCTGCTTTTTTCATCTGAGGACCAGCTGCCTTGTTCTCACCTCCTGTGACACTTCCCACAATTACTGTCTATTCTAGCTTTCCTTTTCTACAAAACTCCCACTCTGGATGGTTTATTCTTCCTCTTTGAATGACACCTCAGGACTCCACCTATGCACATCTCAGCCTAAGGGAGGAGAGGGGACTTCCAAGGTGTCCTCGTGGCTTCAGGGCATGGTTCCTCATGATCATACCTACCCTGAAAAGCCCCTCATTCTTTTGCCAGTGCTGTCAGGAATCTTTCCCGGCTCTGGAAAGAACCTCCTGGCTGCCTTCTGCCATGGAAAGTGCACAGCCTGCACCTACTCCCCTTTCTGAGTCTCACTGGGCACGTGGTGAACCCAAGGTGTGGAGCCCATGGTGCTGTCAGGCCCTGCTAGGGCGGTGTTTGATCCTGCCCACCTGCCTGTCGTTGACCTCAGTGAGGTGCCAGTGCCTCACCTGCCTTTGGTTTGGGTGCTATTGTTCGACAGTTTCTGCCTCGGCTGCATATGAAAAGCAGTTTTGAGATAACAGAAAGAGATAACGCCACAACAGAGATGCTCATTGGTTGTGTTTCCCACACGCTTTCTCTGCCTACATAAAAACAGCAGCCAAGTGTTTTGGGCTGCTGCCTGGCCTCCCACACAAATACCTGCTTTCATTTCTAGCCCATTTGTGTGGCATAGGGCGGGCGGGCGAGCACGGTGCAGAGGCAGAGGGGTGCGAGGAGAGATGTGCTTGGTGTGGTCACTGCTGACCACTGAGGGCAACAACTCTGAAGCAGCCCTGCCTGCAGGCATCCCCAAACTGCATTTCTATGTTTGCCACTCCCTGCCTCAGCAGCAGTGAAATGTGGGTGGGCAGTAAGGCCGGTGCATTTGGACAGCCAGCCCTTGTAGAGCCGCAGGATGAAATGTCTGGGACCGCTGCTCTGAGCAGCCGGATTTAGGCAAAACCCTCTTCCTCTGTTAAAGCCCAAATGAGCTTTCCCATGAAAAATGGCAACGAAATAAAGGCACGCTTGTTTGCCAACAAGTTCCTATGGAAGGGTGCCCTGGCCTCCAGCTTTTCTTTCATAGAACATGCATGCACATCACGTGCTTCCATGATGAGCTCTTCGCAAAGCCTGCGTCAGTCCCTTCCCCGTTTGGCTGGGTGCCCCAGAGCCCCCTGTGCTTCTTGGCAGGTTTTCTGGGGGATCCTGCTGGGCAGTTCCTAGAAAGGAGCTCTGTGCCAGGGCACTGGGCGCTTGCCCTGCTCTGCCTCTGCACTGCTCTTACTCCTGACTCATTTCACCATGACCGTGTGTCCTGTCTGTCCCTTGTGACTTGCCCTGCCCTGAGCAATAGGCACATGGCAAACCAGGCAGAGCAAGGGAGGAAGGCTTGGGATGCTCCTGTGATGCTGCTGCTCGTATTCCTGCTGGAAATGGGATTTCTTCTCTTGTATGAGAAGGGAGTACTTGTAGGTATCAGTTTATGCTGGCGCTCCTGTTTTCCTCCATCTCTGCTCTCCTGGACGTTTTACAGCTGTTAAAGGCACCACCTGAGGGAGCTGTGTCTCCAGGAATGGCTGTACTGAGGGAGCTGTGTCTATAGGAATGACTGTACTGAGGGAGCTGTGTCTATAGGAATGACTGTACTGAGGGAGCTGTGTCTATAGGAATGACTGTACTGAGGGAGCTGTGTCTATAGGAATGACTGTACTGAGGGAGCTGTGTCTATAGGAATGACTGTACTGAGGGAGCTGTGTCTATAGGAATGACTGTACTGAGGGAGCTGTGTCTATAGGAATGACTGTACTGAGGGAGCTGTGTCTATAGGAATGACTGTACTGAGGGAGCTGTGTCTATAGGAATGACTGTACTGAGGGAGCTGTGTCTATAGGAATGACTGTACTGAGGGAGCTGTGTCTATAGGAATGACTGTACTGAGGGAGCTGTGTCTATAGGAATGACTGTACTGAGGGAGCTGTGTCTATAGGAATGACTGTACTGAGGGAGCTGTGTCTATAGGAATGACTGTACTGAGGGAGCTGTGTCTATAGGAATGACTGTACTGAGGGAGCTGTGTCTATAGGAATGACTGTACTGAGGGAGCTGTGTCTATAGGAATGACTGTACTGAGGGAGCTGTGTCTATAGGAATGACTGTACTGAGGGAGCTGTGTCTATAGGAATGACTGTACTGAGGGAGCTGTGTCTATAGGAATGACTGTACTGAGGGAGCTGTGTCTATAGGAATGACTGTACTGAGGGAGCTGTGTCTCCAGGAGTGGCTGTAGAACATCAGGCTGTACAAACAGCAAGGGCCACTGCAAGGCCCGTGTGCTGCAGGAACACCCGTCACTGTAGTGACCAATTCTAGTTGGCTTCACTGATTTCAGTACCCAGGACCGCTGTAATACTTGGCAAAATGAGGATGTGGTTCCTATTGCTGGTAGGAAGTGCTGGTATCTCAAACCCAAAACTCAACCAGCAAAACCTCCAGTGCTCTTCTGCTGAGCTTACAGTTTCTACAGACTCTGTTTTTCTTGTAACCATTTATAAATGACAAAGCCTAAGACAAGATGAGCTTAGCCTAAAGCTAGCCACTGCAAAAGAGGAACCAAGTAACAGGGAGATTTTTAAAAAGCAGTGTCAGGAAGGAAACTTGTCTGCACAGCAAGTGACTTGTAGGAGCCTTTAGGCCCTGTAGTGGAAATTAAATACCAAGTGTTGAAGGAGTTGATCAGAATCCAAAGTTTTCCAAAGGAAGGTGTGTTTAATAAGGAAGAAGGGGTGGAAATAAATGCTGTCCCCACCCTCTTTCTTTCAGACATCTTACCTTGCCTGGAAATTAAGGTCACAGGTGGGCTGCCTTGTCTGATGCTGCAGAAAACAGCAAATATGTCCCTGACTGTTGCTGCCAAACTACACTCTCTTGTCAGGTTCATTCTTGTCCTTCTCACCCCTCTTCCTTGGCTCAGGTACAGTTTGGCTGGGGTATGTTTTAGGGAAAAGAGGCTGGACAAGTATGTCTCTGAATATCAAATGTTACCTGCAGTAGGCCTCCCTGTTGATGTTGGGAACATCACATCAGGAAAACTGGATTTCCCTTAAACTGGAAAACCACCAAACTGCATCTCCAAAAAGCCACAGGTGCCAGGGGTAGAGGAAGTGTCAGCAACGTGAGGAGAGGCATTTCAAGATGGCAAATGTAGAAGAAGTAGCTGTGAATCTCCTTTGTCTCAAAGCATCTGTGCTAGGGAAGAGCATCTGTGACAGAGCACCTTAGGCAAATGCAGGGGTGATATCTTATCTAGAGATGAAAAACTGCACCATGACCAGTGGGCACCGAAGCAGCTGTCTCAACTGACTCAACACATGGACACACATGTTAAACAGTGGGAACTGCTGGTGCTCTCCCTCTCCTGGAGTTTTGAAGGGCACCTGCCTCTGAAGGGCTCATGAGAAACAGTACAGAAGAAAGGTTTACAGGTTTAGATTTACCAGAAGGGAAGAAAAAGCTCTGCTTCTCCAAGGTGTAAAAGGACGGTGCTGCATCCTTTTGGAAGAAAACAGCTGCAGGAAGCTGGGGTGAAAGAAATCATGCAGGTGATACTTCTCTGTGGGACAGGTGAGGCTTAGCCCAGCTCTGCAGACTGCACTGCCCTGACCCTCTGTGGGCTGAGTCTCGGGATGGGCACGGCTGCCTGGGCCTGGACACTTGTCCCATCTGCCACGTGGGACCCAGCTGCTCTGCTCGCTCTCCCAGCTCCCAGTGTCATGTGGCTGCATGAAGAGCAAGTGGATGGTGTCACGGGGCAGTCGTGTCTTGGAAGCAGAAACTTGTCTGCAGATGGTGAGGTGGCACCCGGCCAGGAACCCAGGCCATGGATCTCTGCCATGGGTCTCCTGGCAGCTTGGTAGGTACCTGCTGACACTTTAGGGTCAGCCTTTTGGTCAGGTACAGCCCAGAGTGTTCCAGGATGGATGCCCTACCTAAAATGTGTCACTGAAGATATTACCTGGGAAGAACTGTACTCACAAAGAGTGGGAATTGTGTGCTATACCTGTTTAACGCCTAGAGCTGTGGGTTCTGGGCTACAGTCTCTACCTTGGTTGGTGAACAGCATGGCTGGAGGAGGGGACACAAGGCTGGACTCATCCTCAAGGGGCAGCTGGACCACTGCTGCTCAGGGAACTGCTTGGACTCACTGGAGGAGAAGGGGAATTTGGGGCTGGCCATACAATGAAGACAATGGTTTAGGGATGCAGCACTTGTTAGCCAGTTTGTGGTGCACACCTCTAGGCAGGGAGGACAGGTTACAGCACAGAACTATCTAGCAGCCCCAGAGCAATGCCCTGTCCTGCAGGATTTGGCCCAAGTGCTTCATTCAGCCAGGCTCTTGGCGGTCTCCAGGGTCGAGAACGGGAGGCTGCAGGTGCCCTGCCTGCTTGGTGCTCGTGTGAGCACAAGAACATGGTGGTGCTGTCATCTAGTGGGACCACAGGAGCACAGCTCAGCCATGGCTCTGTGCTCTTCCTCCCATGCCTTTTACTCCTCCCTTGCACTAATTTACATCCTGACTATTAGGCCTGTGAGTATTCTGCGGCCATAAAGCTTTTCCTTGAAATAGGCAGTGTGAAAGCTGTTATTGTTACAGGCTTCACACACAGTTTATGTCAGGCTTGTTTATCACAGGCCAGGCTTAAAGGGAGCTCATCCAAACTCTTGAACTCTGATGGCCCTCACATACTTTCCCCCAGTAGAGTGTATTTTGTGCCTGTAGAAGAGATCAGCTTAATGCACAAACAGAATAATGGCTAACTGTCCATCTAATTTAGATCTCATTTTGCACCCAAGGAGATACGAGTGATCAAGACTAGAGACTTCTCTCAAGATCTTGACTTCTGTTATTTGTATTTGAGACACAAATCACTATTTTCTGCTTGTGATCTTCACTACAATCAGTTTCAGGTTTTGGTTCCTCTTGCAGCTGCTCAGACACGTTCTAACCACTTCCACAACACATGGCAAACCTCCCTTTCTGCTGCCTTGAAATTTCCCAGAGGGTGCATTGAGAAAACTTGTTTTCCGGAAGACAAAAGCCAATGTCAGAGACTGAGCATTTGGGATGTGTTCAAGGCTGAGCGGCAATGGAAGGGCAGAGGTGGGATCAGGGTCACGCAGCTCATCTTAGGGCTTTCCTGGCTTTGTCCTGTACGTGCCTCCTCATTCCTCACAAAGCAGAAGGAATCCTGGAACATCTGACACTGCTAATTCTGGTGGAGGAACTGGAGCGGGGACCACAGCTGGGCAAGGGGCAACAAGGAAGTGAAAGCACTCTCCCCAAATGAGCAGCACTGTCATGTTTTTGCTTTTAAAGATGCAGGGATTTCTTAACCTTATTTTAAATAGAACTGTAGGAAAACCCACGTGCTACTCTCCTTTACCCTTCCTTCTTACTCTCCTTTTTTGGGAAGCATGTTAACCTGCAGGTTACATCTGTGTAAATACAGTAAGCGTTTATATTCTGAAGGATTCCCAACTTTATTTCTCTTACTTGGTTCTGCTGTGTAAATCTCTCCTTTCTCCCTGGTTAACTATTCCAGCTCATGCTGTCAGCTGTGGATGCTGCAGAAACTCAGTGCTGCAAGCTGATGGTGAGTAGAGGAGGGTCTTGATGGGATTCTGTTTCCACACCTGGGGATGGTGTGGAGGTCATGCAAAAGAGGAAAAAACAAAAAAAAAGCCACAAATATTTGGAATCATAGAATCAGTTAGCTTGGGAAAGACCTCTAAGGCCATCGAGTCCAACCATTAATCCAGCACTGCCAAATCCACCACTAAATCATGTCCATAAGTGCCATATCTACACGTCTTTTAAATACCTCCAGGGATGGTGACTCCACCACTGCTCTGGGCAGCCTCTTCCAGTGCCTGACCACCCTTTCGGTGAAGAAATTGTTTGTAATATCCAATCCAAACCTCCCTTGGCGCAACTTGAGGCCATTTGCTGTCACCTTTTACCTGGGGAGAAGAGATCGACTCCTCACCTGGCTACAACCTCCTTTCAGGGAGTTGTAGAGAGTGAGAAGCCCTGAGGAGAAACCCCCGCAAGGCCAGGAGAGGGCACCTGGAAACAACAGTTCTGTGCACGGCTCTGCTGCTGGGCTCTTCCCTTTCCCTTCTCTTTTTATTTTAGCCTCCCCCTCGCCCCACCCTCCTTTGCACAAACCCTGTGAGCCGTTTTCATCTTCCTGGGAGCTCGCAGCTTTGTGCCATGGAAGGAGAGCACAAAGCGCCGCTCGGTGTGCGGGCAGCAGCCGGCTGCGCCTCTCCCGCCTGCATCCCCTCTCCTCCTGCCCCAAATTCTCTCCCCGACTCCACGCACACGCCCATGCTCGCCCCCATACAAAACACAGGGGCACATGTAAGTGTGCAGTCACCACGCAGCAATTCAGGGGCCAAAACCCAATATTTTTTTTTCCCTCCGAAAATCTCTCCCCCGAAACGTGCAGATTTCAGTAAAAGAGCACCTGCGTTCAAACCACAGTGGGGTTTCGAGGAAGGAGAAAAATGCCCCAGCTCACTGAGCAAGAGCATCAGTCAGGAAGCAGTGCTGGGCTTGGATGTCTTTTTGAGCTGCCACTACACTCTGGCTTTAGGAACACTCGTAGAACAGGCTGCACAGGGAAGGGGTTGAATCATCATCCCTGGAGGTGTTTAAAAGACCTGTAGATGTGGAGCTTAGGGACCTGATTTAGTGGTGGGCTTGGCAGTGCTGAGCTAGTGGTTGGACTCGATGATCTCAGAGGTCTTTTCCAACCTAGATGGTTCAGTGACTCTTATTCTTTGTATTAATACTGGTTGGATGTTGCTCCCTGAAAATCCAGGCTTTCTGAAGGCTGAAAACACTGAGCCATCAGACTTCAAATCAAAGGTGTCAGGCTGGGGAAATGTTCAGAGTCCCGCTACACTGAGGGGTGGCTGGGAGCAACACAAATTTCAGCCAGATTATAAAGCTCCTGGCATTTGTTTGAAGTGAATTTTGACTCATGAAGTCACATTGCAGCATCCCTGCCTTGCTTCCCTTTTGGGACTGGGAGCATCCCATGGTCTTTCCCTCTCTCACATGTGCAGAGATGGACTCTTCTCATCCCCAGTCCCCAAACATGTGCTGTTTCCTCCTTACTTCTCACGGGTGCTTGCAGATTCAGGCATGAAATCTCTACCAAGGAATGCTTTTCACACGCTCTGCTGTCTACACTTAGGCCCGAATTGCATCACACCCCTGCAACTCCCTTCCTCAGGTGAGCGCCCCCTCTCTTAGTCATTGCATGACACAATAAACATTTCATGCTCCCTAGCTGTGCCCAGATAGTGCACATGTAACTCACATTACCTGTCTTCACTCATTAAGCACAAAGGCACTGCCTGCTCTGTACTAAATTTGTACTACAGACTGTGTGTATACAGGCACCTTTTCCATACAACTTCGAGTTAAAAAAACACATTCGTTTTCTTTGCACAGGCACACACGCACACATGTGCTTTCCTCTCTCTGGAAAAGACAAGCCTTTGTTGTCAGGCTGTCTTTGCTCCTCTGGTACTTCTTTCCCCCCTTGTTTCTGACTCTGTTTTCCTTAATGCCTGTCTCTCCTGCTTGTTCAGGCTGTCAACTAAAGCTGCAAGGTGCTGCAGATGTGCCGCTCGAAATCATGTTTGTCCAAGGCATTTTCCTGGGGCGACGTGTGGCTTGTTAAAATGGGCTCTGTGTGTGCTCCCTCAGTGAATCCCCCTGCCCTGTTTTAAGGGTACAAATGAAGCATTTTGACAAAAACACTTCCCTTTGGTGGGACACTCTGCGCTGTGCTCTGGTGGGAGTCCCCCTCGGGGAGGTGCAATATCCATCCGCGTTGCAAGAGCTTAAGCCTGACAACTGCTTTTGCAGCCCCCTGCTCTTGCCAGGATGGACTGGATGGGTGTACCCAGCCTGCCTAAGCACACCTGTGCCCTGGGTGAGGTGTTGGATGGGTGGGGGGTGTTACTCATATGCAGGAGCTGAGGGAGAAGCAGAAAACTGGGGTGCGAAAAGCAGCAACAGTGACAGCGAGTGATGTGGGTGCTTGAGTGGCCAGGAGGGGTTCAGGGTAGCTTGCTGGCATCAGCAAAGGCTTGTGGCTTTTGGGAGGGCACGGCTTGTGGTAGGGGGTCCCTGTTGATGGGATGGGAGCAGGCAGTCAGGCTGTTGCATCACCAGGGAAGGGGAGGTCATGGGGGTATCCCCTCACTCCCACGCCGAGCGCTCAGCACTGCACACCAGCCATTCCTGGGGAGGTTTCTTGTACCTTGCTGCTTCTTCCACCTCTCAAGGACCAGCTCTTCTGGGGCTTTTGCAAGTCATGGAGTGTCTCTGCCCAGAGCTGCCAGCCTGCAGAGGGGCAGAGCCGGAGCCCTGGGCGAAGGGCATCAGCTCCAGCCGGAGTTCAGCTGCTTCCCCAGCTGTGTTATTCATTTAAATAACAGCTTCCTGCTGCTCAGACTGAATTGCCTCAGACTGAGAGAGGAGAACTGTGAGGAGGTATGTAGATGACTCTGAGAAGGCTTGGCTTTATGGGATCTGACTTGTGCAAAACTAGCTTATGGCATTGCATACCTGTAGCAGTAGTGGTGACCTGTCCCAATGCTAAGGCAACATGCAGCAAAAGGAGCTGTGCCAAGTGTCTCTACCCCTCTTCCTGGTCTGTACTGACCCCAAATGCATCCATGTGTCGTGAGAGGCTCCAATGAACTGGATGAACAGATATTAACTCACCTGAAAGGGATGTGGTGCACTGTGATGTGGTGTGGGAGGGAGTCCTGAGTCTGAGGATGTCTCTGATTCCTCTGGAGAAAGCAGGGCCAGGCTCTGTGGTGCCCCTCAGGGTCGTAGCATCTTGTGCAAAGCAACATTTTTGCCATGAGAGTGATACTGGGGATGAACGTTTCAGTAAAATGCATTCAAAGATACCGGCTTGTCCCTGCAATGCTGTGCCAGCAGCGCCCTTGATACTCAACCCAATTTCCTCCCCCACTGGTCTCAACACGCTGGGTGTCTCACTGTGGTTGGGGCCCTAAATTGGTCCTGTGCTCTTCACCCTTTTGTTGCCTTTTTATATTTATTCATTTCTGTTCAGAACAGACGTGAAGCAAGAAGCAATGTCCAGCAGATGCACTGCAGGTCCTGCACGATCTCCTCAGAGCAGTGACACCAGTGCTACTTCCAATTGCATCCCTCTTTTCATGCCTTCATCCCAACCTTATGGCGAGTCACAACAGTTATATTTACATCTAACTGAGCTGGGTTTTGCACAAGCTGTTTTATTTTTTAGTGAGCTCTCTAATCTGCTCAGTCAGGGGATGGCAGCTGGTGCTACCACGATGGGGAGTGTCTTCAGCTCGTTTTGCTCTGCCTCTCCTTTCTTGTGTACAATAAACCAATGGCTCCCCGCCCCCTTGCTGACCTGGAGAGCTCTGGGCATAAACAAAGCGCAGCGTTAGTGGAAAACTGGTGCAGCCCCCAGAAGGTCCTTAGGAAACATGTGAGCCCGGAGGGAGCCAGCTGTTCTGCGTGGGAAGGCAACAGGCTAGCCCAGATGATGCAGAGCAGAAAGGCCAGCCAGAGCTGGAGCCCATTATTTCTCTTGTGGCCAAGAAGATGAGTGGCTTGGGATGGATGTGGGTCCATGGTGCTCGGCTGTGTTTTTGGAGTGACCCTCACAGCAAGCTGAAAGAGCTGTAGATGTCAGGTCTTGGCAAAAGGATGTTGGAAACCCCACAGCCCCAGGAGGCTCACGGGGCAGCGTGTTGCTGCTTGTAACCATTAGCTGAGTCTTTGCACAAGTTTCCTGTCACCTGCAGTTTTATGATCAGCGGGAAAGGCACAAACCCAGTAGATGGGCAGTTGCATTTGCTGTCTGAGGCACAGTTCCTCCCTTTGTTTCGGGACTGACATTGTGTGCCAGAAAAGCATCCAGGCTACCCAAGGACAGAGGATCTCTTCTGTACAACCCCCTTGCACCCCGAGGAGGTGACTCAGATTTGAAAGGTTGTTTCTAACACACTCTTTGCTCTGGGGTCTCGGCTGGATGTGACTGTGGATACTGCGAAACAAACGCATCAAGCAGGGTGATTTCTTGGTGCTAATGGGGAGGCCACAGATTTTTAGCGTACTTAGGAATACCAGTTGGGCTCTGCATGTGTGTTTTGGGGGTAATCTGGCTCACACACTGAAAGTCCTCCCTCATACCACTGCCATGGCTCTGAGGCTCAAAGCAGAGGGTGAGGCAGCATCCTCTTTGTGAAGTGAGTTGAAATGGTTCAGCCTCCCTTCAGAAGTTTCTGGGTGACCAGCCATGTCAACACAGCTGCAGCTGTGTCTCCACAGGGATGTTGTTTTTACAAGCTGAAACCAAGAACAATTCCCTCAAAGATGCACTGAGGATAAAAGTGATTATGTGGTAAAGACCAGCGTTGTCGCTTGAGTGGTGCTTTGGCTCAGACCTCTTCCCTCAAAATTGGAGAGCTGTAGGATTAAAGCTTAATTTAGGCTGAAAGGGACCCCCTGGAGGTGGTCTAGTCCAATCCCCAATGAACCCCAAGTGAAATGGGTAGACTGTAAAGCATTGTTATGTTTCTGAGTAGAGAAACTTTGAAATAAATCTTGGCTTATTGAGGTTCGTTGGGATTTATGCAGTAACGTAAGAGGGGCCAGAAGTTTGGTTTGGCTGAGGATCATATCCAGACTCTTGTAGGCCCATGTCACCCTCCAGAACCATGCTGGTGCTGGTCCAAGCATGATCCCTCAGTTCATCATGAATAGTTCTGCTGCCTTCACCACTCTCAGCTGTATCTATCTGGGACAGTGTGCTCTATGCCCATCATCATGGTTGTGCTTTCCTGGTTCGGGCTGGATATATAATGGCCTCTTTGCCCCTCTGCAGTGACTGTGCAGCAGAGGAGGCACAAGGGCTGCATCACCAGCTGGTTTGACCTCTTGGTAAAAGGGTGGTAGGAACATGGTGTGTGGGGCAGGCCCTTGCGGACCCAGAAGCTCTGAGGAGGCCACCATTGACTTTCTGTGGCTTCCACACGGGTGGTGGTTTTGCCTTGCTGCTGCTGCTCCCTTCTCCTGACGGTGTCCTGGCACCTCTCTTCCCACCCTTTTGTAGCCAAGGGGGGAAAGGAGGGTGCTTAGAAACCTCCCTCTTTGCAAAGCAAATGCTCCAGCTAGCTAGAAGCTGTCATGTCCTGTCTGACCCTTGGTAGGAGGTGCATCTCGTTGCAGAGAAGGTTAATACATCCGGCATTTCTGCTCTCTGGATCCCAGAGCACATATGCTTGGAGCTCAAACCTGTCCCCAGACCTCCCAGGTTTCCATGAGTTTGCAACTGTGCTTCCTGCTACTGGTTGGTGTGGATGTATGAAAGGAACAAATGTTGGATGTTATTTAGCACTTTGGTCAGGTCATGCTGCAGCCAGGAAGCGCCATGGTCTGTAATGGAGAACATATGGGATCTCACACAAACACCCTCACTCGCTCCGTCCTTGTTTCCCCTGCCTGTAAAATGGAAATAATAATTCAGTGCCTCAAAGAAGAGCAGTGGGCCTTGCCTAATAAACTGATCTGTGTAATGCTCACAGACCTTCATCCAGGAGGGGTGGCAGGAGAGTGTTGTGTTTTTAGTGGCAGGAGCGCTGATAGTCTTCTTCCCTTGCTCCTGGTGGGAAGGAGATGCTGGGTGGCCTGTTTGGATGGCAGCCATTGGAGCACAATGGCCCCTGGCCACACAGGGACCTCTGGGTGGGTACCAGCTGGGGACATTGCAGCACAGTGACCCATCTGCACAGTGGCTACCCCAGAGCCCTTGCGGTGACACTGCTCAGGGGGAGATCAGCCCCACCCAGGGGGGTGTTGGATGGTTTCTCTTGGTCCTGTTATCCCTGCAGCCATCTGTGTCTGTTTCTCAGTGGTTGTGAGGAAAACTGGATCCCTCCCATGCAGCCTTCCCTGCACATGTGTGCTCTACATCAAATGCTCGCTCCAAGAGATATGAGTAGCATGGAAAAAAGTCATCTTGGAAGATAGGAATGTTTCTCCAGATAGTAACATAAAGTAAAAGCCAAGAAGCTATTTGTTTATTTTTTTTCCTCTTCCTCCTCCTTATTTTTTTTTTTTATGTGAGAGTTTTTATTTTGCCTAACTTATCTTTATCTTAGAGCTGTTTATAAAAAATGATTTTTCTTTTCCATACTGACCTTTCTGAGGCAGATGAAAGGAACAGCCTTTAGAGAAGAGAGCTGGTTGAGCCAGAAATCCATTCTGCCTTCTCTTCTTCCTACTCATCCAGGGCACTGTGTCTTCATTCCCTCCATCCTTCACTCTTGGTGCTGATTTCTAGGAAAGGAGATGGGCTCCTTTCTTCTTCCTGGTTGACAGGCTCTCACACACACACACTCCCTCCTGTGTTCGTTGATATTTTCTTGGTCTCTTTACTCCTGCTCCAGAGCTCAACATATTGATGTGATGAGCTTGAGGTTCAAGACCTTTCAGGAATGAAAAATCTGTGTTCCTATTACACTGGAGGTCCTCTCCAGTCTTCAGTGGTAGGGGTTGTAAGAATTCCTCCTGGCGCCCAAAGCCACCTGAAAAGCAGGGTGGCTGAGCTGGACTGTGACCAGTGGTGTGTGCATTTGACCAGTGTGAGACTGTGTCTCCCACCATTTCAGCATGGCCTGAAAACCTGGAAGTGTGAGCACTCCACACAGAAATTTTCCACAAAACCCCAGCTGCTGCTACCTGGCCAGGGAAAACAAATGTCTGGGAGAGCTTCTTGGGCCAAGAGAGCAATAGAGGGTCCCTGGCACCCCCTGAGAGGCAAGGATGGGGCCAGCACTGTGGCTGAACTCATCCTGCAGTCCTGTGCAGTACCTGGTGAAAATCTGTCAAAGCTGAGATGCACTGAGCAAACCAGCTCACCAGTAAATGAAGTGGCATTTTGCCAGAGAAATTTTTGCTCAGCAGAAACCGTGTGGCTTCATCTGATACGGACTCTATAAATGGCCATTACACTGTTGCGGATGAGAGTGATATAATTGAATTTAAGGAAAAGGTTTAGGAGGGAGTAAACTTTTTTTTTTTGCATAGTTTCCCAGAATGACTTTTTTTTTTTTTCCTCCTTCAGTTAGTAGCAGAAAATGTCAATAGGATGCAGTTAACACCTGGAGACAAAAATAAGAACTAAGGGAGGGCAAATGAGAAGGAAAACTAGAGATGTCCATCTTCACTAGAGCTGGGCGTATGTAGCAATAAACGTTCACAAAATGCGCTTGTGAATAAAACATGCAGCCTGTCTTCCTCAGCGATTGTGACCCATTTTATTCCCAAACACTCCGCTGAAAAAGAATTTTCTACCCACAAAGATGTTCACGAAAGCAAGCTATCTTTTGGAGTAATGTGAATAAATATAATTGAATGCTCAGGCTGGCATTTGTTCTCAGAGCCACGCTGAAGAGCCCTATCAGTTGCATAATAGGCCCATGGAACAATCCGGCGTGATTGCAAATAACTTGCGATGAGGAGGGGATGTCACCTAACTGGAAGCAACGTGGGGTGACTTACATGACCAATGGCACAACATAAACGCTGAGTGAGGAGTAGGATATTTTCAGCAAAAAGGGTCCCAGCTCAGCCATATGTTAAAATGCCTTCGTGCAAACTGCTTGTCACAGCCACTGGAGAAGCGAGCCCGCCCGTGAGCAGCCAGGCTGGCGGCTGATAACGCGCGGACAGATAGCGGCGCTGCGCTTGTTGGAGGGTTTATCTGCAGTGAGCAACTTGATCAGCTTTAATCATATGTGACAGCAATGTGAAGTCTGAAGCTGTGGTCAATCAGTTTGCATTAATCCCTCCATCAATGTCACTGAACCGAAGATCAGGGCAAGTTGGTGTTGTTTTCTCACTTAGCCCATCGCCAGCAGCAATGGCTCTCCCTGCCTGCAGGTGATCCCACCTTTCCTGCACTGGTCTGCATTTCTCTTTGTGAGCCTTCCCTGGCCATGGTATCAGGGGCGGAGATGGAAATGAGCTATTGGTTCACACAGAGTCTGTTCACCCCTGGCTGTTGCAAAGTCCTCTCCAGTGGTTTTTCATTTTTTTTCCATGTGTAGGAGCAAGTAGCCTTTCCATACGCCCAAAATGCCTGGGCTTTCCCAGCGTCTCCCAGATGGCTATTACACATTAAACTATAATTGCACCGTCAGGGAGTTTTCCTTTCTGATGGTCTGCCAGTGCGTTCCTTTTCAAAAAATTATATCTATTGAGGTTAGCAGCTCGGGCAGGAAACAATCCAGACAAATGCAGGCTGCCCCATCTTTGGGCCAATTAATCTGAGCCAGATCTCCAGTGAGAGGGTGACGGCGGAAATGCTGAATGAGAACTGTGGGGAGCGCAGGGCAAATTAGCCAGGCTGTAAACTTGCAATTGAGATGCTGGCAGCAGCACTCGGTGATTATGGGCTCTGGAGAGGGCAGGGGAGGACTCTGCTGCAGTGGGCGAGGGAGGATGGGGTTTACGGGCAGCAACTACAACGCTGTTGTCCTTCAGGGATGCTAAGGCCAGCTCCGTATTGACAAACTGCTGAGCATTTCTGGAGAGAAGGCCTGAGAACTGCTAGGCTGGAACAGCATTCCAGTGGGAATAACCTGTTGGCAAAGTGCACGAGAGGAGCCTGCATTGCTCAGACCCTTCCCAGGAAGCAGTTTGATGTGCAGCACAGCACCAGATAAAGGTGCTGTCCTGCATCTTAAAAAGATAATGGAAAATTAAGAATAGCAATTTTAGGGCAGAAACACTTCTAGGAAGCTGGGTGGCTGCCTGGATGGGGCAGTGTGGATTGCAGCAGAGCCCATGGGTAGAGAAGTTGTGACCAACTCATTCCTCTGCTCTGGAAGCTCAGCAGTATGTAGTGACTGGCAATTCCTGGCAACCCCATGGCAGGACAATAAATTAAGAAAACAAAATCTAACTTAAAACATGGCAAAGCAAAGAGGCAAAGCCATGTATTTCAGTTTCTTTATTCCATCTATAAGGATTTAAGGCCTTCTGGCTTAGAAAGAAATGAAAAATTGTTCCGAACGTTTCATTTTGACAATACCGAAATGAAATTTTTTGGCTGCCTGAAGAGTTGATTGGTCATCCTCCCCCCCCGCTTTTTTTTTCTTTTTTTTTTGAATATCTACAGCTATGCAGGCTGTGATGAGACCATGAAGATTTTGGTGCCATCAGATCTGCATATGTGTCAGAAAAAGCACTGCCAGTTGTATTCAGGTTCACAGTAATGAATGTTAATCAAATGGGGAGGAATGTGTATAGGAAAAGTTTGATGGAGAGCTGTAAGAGAAGGAGATTACCCTGAGATAATAAGTGCCTTTGCACTACAGGCTGATTTGGAGGAAAAAAAAAAGAGTTTTTACTCATTCTCCTTCTCCCCCTCTATCCTTCTCTCCCCTATTTGATTTGTAGTTATAATACAAATAACACAATATCTATAAACCCTCTCTCAGTAGCTCTATTCCTGACCTTACACGAGAAAAAAACCTCAAAGTAACAGAAGACCTTAGGCAAAAACATTCAGGAATGGATAGCATGTGATATTTTGTATAGATTTTAGTCCTGCTAGCTGAGTTATATGAAAATGAATTGGATGCAGCAGAGAGGTCAGCAAAAGCTGTTGTTAAAAGCTACTCTCTTTCAAGACACATATAAAACCCCCCGAACACATTCCCTTTATGAAATATACAGCTGGAATGATAGGAGCTGCTACCCAAATTGCAAAGGGTGCAGACAGTGGGTCAGGAGAGGTGTGACCAGAGGAGAGAGTAACTGAGTGCAAGCACAGGAGGCCAGCACAGAGCACGGGAGGGAACTGCATCATTTATTGCAGAAAAGCCACAAAAGTGTCACAGAAGCAGATAAAGGAGGACGTAAGCAAACATCAAAGAAGCAGCTTGTAGCACTGCTTTAGAGAGTTTTAGGGGAAACAATCCCGAAAGAGTGACTGGGAAATCTCTCCTTTGTTTCCCTTCTGTGTTTAGGGAAACAGGCTTTACCATTGCTTGCATCCACAGTTCTGCCAAGGAGAGAGGGATGTGCCCTGCTCTAGGACAAGCAGGCTGTGAGGACATGGCAGCAGGGATGGGGGGTGTTGAGGGGCAGCCAGGACACTGTTTTTTATCTCCAATCCCCTGTTCCCCAGTTGCTCAAAATGTTTGTCTTTCAAACAATGGTCACTATTCCACCCTGGGTCTGTGCTGGAAGGAGGCTTTCTCTGGAAAAGAAATGTGGTTTGACCAATTAGGAAGAAAGCAGTGATGTTCTTAGCAGATTTTTGGCCAAAACCCCAGAGAATGAAAGGCTGAAATTAGGCAGGGAAGTAACCTCTGCTATGAAGAGCTCTCTCAGCTTATGTCTGCAAATTTGACTTTTTCTTGAGCACATTTTGATTGCTTTAAAGTCATGTACTGTGCGTGCACAGTACTTTTTTGTGTGGCTAAGCTCTCAAAGTGAGCATCTGAACAAGGCTTTGCAGTCTGCATGAGTGGCTGATGTCCCTGCACAGTGACAAGTCTGGCTAAACGTATCATGGGCTGAGCAAAATGCAGACAGAGCTCCAGCCTGATCCCTGCCAAGGTTGGAGAGGGGCAGAAGACCCTGCACTGCAGCTCCTTGGTGGAGCTTCCAGGGATGGGGCATCCACAACTTCTCTGGGTGACCTGTTCCAGTGCTTCACCACCCTCAGAGTAAAGAATTTCTTTCTAATAATCTATTCTAAACCTGCCTCTTTCAGTTTGAATCCATTCCCTCTTGTCCTGTCACTGCATGCTCTTGTACAAAGTTCCTCTCCATCTTTCTTGTGGGCTCCCTTCTGTTATTGGAAGGTAGGATGTGAGGTGGACAAGAGATACAAACGCCAGAGCTCTGGGAGGTGGTGAAATAAGAGGGATATTCTGCTCCTTGGGCAAAGAGACGTGATATCCACAGCTACTTCTGGGATGCAGCAGTGCTTCAGAGACATGCAGACCAAAATTCCTACTTTCCTTCTGTTTTTCTTTAAAACAAATAATCAACAAAATTGGAGCAAGCCTTCCCTTGCTCCCAAACTAGGGATGAAATGTTGGATGCCAGCTCCCCACAGACTGCAGCTTTGTGCAGGTGGCCATCACCAGCCCCTGGGCAAGGGGCAGGAGGGTCTCAAGCCCCACGCAGGGGTTTCTGGGTGTGACAAACCCAGCCTGCCCTTGGGATGTATGTGTGGGAAGGGAAGGTGGGTGCCCTCAGTGCCCCCCAAGAGCCAGGGCAGGCTGCTTCACATTTTTCCTGCCCAGTAAGTCGGCAGAGAAATCCCTACTGGAGCCAGTTCTTTTGGATCTCTTGACCTCTTCCCTTCCACAGCCCAGTGCATCTTCCTCCATGGGAGGGGGTACAGCATCCTCAGAGGGCTGGGTAGCACCTCAACACCTGTGGGAGGTCAGTCTGGGGGCCTCTGTCAAGTGCTGCAGTCCTGCTCTGGCTGGGGGACAGAAAGGGTAACAGGAGCTGGCAGTGCCGTGTCTGCCATCCCGTGGGATGGGAAGCTCAGCCTGAACCAAAGGGGCCATTTAGCATTGTGAATTATTGAGTGCTCTGCAATGTGGAGGAGCTGAGTGAGTCAGCTGAGGTCGGGCAACCTGTGCTCTGTTTTTAGAAACAGGGGCTGACCAGGGACCTAAACACCCCTCCAGCCCACCAAAGCTGCTCTGTGCGGGCTGGAGCCTCTTGCAGCCAGGTGGGGATGATGTGGGGGTGGATGGGAGGTGATGCTGGGGGTCTCACTGGAGGCAAAGGGGGAAGGGATGCACTCTCCCTCCAGGGATGGAGAGAGCAGGCTGGGCAGTGAGCTGTGAGCACACTGCTGGTGCTTAATATTTATTAATGACTTGGAAAAGTGGGGGAAGCAGTGAAGCAGCAAGTTTTGCAGATGGTATGAAACAATTTAGGATAGAAAAGACTGTGCAGGCACCTACTGGGACTCACCCAAGGTAAGGGGCAGGCCACCCTCACTGTTGACATACACAGTAGAGTGGGGAAGGCTGCCTTGCCAGGTTCTCAATTGACCACATCCGCCTGGGTGACAGTGGGGGGAGGCTGGGTGTCACCACACACACTTCACTGGGAACATCTGCTCAGTCTGCAGCAGCTGTCTCAGAAGAGAACAAAATGGCTGGCTATATAAAGAACAGCATTAAAAAAAGAAAAAAAAAAAGGAAAAGAAAAGAAAAGCCACGCTGAAAATACTACCTTTCTGCTGTCTAAGCAGAGCAGGTGAATTATGGACTGGAGACATGCTCTTGTTGCACGAGTAACAGATGAAGAATGTGGAGCAAAAATGAGCAGAGAAAGTGATGGATGCAGAGAGGCTGAAAATAGTGACTGTCTTGTTCCCACCTCTATCAGGAGGATTGAGGTGAGGTGCTTGAAAAACAAAGACAAATCAGTTTATCCCCCTAAATGAGCCACAATCAAGGAGACGCCCATGGACACTGATGGCCAAAATGGCTGATGTGTGCAAAAGGATGTATTCTTTTCAGCTGTGTAGCATCAGCCTGGGGGATGAGACACTGCAAGATACATCATGCAAGCTGAGGGTCCAGCATGGTTCAGGGTAGGCTGTACACGTAGGTGGATCACAAAGACATGGGTTAGGACTTGGCATGACAGCTTGACCGGGCTGTAGCTCCAGAGGGTTGCCCTCGAGGCTCCCTGCAGGTCTTCCCTGAGGCATGGCAGTGGTCACAGTGCAAAGGTGATGCTGAGCTGGGAGGGAAGGTGAGTGGTCCCTCCAGCAGGGCAAAACCACCAGCCAGCATGTGGGACCCATCTGACTTCTTCACGAAGGAGGACTGAGGTGCTGGGCTGTGCCACCAACAGCAGTGGGGGAAAGAGACAGAGGAGATTGGGGTTTATATTGAAATGTCTGCTAATCCCTGCCTCTCCACTTACCCACTGGCACCCAGGATTGAGGTTTGGTCTTTTACCTGCGCCAGGGTGGTAGCTCCTCTTTGCCCCACAGCTTTCACTGCTTAGTGCAGCTGTCTGCAAGATAAACACAAGGTTGTACTTTGTCAACTAATGGGGTAAAAATGCAAGTTGGAAGTAGCTTGTCTCAGAGACACACATATTCATACTGCTGAAAAGGAGCTGCTTCTCACCTAGGATCTTAAAGCTGTGGGGCTGTGAACAGCATTTGGTCCCTTGCAGAGGTCATCTTCACTCCTCCAGAGCAAGGCAGGGGGAGTCATCTCTCGTCATGGACACTCGTGGCAACACTTGGTAAAATTCTTCCAGGGTGTTTAGTTAAATCACTCAAGCAAGACAAGCCTTTGCCTCTGATACAGTTAGGAAATGTGACCTAGTTAAGCCCAGACGTTTTCGAGTGCGATGAAATGGAAGGGACTTGCGCTCGCTGAAAATTGACACCAGAAATAGAGCGTTTGCTGCTCTCTCGGACAGTGGAGCACCGAGCCCGCAGAGTGTGTGGTGGGTGCATGAGGCAGGACCCTGCCCCAGAAACCCTGGCCCAACCCTTCTCCTCTGCACTGTGACTGTCCTGCCAGGCACCAGGGACCCCTGCGGCCCCGGCCATTCCCCTCCGCGCCTCGCTCTCCTCCATGAAATCCAATTAAAGGGTGAAATGAATTTTGGAGTCACTGCTACAGGCTGGGAAATGTCTGTGCATGGAGGAGGGGGTGGAAAAGGTCTGTCTACTGGTGCTGGAGCAGCAGAGAACTGGCTCAGGTCTCTTTTTAAGCCCAGCCCCACTGAAAAGCTGCTGCCGCAGCTGCAAGGGAACTATAAACGTACCATGCAATAACGTTATCGCTTTGATGGATGCTGGAGAGGCTTTGAATGCCTTTTCTTTTTTTTTTTTTTTTTTTTTT